>CM064917.1:48139663-48412303 GCA_032727855.1 Quercus ilex subsp. ballota
AAAATTTTAGGAAAGCCAACTCTTACTTCACCTACTTCAACTTTACACCGCAGTGGATGGGGACAACGAACAGGCCGTAAAAGTTGAACATGACTCCAACGATTGATGCACATTCTTCTGAATAGTGGGAGACACTTTTCTGTTAACTTTAAAAATGGTAATCAACATACAGGTGCAGTGGTCTTAGTGAACTCCCATCCCATTCAACACTAATGGCATCTAAATGGAGTAACGTTAGAGGTACACAAATTGTTATTGATTTTATTTAATTTTTCTTTGTTGATTGAAGATGACAGAGTTATTGATTTTTTTTTTTTTTTTTTTGAGACATCACATGACAATATGTTTAATATACATAAAATTAATTTTATATCAAATCCTTTTTTCTTTTACTTTTTTGTAATTAAATTTTATATCATATGATTCAAATAGAAAAATTGAAATTGGAGACAGTAGATTGGTATATCATAATGTGGGTTTCTGTTTTCTTGAATAAGACTAGAGCTAGAGAAAGAACAAATGAATAAATTACACCAATTTTCTTTTGGGTCTCTAAATAGTTCGGGTTTTGAAAAGAATGCTACGTTGTTCATGTATCATCAATAACTCATACATTGTGTATTCATCGATTAAAATAAGAAAGAAAGAAAATAGTAGTATAACATTTCAAATTCATTAAACACTAGCGAGGAGATAGCTCTGTGATTGACACCTTCATTTATCGAAGCATGGACAGAGCTACCTTTAGATTGATCTGACTCTGTCACCCTTGAATCATGCTCACCTTGCAAGCAAATGTTTAATTCAGTACCACTGTTCATAAAAAATGCAGGTTTGAAGGTATTGGTAGAGTAATAGAGACGCTATTAAGCATGAGAACAACAGATGCCATAGTTGGTCTATCAACTATGTTTTCTTGAACACATAGTAATCCAATGTGAATACATCTCATTATTTCAGTTGTCGAACTTGCCTTCAATGTGGGATCTACAAGATTTAAAACTATACCCTGTTTCCAATTTTTCCAAGCCTGCAAGATAATTTGAACTGAGTAATTTAGTATTCATCAAGAAAACATTATTTTATTGTGTTTTAAAAAAGAAATATATTTGGGCTACACAACTTGATGTATTTCTTCATTTCCTTTAACCTCCTCATCCTTCATTTGTGCTAGATTCCTATGTATTTGCTATAAAGCCAACTAGCTATACAAGCTACATTAATAATTTGTAACTATATGGACAATATTAGTGACATACTAATAGGTATAGGCCAATGGGTAGAATACTTGATACTACACATCCTAAAGATAAAAGGGTATTGTTTCAAATTTTTTCCACTCCCATTGAGCCATTTAATCCCCTCACCCCCACCCCACCACATGGTGAGATTTGAACATGCAGTCCGACCTACCACTCCATACTTATGGGGTGTATGTGCCATTAGACTCAAAAATAAAAATACTTACATAGCTTAGAAGGTCCTCAATATTCTCTCCATTTCGGAAGGAGCTATTCTTTCGTCCACTTATTATCTCTAATACTAGCACTCCAAAACTAAAGACATCAGACTTACTGAAAATTGTCCATACATTACATACTCTGGAGACATATATCCACTGCATATTCACAATTATTTTCAAAAATACTATTAGCCTTTGATATTGATTCTTTTGGTACAATGTAAACATAAAGTATACCTATGTAAGATACTTACTAGATTGTCCCAAAAAAAAAGTTTGATACTTACTAGGTCCCCACAATTCTACTAGTATTGCCTTCGCTTTGATCAAGTTCAAACAATCTTGCCATACCAAAATCTGAAATTTTTGGATTCATTTCCGAATCTAATAGGATATTGCTTGCTTTAAGATCCCGATGAATAATACGAAATCGAGAATCTTCATGAAGGTAGAGAAGACCTCGTGCAATGCCTCCTATGATTTTGTAACATCTTGCCCAATCCAATTGTACACGCTTGATTGGATCTGCATAGTCAATCAAATATATTATATTGGACTAAAATGTGAAGGAAATCTATCCACAAAAGACCTGTAATCAAAATAAATTACAATGAATATAATTTTGAAATAAAGGCAGAAGTAAAATCATACCAAAAATGAAGTTATCAAGACTTCCATTGGGCACAAACTCATAAATTAGAAGCCTTTCAATTCCTTCCAAGCAAAATCCTAGGAGTCTAACTAAATTTCGGTGTTGAAGCTTGGCCACTAACAAAACTTCATTCTTAAATTCAAGATCTCCTTGACTAGAATTTTTTGAAAGCCTTTTCACAGCAATAACTTGTCCATCGGAGAGTTTACCCTGAAACCGTATTAGATTAGAACATATTTAACCCTTTGGACTTAACATGTGCATCCTGACTACAAACTTTTCCAATTTGGGGTGGGGTGGTAGGGAAAGTGTTTGAATCAATACCCTACTTCAATCATGAGGTAGGTCCTGCCCATTAAATTATCCTTTTTAAGGCTATTGATAATGTTAGGTTTACCTTGTAAACAACACCAAATCCACCTTGTCCAAGCTTATTTGCATCAGAAAAGTCATCTGTTGCAACTTTAATAGTGCCAAAGCCAAACTGCAAAGATTCCACACTTCTAATCTCATCTGCAGATTCACCTGAACAAGACGTTAGTGCATTATTTGAAACTAACACAATTTAAAATATGCGCATGCAACGGCAATGACCTCTAAAAACTAATTATTTATCAAAACCTTCTAGATAGGAAACTCATGTCCATTAGTAGATAATAACTTTTTGTTTGCTTTAGTGCAAGTCAATTTATTGACGGAACACATTGATTATTATTAATTTCTAGTATAGTATCATTTTATGAAAAATTTAAAAAAAAAAATTTTAAAAAAAATCCCCAAATTATGACGTGTTTTACGTTAATAGTTGCTGGGAAATTTATCCTCAAGGGCTCAAAATATAAGGGGAATTTTTTACTCCCACAAATATCACCCATACCTGAGAACTTTAGGAAGCACATCTATGTAAACAAGCACATAATTTCTAACTTTGTTTGTTATTATCTTTGCAATAATTCAAATTTTTGGATAAGAAAAAATAAATTAATTAACGAATTATTTTACTTACCATGTGGTTTCTCCCTTGGTTTCCTGACTCTTAAGTTGATGCAGAAGGAGATTATTATTAGTACCACAAAAGAAATAATGGGTAGAACTATGATCATGACAGTTCGAGATTTGTTACTCTCCTTTCCTGCAAAAACCAGAAATATGTTTACATAAAAAATTCTGACAGATGTATGTTAAAATTTTCAAGTGGATACATAAGAAAGTAACAAGGACCCCTTTATAATTCAGCCAAAAAAAAGAAAAGAAAAAAAAAAAGGACACGTTTATAAAGAGTTGTAAGCTTTTGACCTTATTTGCTTCTATACAAATTTCTAATGTCATTTTTTTAAAGATATAACTATACTTCAATCAACATTCAGCAAAGCAAGTAATTCATTGGTACCTTTTGCAGCAGGGGTGTTGTTTGATGCCGGAGGAGATACGGATGGTACTGGAGGCGGTGGTGGAGACAGTGATGGTGATGATGCATTATCAGCTGTGGGGTCATAGAAGAGAAAGACCTCAAACCTTAAATTACAGCTGGGTCTGATAACTCTCCCACCTTGCTTCCCATCACAACAATTTGGTATATCTCCCATAGCCCCAGCCAAGCAATCATTGCAATCTTGATCGGACAAATCAGGTGTGCACTGCACAAGTGAATATAGTGTTTGATTGTTTGGTGCTGTTGCATTTCCCGCCGCAAACTTACGAAGAGAACCACCTGCTGCAGCTTGAACTCTTTTGCTATCCAACAAGGTCCTCAGGTCCTGATTGAACTGATCCAAATTGGCTGATACGTTATTTTTGTTCATCATATGGAAAGAAGGTCCAGTTTCCATGATGTTAAATATGTCGCGGAATGAGTAGCGTAACATGCAATAGCGATACCATCCTATTGCTTCCTTCTGATTGGGACAAAGCATAGGGAGAAGATTTGTAGCATTATTGAGGCAACTACGGCAAATATCTGGCTGAACATCTCCTCTACAAAGTCCAAGTGAATATACTTTGTCAGGGTTTTGGCCATAAGAAAAATTGTAGAACCCATAGTCTATTTCAGTGTTGGAAGAGAGGGAGGAGAGTGCGTTATTGAGATTTGCATTGTAGGTACTTTTGCTTGTGTAGTTACCATTGTGTAAACAGAAATGGTATAGGAAGTTTGGCTGAGCAAAGGCTTGAGCAATGAATATGCAAATGGCAGACAGGAAGAGAAGTATTGAAGAAACCATTGCCATGCGTTTAGGGCAAGACTTGGGTGAAGAAACTTATATATCGTTTACGCTTTTAGAGAGAGGGATGAGCTAGTGGGCCGCGTAAAGACTTTTGAGGAACAGGAAGTCCGTGATTTTGAAACATTCAACAAGGGCGGCGCCACCTGTGGTGAATTGAAATTTTTTTTTTTATATATATAATAATTTAAAAAAATTTATTTGCCTCCTCTTCAAAAAAAGTATAAGGACACTCAGTGGATAAATGATTGTTTAGTTATGTACATTAAAAGAGATGTAACTTAGATGTAACTTGTAGCATTGATATGAGACTCTCATGTAATGATTTCAAAATATAAAAACTCATAAAAGACAATTATAAATTTGATATATTTACATATTTTTTTTATTATTATTGTCGTCAATATATAAATTTATCTTTTTATTAGATTATATAATTTAGGAGCCACCATTACATTCAACTATTTGTTTCTCGATTGCTTTTCTTCCAAACTAACGTGTCCAATTTTTATATGCAAAAATATACTTCCTGTTTGGTGAGTGCAAGACTGTAAGGGCATAAGCGGAATTGGCCTACCACGTAAGTCCTTCTGGGAGAGTCAATAATGAACAATATTCCACAGCTAGATAGGTACTAAAAGAACACTATTTTTTTTTTCCCTTGATATATATCCTAAGCAAAACCTTTTCTTCAACAAAATGATGATGTTGTATTATATTATACTTATGGTCCCCCTATTACCATATGATCAGGGGAAAAATAGCTGTATAGTCTTATTTATATATTGTAAAGTTATGATTTACAACTATGTTTATGTTGGCTTTATTCCATGACAAAAAGTATTGTAATTGCTTTAATTTATTTTCTTGTACTTTGCGGGATTTTATTTTATTGGGTTTAGTATTAAGTTGGTAAAGACTCAAGTTTAAATGAAAAGTCAGTGGATTTCACAAGAAACTCGTGAGAAGCTAACCCGCGAAAGAGCCACGTAAGAAGCACATGACTAGAAGCTGAAAAGTCATGCAAGGTTGTCGTTTTCACGAGTGTCTCGCAGGTAAGGCCTTCCCGTGAGACAATTGCGAAACATTCTGCCTAGAGAAATTTTAAGTGTGATTTTTCTACCTTTCACTCATACTATATATACCATCATTACCCACAAATGTAAATGAGACCATTCAGAGAGAAAAACCCTAGATAAGTTTTCTACAACACACACCCATCTTTTTTAGAGAGAGTTACTCATCCTTAGTGAGAAATCATTGTAGTCTCTTCTCCATCCCTCTCCCATTGTCATACCTTGAGAGGAGATTTGTACCCAAATACAACTCACACCTATTTAGAGTGTAGAGAGTGTTTTGGAACTTGGGAAGCTTTGGGGAATTGCCAAAAGAAGCCGATGAGGCTTGGTGGATGCAATTGGGTGGATTGTGGGATCCGAAGAGTTAGACAAGATACGGTTCCGAGAAGTCTTGTTGGAGTAGGAGCTTGGAGGGCTTAGGTACATCAGATAGATTAGGTTTGGAAAGTCTCTTGCTAACCCATGTATCCCAACTGATTGTCTAGTGGATCGATTATCGCTTGGAAGGCGGCGAAGAGGTTTTTCGCCGAGTTCTTCGGTTTCTTCTTCGATAACACATTAGCGTATTATCTTGTGTTTGCATTATCTCTTCCCTTACTCTTGTGCTTTACTTTTAATGTTTGTTGTTCATGTTTATGCACTAGAGTAGTATCAGTTTATTGCGCTTCATTTACTCTTGTTTTCGCACTTAGATAAATTAGAGTAAAAGCAATCTAGTCGTAATTTTAATTGGGGGTCTAAACAGCTCTTGTGTTTTTAACACATTTTTGAGCTTTCATATATAAACAAACTAATGCCTCAAGTGGAGTGTAAGTGGTGCACAAAACTTCTACTATTTTGGGGTTTAGGAAAGGTGATTGATAGGCAGCCACCCTTACCCTTTTTTTTTTTTTTTGGTGTGAAGCTAATTCCTAAATCTGAACTCTTGACCTATCGCTTCTAATGAAAGGCACTTGTGATCACACTAAGGCCTAACCTCTATGACAATATATGACAAGATGAAAGCAAGAATTTTTTTTCATGTAAAGTAGTGTGGAAAGAGGTGTGCAGTTAATAGTACTCAATAAAATAGAATGAATACACAATCATCCTTTGTGTTAATTTTAACGGGATTGATAATGTAGCAAGTACCAACATCACACATAAAAATTATTTTAAAAAATTGAAGAAAAAAAAATATTATTCTATCATCACATTTTTGGTTATCTCTCTAGCTTTCTCATTCAACCCTCATTTGAGTTTGTACTAAGTGTCACTGAAAAGTTCACAATCCATGGTCCTACTCAATAGCCCATCCACCCACCCGCTAATGGGCAGCTGAGCTTGATACTATTGAGTCTTATGGGTAGGCCACTAGTTTGGTGGGACAAGTTGTGGACATATTATTCTGCCTATCGACACCAATTGGGCTAGCCTGCTAGCTCAACCCATCAACTTGTAATTTATTAGAAAACTTTTTAGGATGGGTTGAACCTGTGATACGAGGGAGGAGAACCCACTAAAGGCCTAATGGGCATACCATGGGTTGGGCCACGGGCTTGGATTTTTCTCTTGAGTTGGGCTCATCACTAATCAACATTCTGCCATGCTCGGCACATCAAACCCATGGGCATACCATGGGTTTACCCATATATTAACTATCTAATCTTTTGACACTAGTGACGGCCTAGAAGATTGGGGAAAAAAAAAATTAAGTAAAAATTTTTTGAATTTCATTTTATATCTGCTTTGTAGTAAGAAAATTATTCTTCAATTTCTTTCTAAATTTAAAAAAAAAAAAAAAAAAGAAGTGAATAACTTGCAGGGGCCAATAATAAGGGAGGCCAATGTTTGATTTGGTGTAAGGGATAATTACTAATAAAACTTTACCTGTTTTCTTTACATGATGATTGCAAAATTTTCAAGGCAAGATTTTTCCCTCATTGCTCGTTCATGGAAGCAAAAGAATCGACAACTGGTTCCTATGCTTGGAAAAGCATCTTGAAAGGGAGAGAGGTAATACAAATGGGTTCAAGATTCCGGGTGGGCAATGGAAAAAGCATCAAAATATGACAGCAACACTGGCTGCCCATAAAGCACCCTCCATTAGTCACCTCACCAATCATAGAGTCTATGGAGAATGCTACTGTGGACTGCCTCATTGACGAGAACACAGGCAAATGGGATGCTGAAATGCTTGAAGGAGTTCTTATACCAGCTGAAGCAGAAATTGCAAAAAAGATACCTCTACCATGAAGCCAAACAGAGGATGTCTTGTACTGGACTTTCATTGCAAGTGGACAGTACAATTGCAAGTCCGGGTATAAATTTCTCATGGATTTGGAGATGGATTCTGAGGTGAGTATTCAACCAGAGGTGGACAAGAAGTTTTGGAAGAGTATTTGGTCCCTAGAATTTCCTAACAAGTTCAAGAATTTGGTGTGGCGTGCATGTAGGAACTCCCTTCCAACAAAACAAAATCTAACCCGAAGAACATTAATAGACAACCCCATCTATGACCGATGCTCTCTACATGCAGAGGATTCATTGCATGCACTTTGGAGTTGTTTGGGTTTGGATGAGATATGGGAAGGTGACAGATGGAACTTTAGGCAAAGGGAAGTATTTGCTATTTTAAGGAATTATGCAGATGGATGGTTGAGAATGGGAAGTCAATGGAGCTCTTTGCTATCCTGGTACGAAGTATATGGCATCAGAGAAATAAAACTAGGATGAACCAAGCTTGTTGCCTTACCAAGGACCCGCAACATAGTGCAAAAGAACGCTGGAATGAGATCAAAAGATGTAAACTCACACCGGAACAAGTCAGATCAAAGCCTCAAGTTGACCAGCAGTAGTCTTTCATTATTATTTTTTTTCTTTTTACTTTGTATATTATAAATTTTTGTTCATTTGAGAGATTGTTCTTTCCGTCACCCCTGTTTTTGGGCTTCTATAAACACTTGCCTTTCGTAGGCTTTTTATTTATCGTATCTTGCTTTGTCCATTTATTTGAATATATATTTTGCACACCAATTTAGTTATCTTGATGTTTCCGCCTGTTCCATGGCATGAAGTCCTTAATTGGACCCGTCCGTTTTTGGACTTTAATGCACCTATGGAATTTGATTTATTAATCTTGAATTACTCCTTGGGGTTCATCGCCCACGTACGGACTAAATATGAACCTGTTCACTTAACAATTTTCGGCTCACCCGTCCATGTATGGACTTAATATGAACCCGTTCACTTAACAATTTTCAGCTTACCCCCTTGAGATGAACCCGTTCACATATGGACTTAATAATTTTCAGCTCACCCCTTGAGATGAACTCATCCATGTATGGCTTAATAATTTTTAGTTCACCCCTTGAGATGAACCCGTCCACATATGGACTTAATAATTTCCAGCTCACCCCTTGAGATGAACCCGTTCACGTATGGACTTAATAATTTTTTGCAGAAATGTAAATAGCATACACATGGTATTTTGAATAACTTCTCTTATTATGATAGATGTGCATATAGAAATTGTTTTTGGAAAAAAAAAAAAAAAAAAAAAACTGCCATTCGGGCTTAACAAAAAAAAAAAAAAAAAACCACTATAGATGATAAAAGTTAAACTAAAAAGCAATAAACTGGAAATGAGGAGTCTTGTTGTCCATGCTTTTGCCTATTGGTAGTACTTTTTCAGGTGCTTCGTGTTCTAGGGGTGGTGCAATCTTTGCCTGTCTAGTGTCTCCAGGTGGTAAGTTCCCTTCCTATGCCACGATGCGATCCTGTATAGTCCTTTCCAATTAGGTCCTATCTTCCCCTGGGAGGAGTCTTTTGTGGCACCCATCACTTTTCTCAAGACCAAATCTCCAACTTGGGAGTCCCTGTATCTAACTTTGGAGTTGTAGTGCTTAGCCATAAGGTCCTGGTATCGTGCTAACCTCCATGAGGTCCTGGTATCGTGCTAACCTTTGCTCAGCCGTTGCTTTGACCTCGTCTACTAGATCGAGTTGTAGGTGCATGGCTTCATGATTCCTACTCTTGTCGTAGTTTCCCACTCTATAGCTTGTGAGTCCCACTTCAATCGGGATGACTGTCTCGCTTCCATATGCTACTCGGAACGGTGTTTCTCCTATAGAATTTCTTACTGTTGTCCTATATGCCCATAAAACACTTGGCAATTCTTACGGCCACATACCCTTTGCCCCCCTCAAGCCGAGTCTTGATAATCTTTAGTAATGATCAATTCATGACCTCAACTTGTCCATTGGCCTAAGGGTGGGCTGGCGATGAGTAGTGATTCTTGATCCCTAGTTATGAGCAAGTCTCTAAATGCGTCGTTGTCAAACTACTCCCCATTGTTTGAGACAAGTACTTTGGGTATACCGTACCTGCAGATGACATTCCTCCATAAAAAGTTTCACACATTCTTCTTCGTGATGGTAGCCAGGGATTCGGCTTCTACCTACTTGGTGAAATAGTTTATACCGACCACCAGGAATTTTAGTTGTCGAATTGCTATTGGGAACGGACCCATGATGTCTAATCCTCATTAAGCAAAAGGCCACGGGGTCGTTATAGGTGTGAGCTCCTCTGTTGGCTATTCGATGAGATTACCAAACCTCTAACACTTGTCGCAAGCTTTAACATATGCAATGGCGTCCTTCTGCATGGTTAGCCAATAGTATCCTGCCCAAATTAGTTTGTGCACTAAGGACTATGATCCAGAATGATTTCTGTAGACCATTTCGTGGACCTTTTGCATGACATAGTCTGCCTTCACGGGGACAAGACACCTCAGGTATGGGCGTGAGAAGCCCCTTTTGTATAAGATGTCTTTAATTAGCACGAACTGTGTTGCTTGAACCTTCAACCTCCTTGCAGCCTCTTTGCTATTAGGCAATACACCGTCCTTTAGGTAGGAGATTATTGGCGTCGTCCAATTGTTCTTGGAACCTATCTCCTGTACACTAATACTTTCTATTAATGGTGAAGTTTGAACAAAGGATAGTACCTAACTAGGAATAATCATATGCCCCGTCGATGTAGCTTTGGCAAGATGGTCGGCGTGCTCGTTCTCCTCCTTTGGGATTTGAACAAATTTTGCTTGGAGGTCATTTACTCGAATCTTCACTTGCTCGAGGTATTTCTTCATTCGTTCGCCCTTGCATTCATAGTCGTCGTTAATATGACTGGTGACTACTTAAGAGTCGTAGTACAGGACCACATTTGCAGCTCTTGCCGCTTTAGTGAGATCTAGTCCTGCTATTAAGGCCTCGTACTTTGCCTCATTATTGGTCGTGGGGAAATCAAGTCGAATCACGCATTCGACCTCATCCCCTTCTAGACTATGGAGTACCACACCATCTCTGCCTGCCAATCTATTGGATGATCCGTCCGTGTGGACACTCCATTGTGGATTCACTCTTGCCCCCTAATCTTCCATGTTGGTGAATTCTGCGATGAAGTCAGCAATAACTTGTCCCTTTATGGCCATACGTGGATGATACTGTACGTTGAATTCACTCAACTCAATTGCCCAAAACACCATCCATCCAGCAGCTCCAAGGCTGTTCATTGCTCTCCATAAGGGCTTGTCCGTTAGAATGATCACTGTGTGCAACTGGAAGTAAGGTTTGAGCTTGCAGGCTGCGGTTACCAGGGAGAAGGCTAGCTTTTCCATCGGAGGGTACCTTTCTTCTACACCTCGGAGTGCTCGGCTCATAAAGTATACAGGTCTTTACACCCCGTCTTCCTCTCTGACTAAAGCTATGCTGATAGCGGCTGCGAAAACGGCTAGGTAGAGAAACAACTCTTCTCCAGGCTTAGACGGGCTCAGCAACAGTGGGGAAGAAAGGTATGCCTTAAGGCCCTCAAATGCTTGCTGACGCTCGATTGTCCACTCAAAGGATTTTTTCAACACACGAAAGAAAGGTAGGCATTTTTCTGTTGCTCTTGAGATGAACTTGTTCAGTGTAGCTATCTTACCGTTCAAGCTCTGTACCTCCTTGGTGCTTTTTGGTGAAGTTAGTATCATTATAGCTTGTATCTTATCTGGGTTGACCTCCATACCTCTTTAGGACACCATGAACCCCAGGAATTTTCCTACTGTCACCCCGAATGCACACTTGTTTGGATTCAGCTTCATGTTATAGGAACGAATGGTATTGAAGGTTTCCTTGAGGTCATTTAGATGGTCCTCTTCCCAGACGCTTTTCACTAACATGCTGTCTACGTAAACTTGAACGTTTCTCCCGATCTGATGTGCAAACATCTTGTTCATCAGCCTTTGATACGTGGCGCCTGCGTTCTTGAGTCCGAACAACATTACTTTGTAACAAAAGAGACCCTAGCTAGTGACGAATGAGGTCTTCTCTTGATCAACCTCTTCCAACTTGATCTAGTTGTAACTAGAGAATACATCCATGAAACTTAGCAATTGGTGTCTTGCTATCGAATCCACCAAGAAGTCGATTCGCGAGAGTAGGTAGGTATCTTTAGGGCATGCCTTGTTCAAGTCCATGAAGTCCACGCACATTCTCCACTTCTCGTTGGCCCTTTTGACCATCACTACGTTGGCCAACCAGTCGGGGTAGTACACTTCTCTTATGAATTTTGCTTCTTGTGGCTTGTGAACTTCCTCCACTATGGCCTTGTCTTGCTCCTGCGCAAATACACGCTTCTTTTGATGGATGGAGGGAAAAAAGGACGATACATTCAACTTGTGGACAATAACCGAAGGATCAATTCCAGGCATGTCTTCATAGCTCCAGGCGAAGACATCTTAGTTCTCGCTTAGGAATGCAGTGAGCGCCTGTCTTACTAGTGGGCTGGCAAGAGTGCCAATCCAGGTCATTCACTCGAGCCTAGAATCATCAAGGAATACCTCTTTCAATCCTTCCATGGGTTCTGCCATCGTTCGCTGCTCCTCTATACACATTGTTCTTCCATGGGCAATGTAGCACTCGCAAGTTGCTACTTGATCTCCACATACCTCTCCCAATCCGTATTTAGTGGGGAATTTAATCATCAAGTGATAAATTAATGTTACGACCTTCCACGAGTTAAGGGTAGGCCGACCCAGGATGGCGTTGTAGGCAGACGATCAGTTGATAACCAGGAAGGTGACATCCTTGGTAATTTGTTGAGGGTAATCACCGATCATCACGGGCAAGGTGACTGAACCCCGGGGGTATACTTTTGTTCCTCTGAATCCGATGAACGGTGCGTTCATTGAAACTAATTGTTATCTTTCTATCTTCACTTGTTGGAATGCCAAGTAGTAGAAGATATTGGCAAAGCTCACGTTGTCCACAAGGACCCGGTAGGTGTTGTAATCCCCTAACCATATGCTAACTATGAGCGCGTCGTCATATGGGTGGTGAAGACGCCGGGCATCTTCCTCTGTGAACCCAATTATAGAGTTGTCGATCCATGGAATCTTTGGGACGAAGCTCGTCAGCTAGACGCTCTGCACCATCCGTAGGTAGGTTTTGCGCCCCTTCTTTGATGAACTGGCAATTGTGGTTCCCCCTACAATCATCCTTATGTCTCCTAGAGGGGGCCTAGGATGCTCGTTTTAATTTCGGGCAGCTTGCTCCTATGGTGGGCCCGTCCTCTCCTTGCTAATGAACCTTTGCAGCTTTCCTTGTCTAATGAGAGCTTTTATCTACTACTTTAAGTCGTAACAATCGGACATATCATGACCGCAATCACGGTGGAAATAGCAATACTTGTCCCTAGACCTTTTACTAGGATCTCTCTTCAACTTTCCTAGGAATGTGAAGGCTCCTTCGTCCTTGATCTGCATCAGGACTTAGTCGATCGGGGCAGTTAGAGGGGTGAAACTGGTGAACCTTCTAGTGGGGGGTCTGGAGTGCCTTTCCTCTCGTCGATCTCTAGTCCTAGCCATCTTCCAACCTTTATCTTGCCATGCATCCTCTAGTCTCTCCCTTTTCTTGGGCTTCTCTTCTCGAGCCAATAGCACGTTTTCCGCGTTCATGTACTTGGTGGCCCTGTAAAGCACATCCGACATGGTTTTTAGGCCCTTTTTGTATAATGAAAACAGGAACTTACCCTTCCATAGCCCATTGGTAAATGCAGCAACTAGTATCTTGTTGTCAGTCTCATCAATCGAGATGGTCTTCTTGTTAAAACGAGTTATGTAGGATCTCAGTGTTTCTTCCTCTCGCTGCTTGATATTCATTAGGCATGCAGTGAACTTCTTATACCTGTGCCACCTATAAAATGCAAAGCAAACTGTGTGCTCAGTTCCTTGAAGGTACTGATAAAGTTGGGCGTCAGCCTGCTAAACCATACCCTCGTAGGACCATTCAACGTAGTTAGGAAAGCCTGACACATAATTTTATCCGCCATGCCTTGCAAGTGCATCAGGGTTTTGAAAGATTCTAGATGATCCAAGGGATCCTTTGACCCATCGTAGGTTTTTACCTGTGGCATGTGGAACTTTAGTGGGAGGGGGAATAAAGTGACGGGTGCAATAAAAGGTGAGTCTATTTGATGGACTAGCTCGTCAAGGTCATTTGATACCCGTCCTCTGAAGGCATTCATCATGAAGTCCATCCTATCTTTCATCATCTGCATCTTCATGACCATGTGCAGTGGAACAGTATCTGCGGCGAATGGACGGCTTGTATCTTGTCGCTCTTGTCTACTTGGGACATTGCTGCCTTCTGGCCCCTCCTGGTTCCTCCTTTCAATGCTGGTACCTTCCTGGTCTTCCTCTTGGGTGTTAAATGTCGTGTTCTTTTGGCACAGCTGCTCTTCTAGGTCATGATTTTGCTTGGTGAGGCGTTCTATAGCTGCAACGAGAGTTTGAACCTATTTTTTAAGGGCGGTGGTGCGCGGTTCGTCCCCTTGATGGTTATTGGTGGTTGCCATCGAATGAGTAAGTACCATGCAACATTTTGTCCGGGAAATGGTAGTATGGCTTACTTCCAATCGACCATTCCCACAAACGGCGCCAATTGATGAAGCCGAAAATCGTCAGTAAGCTACACAATCCTCACGTGCTCTAGACAAAATCCTGCACAACGCAGAAAAAGAAGAAGACCTTACAGAGAGCATCAGTGTGGTACCGGCCAAATACCTTCCAAAGGTTAAGTTAGAGAATTCTTCACAACTCTAGGGTACCAGAACTGGGGTAAATTATGCATACCTGTTTTTGAAGGCTTGGGGTTTTATAGTAGTATAGAACTGACTCCTGTTTCTTGGGCAGAAAGAACTTTCCTTCTAGAAAATATCCTCTTTAATGTACGTAATTTGCGAGATTCTTCCCATTTAGGGACTCCGTTATCCAGGGGCTATCGTAAGGCGCAAGATATTTCCATTTAAGATTCCTTGGAGTTTACTTAAGCCATATGGGTGCCACATGGCCTTGGTATCAGTCAGCCTGAGGCCCATGTACCTAGAACCCATCCATATAAGAGGACCATCTGTCATGTGATCTCTTCGTCCAGTACCTCAATTCGTCGTCTTATTTTGATAACTCGTTAATTTAGTACCATCAAGTTCATTTGAACTGGTCCATCAACCTTAAATTTTACCCTCTTCAGACCCAAAAATAAAAATACTTACATAGCATAGAAGGTCCTCAATATTCTCTCCATTTCGGAAGGAGCTATTCTTTTGTCCACTTATTATCTCTAACACTAGCACGCCAAAACTAAAAACATCAGACTTTACTAAGAATTGCCCATGCATTGTATACTTCGAAGACATAAATCCATTGCACATTCACAATTATTTTCAACAATATTTATTAGCACTTTCATATTGTTTCTTTTGGTACAATGTAATCATCAAGTATACCTATGTAAGATAGATACTAGATTGTCCAAAAAAAAAGTACAATACTTACTAGGTCCCCACAATTCTACTTGTATTGCCTACGCTTTGATCAAGTTCAAACAATCTTGCTATGCCAAAATCTGAAATTTTTGCATTCATTTCAAAATCTAATAGGATATTGCTTGCTTTGAGATCTCAATGAATAATACGAAGTCGAGAATCTTCATGAAGGTAGAGAAGACCTCGAGCAATGCCTCCAATTATTTTGTAGCGTCTTGCCCAATCCAGTTGTGCACGCTTGATTGGATCTACACAAAGTCAATCAAATATACTATATTGGACTAAAATGTGAGGGAAATCTATCCACAAAAGACATGTGATCAAAATAAATTACAATGAATACAATTTGAAATAAAGGTAGAAATTAAATCATACCAAAAATGAAGCGGTCAAGACTTCCATTGGGCACAAACTCGTAAATTAAAAGCCTTTCAATTCCTTCCAAGCAAATTCCTAAGAGTCTAACTAAATTTCAGTGTTGAAGCTTAGCCACTAACAAAACTTCATTCTTAAATTCAAGATCTCCTTGTCCTGAATTTTTTGAAAGCCTTTTCATAGCTATAACTTGTCCATCAGAGAGTTTACCCTAAAAACGTATTAGAATAAAACATATTTAACCCTTTGGACTTAACATGTACATCCTGACTACAAACTTCTACAATTTGGGGTTGGGATGGGAGGGAAACTGCTTGAATCAATAGTCATCTGTTGCATCACAATAATTTTAGGTTTACCTTGTAAACAACACCAAATCCACCCTGCCCAAGCTTATTTGCATCAGAAAAGTCATCTGTTGCTACTTTAATAGTGCCAAAGCCTAAATGCAAAGATTCCACCCTTCTAATCTCATCCACAGATTCGCCTGAACAAGACATTAGTACATTATTTAAAAAGCAACACAATTTATAATATGTGCATGCAACAGCAATGACCTTTCAAAAACTAATTATTTATTAAAACCTTCTAGATAGGAAAGTCATGTCTATTAGTATATAACAACTTTTTGTTTGTTTTAGTGCAAGTCAATTTATTGATGGAACACACTGACTATTGTTAATTTGTAGTAGCTAAGTATCATTTTATGAAAAACAAAATAGTAAAAAATAATCCCCAAATTATGTCGTGGTGAGAAATAGTATAGGAACACATTAACTAGTGGTGGTGGTGGCAGGGCCGACCCTAGGCCTAGGCCACTTAGGCCACCGCCTAGGGTCCCCTACTAGAGGAAGGCCCCAAATTTTGGGGGGAAAATTGATATATATATATATATATATATTTTAAATGGAGATATAGAAAAAAAAAAAATAATAAAGTAATGTTACAGTTACAAACTATTTTACAACATTTTTACAACTTGTTGTTATAGCCAACTTTTTACTGGTTCTCATCTAAGCCCACCGATAACATTACTTTTCTATTATCTATAATCATTTACCACATCATCAGTTTGTAAAAGTTTTTGTAAAAGAATTTGTATCTCTTTCATTTTCCCGTACAAATATATGTTTCACTAATCACAAGAAATAATTCAGATAAGAAAATGTTAGAAATATTATTAATTTTACTTGAAAACTTTACAAATTGATGTGACAATTAATATGATATGTGGACATCAATAACCTATTAAATGCATTTTTGAATTATTTTTTGTGATTAGTGATACATCTTTGTAAGTCTCATGTTATAAAATTTATAATATTTCTAACATCATTCATTCAAATGCTTGTTTATTATCATCTTGAGGTGTCATTAATCGCATTTATTTCTACAACGTTTGAAATTTTTTTTAGTAAAATTTGTTATAGCTTTAGCATTTTTCCCCCAAAAAAAAAAAAAGCATATTACAAAATGAAAGGAATAGATTTTTGTTATAAAAAAAATTATGATATTAAATACTAGTTAAATATTATTTAAGTGATAACAAAAAGGCCCCATTTAATTATATCATCTTAGGCCTCCAAATTTGTTGGGCCGCCCCTGCCAGTGCCGGCTCAATGGTATAAGCCATTGATGCGGCTGCCTAAGGCCCCAAGTGAAAAAAATGCCCCTATATTTTAACCAATAGTATTAATAAAGCCAAAATATTAACCAATAAATAAAATAATATTTTCTTATCAAATGAAAAACAAATCAAAAAAAAAAGAAAAAAATGCTATGTCCACAACATTTTTCACAATATTTTTACAAAAAATCCAAAATAGCAGATTGTTAAAGGCTGTTTATTGATAGCAAAAAAATAATTTTAGTGGCATTTTCAAATAGAAAACAAGAAGCAACTTAACACCTAATAAGATTTGTTGTGAAAAATATTATGAATATAGCACTTCTAAAAAAAAAAGAAAAAAAAAAAGAAAGAGAGCAATCCACAAAAAAATTCACAACATTTTTCACAATAGTCGAGTTAGCAAACTTTTACTAGTTTTCAACTATATTCACCACTAACATCACTCTTTTACTCACTACTATCAATCTGCCACATCAACAAATGTAGAAAGTTTTGTCAAATTTTTGTGTTTATAAACTTTAAAAAAAAAAAAATTATTCGTGGTTCGTGTTAATTAATAGTAATTTTACATATAAAACAAGATAATTAATTTTCGCCTTAGACCCCCAAATGCATTAAGCCACCCCTGCCTCCTGCTGTGGCTTGAACTCTTTTGCTGTCCAACAAGGTCTTTAGGTCCTGATTGAACTGAACCAAATTAGCTGATACGTTATTTGTGTTCTACATATAGAAAGGACTATCTTCCATGATGTTAAATATGTCGCGGAATGAGTAGCGTAACATGCAATAGTCATACCATCCTATTGCTTCCTTCTGATTGGAACAAAGCAGAGGGAGAAGATTTGTAGCGTTATTGAGGCAACTACGGCAAATATCTAGCTTGGCATCTCCTCTACAAAGTCCAAGTGAATATACTTTGTCAGGGCTTTTGCCATAAGAAAAATTGTAGAACCCATATTCAATTTCTGTGTTGGAGGAGAGGGAGGAGAGGACTTGATTGAGGTTTGTATTGTAGGTACTGTTGCTTGGGTAGTTACCCTTGTCTAAGCAGGAATTGTATAGGAAGTTCGGCTGAGCAATGGCTTGAGAAATCGGTATGCAAATGGAAAAGAGGAAGACAAGTCTTGAAGAAACCATTGCCAGGTGTTTAAGGTAAGACTTGGGTTAAGAAACTTATCATTTAGGCTTTTAGAGAGAGGGGTGATCTAGTGAGCTGAGTAAAGACTTTGAAGAACAGGAAGTCCCATGATTTTTTTGAAACACTCAACCATTTGTCCAATATTTCTATGTAAATATGAGTGCAAGACTGTAAGGGCATAAGAAGATATAAAAGATTTTATTTTTCATCGTAAGTGTTTGATTGGGGATAGAAAAGTAGAAGGATAATTAAAATCAACTCACCTTGTTTAGTTGAGAAGAAAAATGAGAAGATAAAAAAAGTTGATTTGTAAGAATTTACACTTCTACTCCGTGTAAAAGAGAGAGAAGAAAATTAAGTGAGGAGAGAGAGAATGGACATAAATTTTGCGCTGTGTTCATTCGCTATCGACAAACAAATCTTTGGTCTTCAATTTCAGGTTAGTATTTTCATTCTAATTAAGTTGTTCAAAATTTTAATTCTTTTAATTATTTTTTTCAAAAACATTATATCCTCTCTCTCTCTCTCTCTCTCTCTCATTGAGATACACTCATGTTGGCTAATGCACTCAGGTTGATATCCAAGAAACATTATGGAGGTAGAATGGATAAATGGAGTTAGCAATTATCCTCGAATAGCTTGTTGTTTTTTTTCTTCTATTTTTTGTTTCTTTGTTTGGATAATCCGCTTATTTTGCTGAAACTGAAAATTTTTTATTGAAAATATTGTAAATAAAGGTAAAAGTTAGCTGAAATAGTACCATGAGACCCATGAATAGTACCAAAAAGTGTAATAGAACCTAGAAATAATAGCAAAAATAAATTGAATAACGAAATATGTTAACTTTTTAATTTGGAGTCAAACTCGTGGTCAACTTTTTCCGAAGATGCCAAAGGACCATCAACCATTAGGAAGGTGCGTTGGTGCCTCTAGCTCTTGGGCCTAAGCTCTCTGACTGTGTCTAATCAATATGCCAGTACCCAATTTCCAAGTGACACTCACCCACTTACTTAGCCCTGCCATTTTTTTTTTTTTTTTTTTTTTTTTTGCCCTAAGATTAGGTCACTTCTTGGAAATAGGGCTCAGCTTGAACCCGCTCCATCCTTTAACATGTGAAATTCAGTTTGTTAAGTAGGTTTTAATTGGTGGATAAAAATATTACGGGAAAGGTCATGACTTCCTTGTTACCAAATTATGATATATGGCAATAAAACTTGATATGAGCAAGGCCTACGATAGGGTGGAGTGGCATTATCTGGAATCAATTATGGTGAAGATGGGTTTCTCAGAGCATTGGATTAAATTTCTCATGCTTTGTGTGACAACAGTATCCTACTTGATCCTGGTAAATGGAGAACCTAAAGGAGAATCTAGAGGCATCCGTCAAGGAGACCCCCTCTCACCCTTCCTATTCCTATTGTGCACAGAAGGTCTTCATGGGCTCACAAGCCAAGCTGCAAATTAGGGAAAAATTAAGGGTTATTCACTTTGCAAATATAGCCCAGGATTAACTCACCTTCTATTTGCAGACGATAGCCTTTTGTTTTGTAGGGCTACTATTCAAGAGTGCCAAAAAATCATGGACATTTTGGAGGTTTATGGAAAATGCTCAGGCCAACTGATTAACCGCAGTAAGACAACAATCTTCTTCAGCAAAGCAACTTGTGAAGACACCAGAAATCATATAAAGACAGCCTTGGGAGTGCCAGAAATTATACAATATGAGAAGTATCTGGGTCTACCTTCCCTTGTGGGGAGAAATAAAAAAGCTAGCTTCAATTAAATCAAGGAGAGAGTGTGGAAGAAAATGCAAGGTTGGAAGGAAAAGCTCTTGTCACAAGCAGGGAGAGAGGTTTTGATAAAGGCGGTGGTCCAAGCAATTCCCACATATACTATGAGTTGTTTCAAACTCCCACTAGGCCTTTGTGTAGAAATTGAAAGTCTTACTAGAAGATTTTGGTGGGGCCAAAATAGAGATCAAAGGAAAATTCATTGGGTTAAGTGGTCCACAATTTGCCAATCTAAGAATGAGGGTGGGATGGGCTTCAAAGACCTTGCAAATTTTAATGATGCACTCTTGGCAAAGCAAGCATGCAGATTGCTACATAATAAAAACTCTATATTCTATAGGGTTTTTAAACCAAGGTTTTTTCCGGACTACTCTGTTTTGGAAGCCACAGATTCTACTTCGGGATCACATGCCTAGCAAAGTATTTTAAGAGGAAGGGATGTTCTTCTCCAAGGTGCTAGATGGAGGGTTGGGAGTGGGGAATCTATTAGTGTATGGAATGATGCCTAGCTGCCTTCCATTGATCATCCAAAAATACTCTCATAGGTTGTACCAGGGTTCGAAGATGCTAAGGTTTCAGACCTTATAAACCCGATTCAAAGAAGGTGGGAGTCTAACCTAATCCATGGGCTTTTTCTACCAGAAGAAGCGAAGCTAATTTTAAGCATTCCACTTAGTCATCACCCCGAGGAAGACAAGGTTATTTGGCCTTATAACTCTTTAGGTGCCTATTCAGTGAAATCGGGCACAAAGTTTTTAGCTAAAGAGAACAATATTTCAACCCCATGGATTGATCACGAGCATCATGAAGACATTTGGAAGCGGATCTGGCGCCTCTCTATTTCCAATAAAGTCAGGAATTTTCTTTGACGAGCATGTCACAATGCAATACCCGTTAAGCAAAATCTTTGGAAATGGAAAATCCTAATAGAGGACTTATGCGAGCACTGTCATTCAACCTCTGAAATAGTATGTCATGCCCTTTGGGAATGCCCGAAGATTGATGAAGTTTGGGAGGGTTTGCAGGGCTTCGAATTCCGACAGCTTCAAAACTTCCAATCCTTTAAAGACCTGATTGCTTTCGTGCATACGGATGGGGAGAATTTGGAGTTGATGGCAATGGTAATGTGGACAATTTGGCACAGAAGAAATCAAATCAAAGTGAGTTCACGTGATTTTCCTATCTCACAAGTGCTTCCCTAAGCCACGCAAGCCTTCACAGATTTCAAGCACATAAATGTTTCACTTCCACCTCAACGACTTGCTGCCAGGAACTCACAAGCTCGCTCTCATTGGTCTCCCCCTCCAAGAGATTGTTTTAAGATAAATTTTGATGGGGCTACATTCCCTGAACTAGGCAAGGCAGGATTGGGTGTAGTGGTCAGAGATTGCAATGGTAGTGTGGTGGCATCCCTATCAGAACAAGCCCCTCTTCCATTCTCACCTGAAATTGTGGAAGCCATGGCTGCAGCCAGAGCAATCCAGTTTGCCCAGGAGCTCGGTATCAGTCCCTATATCCTTGAGGGGGATGCAGAGCTTGTGATCAACACCCTCAAATCTAATGAAGAACCCCTCTCTTCCTTTGGGCACATTATTTCTTTGGCCAAATCCTCCTTAGTTACCAACAGTTGTATTTCTTTCTCTTATATACGTAAGGTTGGTAATAAAATTGCTCATAACCTAACTCGACATGTTAGAGGTTTGTCGGTGTGGTGGGAAAATGTTCATCCACATCTTTATTCTATTCTCTTCGCTGATTCTGGCTAATAATATTTGACCATCTTCTTTCTCAAAAAAAAAAATTATGATATATGATATATTTCTACTGAACGTACTGTTTTAATTAGTCAATACTTTCCATTATTACTTTTGAGTTAGTAGATTTTTTTTATTTTTTTATTTTTTAAATTTGGTGGGCAGTGGCTGGGATTTGTGTTGTGACTCTAAACTTTTTTTTTTTTTTTTTTGGGGTGGAGAGGGGATTTAATATTAAACACTTCCAATTAAATATTAAGTAGTGTTAATTGAATTACAAGATTATTGGCGCAACTTTAAACTTATTGGCGCAGTTAGTTGAGAACCACAACTAATTGGAGTCATCGACTGTTAGGAACAGCCCTGTTTTGTATATACAATAAACTTAACAAAATAATAATAATAATAAAGTATATACAATAATTTCCTTAGATGAAACTCCCATTCAAGTAGGAGAAACTTATTGGAAACATTGAATTTGGTACCTGGTAGACTTGGTAGTCAACTACATGGTTATTTGGACTCCCATCCTTGACCCGAATTTGTGTTAAAAATATTAATATAAAATCTCTACCACTACGATTGATGGCATAAAATTTTCCCTTGTGGTCCAAGTATGGTCACTTGCTCTAAACGTCTATGCTTCCCAATAATGATCAATATTGTAATGTGATCAGACATCCAAGTAGGACTTGATGATGAAGACACCTTACTAATGAGAGTTTAACCTGTATTTTGAAGACTTTTTTTTAGGAAATAGTAAGACAGATTTATAATACATTACATAACTAGAGTACCACTAAAAAACAGCATAATTAAGTTGAAACTAGAAGATCTTAATCAGACATTTACGCTACTAACCTGACTCATCTCTGAAACAAGCTGATTCAATATCTTCAAACCAATGGCACAATGATATGGTGCCTGATGAAAGCATATAATTTGAAACTTGTAAGCAAGAATATCTTAATCATATATTAATCGAGATTGACCACATGTATTCTTCTTCACCATTCTATACACCATATATATACGAATAAGTCTTGTGCCACAACTCACCCATGTAGTGTAGTGAGTTGTGGTTGGTGAAGGGGTGGTGGTGGGTCCATGTGGGGACACCCCTCTACTAGGTCTAATTTGGTTGATGCCCATTTAACCCAACTAATAATTGGGTGGGTTTGAGTTCAATTAGAGTGGGTGGGTTTAAGTGGGCAAATGGGTTTGGGCTTACTTTGCAATCCCTACACAAGACTTGCTCTATACATACATGAGGAGGTCCCTATGTTTTAATATGATTTTATTGCTTATCATAAAAGGGCTATAGGCAATTGTCCAAAACTGGAATTTGGGTTTGAATAATGCCTTTTAGCCCAAGTCAGCCCTAGTAGTTTAGACCAACAGACAATGTGATTACCAATTACCTAGATAATTGGTATCAACCCAAAAAACATAAACAATGATGATGACAAAATACCACTATAATAATGTAACCAAAATGTTATTATATAAAAAGTCCTATTCTAACAACCTAACAGAATGAGAAAACAAATGTGCCACATGAGAAGATAATGGTATATATTTCCTCGAAGCAATCATTTTTAAAAAAAATAAAGAGGAAAGAAAAAAAAAAATAACAAAACTAAACAAACAAAAATCAAGAAAGAAAAAACAATCATCACCTGGCTTAAAAAGTTCATCACCTCTTTGAATCTATCTTCATCAAGCCACCCAAACAATGTAACACGACAAAGCAGTTGGATTAGGGATCCAACCACAAAAGGCTCCAAGTTAGGTCCTCTAGTTGCTAGATAGTTTATAAGATAGTTTCCTTCAGACAAAGTGCAATTCGGCCAAGTTTGGAAATAATCAAGAGATGTGGTTGAAGGAAACAATTTATGAAAACGGTTTCTGTCAATGTTAGCTAAAAGACATCCACTCTCACAAATATTAAAGGTGAAACCCAAAAACTTCCCAAATTTCTACTTTCGCCCCCGTTTATTACTATTTTTGGTAATATTAACCTTTAATGAGGTTTTGAATCAATAAAATACAGCAGTTAATATTGTGAATTGTTAAATTAACCGACATCTCTTGCAGTTCGCTATCCTGACTTGTTTAGATTTTGCAGGAATAAGAAGGCTAGTGTGGCTGAGCTTATGAAGTCCACCAACAGCGTCCTCTTTTGGAATGTAAGTAATAAAACTAACCTAGATGTCAAGAAAAGTCTCTTCTAGAGGATAACTCAAAATATATATGTACCATAATTTCATAAGCATAGCCAACACTAAAGTAATCTCACCATCTATTTTCTGATTTTTTTTCCCAACCTTATAAAGAAACTATCATGTGGCGTTTGGTACAGGGTAATGTTTTAGGATTCCTAGGAATGTTTAAAGATTCCCATGTTTGGTTGCAAATCATGCTAGGGAATCAGATGCCAGGGGAATCTGGATTCCCCCCTTAAACCCCTCTCAGTGGGAATGTGGATTCCCTTTAAAACAGGTGGGAATCCAGATTCCCAAGCTTAAAGGAAATTGTATGTTTTATAAATTGACAATTTTAACCCTTTTTTTTAAATGACTTGGTAGTTCACATTCAAATCTAAGGATAGAATGGGAAAAATAAATAATTCATTTAAGATTCCTAGGAATAAACCAAACATAGGAATAATTACATTCTTAGGAATGTGATTCCTAAGAATCACATTCCTAGGAATCTGGATGCCAGAAGTAATGTGGATTCCCTCGTACCAAACGCCACATCAAAGTAATGTTTTACTATCCAAAAGTACCACAAAAAGAGAAAAGTAACTATATTACCAGTTATAGAGCCAGAAAATCTAATCACATTCCACTAGATGAAATCCATACAAATAACTAAATCTAATCACATTTCACTTTCTTCTTCTCTTTTTTCCTCATTATCTAAATTTATAAAACTTGTAAACTTTTTTCATAACAGTAAATGTTCATTTCATTTATGATGAGATACGGGATATTATTCAAGTTAAAATCTCCACATCAATAGCCAAACACTCCAGGAAGAAAACTAATCTCACCAGCAAATTCTATAAACATCTAAACAGTCTCTTTACTCTACAAACCTGCTCAATAAAAATAAAAATCAACCACATAATAAAACAACAAAAACACTGCCATTCATACAGAAATTTATACATACACATGGCGTACAAGATATAAATGGGGAAAATAAAAAAATACCAGGCAGAGAATCAGAACCATCGGGAATATTATCATTGTCTTTGTTGATAATCGACGGCTTCGCTTCTCCTAATTCAATACAGTAAAGTACTCAACATTTCCTCTAAAACATTTCAAAAATATTGATGGAAAAAAGAAGTGAGGAGAGAGAAAGAGAGAAGTACCAAGTGGAGGAGAATCAAAATCAGTGATCCCTGAGAATTGGGGAATACCATCATCGTCTACAGGAGACACAATATTCAATAATCAGTGTAAATTTTGAATAATTTCTGAGAGAGAGAGAGCGAGATGAAGGAGTGAGTACCGAAAGAGTGCTTGGAGGAGCGGAGAGGTCTTGGAGAAGACAGTAATGGCGATTGTTGAGGCTCAGTGGTGACTTCCTGCTACCCCTTCTGTTCGCCATTTTGAAGCAAAGAAGAGAGGGAAGGAATATAAAAGCAAATTCTGTGTCTTTTGAAGATGGATTTTGTACCTTGAAAAAAATTGAAAAAGTGAAAAAAGCTAGAAAAAGTGAAGTTTTAAAAAACTCAAAATAAAAGCTAAAAGTTGAGAAGCTCTTCTATTTTCTATACTTCACCCAAAAAGCTAAAACCAAAATGATGTATTCTTTTTCTATACTTTACCAAAAAACTAAAAAAAGATAGCGCATGCTCAAAAGAGCCTGCTACGTTTTCCAATCACAAAAATATCCACCCAGCCCTTCCTTTGTTTTTGTTGCATAAGAAATTATGACCAACAACTTCCTTTGATGGATGTAAATCAACACCAACTTCATAATTACCTCTGGCAACAAAGAATGCAGACCATAATAAATGTGTATAAGCGAAGAATAAATTTGTAATATTGTTACTCACCTCTAAAAAATATGTATTTGTGCAAGTGACCTTTAGGTCAGATAGCATTTCTTAGTGTTTACAAAAATATTCAGGGTTCAAATCTCCCCTTCTCACTTAAAATGTATCCAAAAAATTAATACATATTTATATTTGGGTAAATTAATTAAACCTAAACACATTTCCCAAAGCACAACATTGTATCAAAGAACTAAATCCCCCTTTCACAGCCAATGCCATAACTTCTCTGCAACTTCGGTGCTATCCAACTCCAGAAATGACATCATTCCTCTTCCTAGGCTTCAGTGACCACACTCACACACAGACCAAGATATTTATACCCTCTCTAACGTCAACATCACAGCCACCACTCACATGACCCAAGCAGAGTCAAATTTCATCAAGATTGGTAGGACGACTAAATTGTGACTATCCCTACACCTCAGATCACTATAAACAGTGTGAGAAAACCACCAAAACAGGCACCAACTTCCACCAACTGGCCAAAAGGGCATTGAAGTTTTAGGAACATCATTTCAATTCTTTTATTTTTAAGAAATACATACACACCCAGTGAGTCTTAAATCCACACTCATTTTTCCTTCTACAATTAACACTGTTATAAAATTTTATTCCAACTAACATTGTTCCACTGATTTTCATTCAAGAAAGCTTGAAAACAAGAATTAGGTTCTACAACCACCCTTTAAATTGAAAAGGTTACTACAATGCTGGGTCTAGAATTGTCTCAGGAAAAATTTTAGAAAGGAAACTAGGTCAATTGTAGAGACTGGAAATAGGCAACATGGTTCTGATAAAGTCCATCCAATAGACATAACAATAAGCCCCACCACAGTATAGGCTGTCCATCAAGAAAATTTATAATAACTCACATAATACTGTTCGTCCTGCTAGGCATTTCGAGCAAAACAGTTAGGAAATCTATATACTTATATTTTTTTTTTTTGATAAGTGTAATCTAATTACTTGCATTTCATCTTAAAAAGAAAATTTTGCACCAAAACGAAGATAGATATGCATTCCCATAAGTTCATTTTCATGATTACACTTCTCTTATACTTCCTCCAAACAATTTTCAAAAAATAGCATAAATATATGCCCACAAAATACAACATCTAGAATAAAAAAATGTTCTTCTCCTACAAGAGAACAAACTCTTGATGTGAAAAAGCATTGCTTTTCAATTTTTTTTCAGCCAAATAATTAAAATGGATATTATAAACAACGGCATCTTATAATTATATATTATTTTGAGATTAAGCAAATTACCAATCAACAGGATGCAATTAAGCCAAACGGACGACGTAAGGCGCAACAGAAGCAGTTGAATGCATCTATTGAGTGAGCATATGGTCAAAGTCACCTGATAATTCACTTTAAAGTGGCCAAGCAGATGACAAAATGCATGATAATTATCATCATTTGCAAGACCTGCCTCCAAACCAAAAAGAAAAAAATTTCAATGAGAATAAAATGATCCATAAATAAATATGATCAATATACTATTATTTTAGTATATAGACAGGCAATAAATGTTAAATATTTAAGCAAATTTTAAAATGAACAAGAACAGCCTAAGTTTTAAATTAATCGACACATTCCACTTATGTAAATGAATTCTCCCAACTCCCCATCATGATTGGTTTACAATGTGCAAAAAAATTACAATTTTCAAGATGATAAGTATTGAGAGTTACAGAAAACAAATAATTTTTCTTTAAATTTTTATGAGTTAGCTTTCCCAGGGCTCCTGTTGCTTTGCTGGATAAAATTTCCAGAAATATTTTTTTGGGAAAAGATCACTGGTTCAATAATCTTGACTTATGTTTATGAATCTTTAAGTAAATTCATCACATATTTTCCATTAGCTACAAAAAGGAAAATAACCAAGGAATTTATTCTTAAGAAAGAAATTTCCATCAAATAAATAGCAAGGAAACAAAACATATCCTAAAAGAAACAACAATCAAAACATCATGGTGATTGTTGGAATGGTTTGTTTCGCAAGCATACCAAAAGAAAGACTTCTCTAATGAAATCAACAAGCATCTCCTCACAAGAGACAAGCCGACATCCCCCTCCCCCTACTACCCGTCCATCTCATCCCATGACTTTACAGTTTGGTTTTAACTCATCACAAGTCTTAACTATATAATTTTTATGCTAACTAGATTTTTTTTTTTTTTTTTTTTTAAATAACACATGGATTCTTTCAAAGGAAGAACCCCTTGGACTTGCCCATCAACACGAAAAGAAAGACAAGGAAACAGCACCAGTGTGCTGGAGGGGCATCTAAATTATGTAAAAGTGTTCAATCAAGAAGATCCAACAAACTTGAGAAGGATTTACCACCCATAGTAGCCATCCAATTGTACAAAGTGCGCAGAAAAATCAACTTCACTACCACCATAGGTTGTTCAGTGCCTTTGAATGTCCAGTAATTCCTTTCCTTCCAAAAGAACCGTTTGACACAAAGATGGAAAAGTTGGAAATGCATTTTTGTCAAAAAGCCAACTTGTCAAGCGATCAGCAAAATTAAAAGGATACAAAAATTGTGACAAGCCAATAGTATGATTAAAAACATTGTGGTCAATTCAACATGGGATTTAAATTGTAACATTAATCATCTATGAATACTTTATTCAACCATACCACTATATAATAGTAAATGGAATTTAAAATGTCTATAGTCCCAACAAATTAACAACCAAAGTTTAATTGCATATCAAAAAAAGTATTATAACGAAAGTAAATTTAGATACTGCAACAGGATACAACGTAAAGAACATATCTCTCCAGGACAGCTTTAAAATAATTAATAAGAAAAAGGTTAATTTACAAAAGGGATATAATAAATACAAACCTCTTTCAAAAAATGGCTTTAAGTGATTGCATAACAATCAAAAAATATTTGATAACAATCAAAAAATATTTGAAGTGTCAAGGGATCCTAAATAATTGGCCTCCAAGAAATTGGAATCTACACACCACAAGGCAACAATAGTTTTAACTAAAAAGTACCAAAATAGAAAAAACATAAAAGGCTAATGAGTTATACCAAGATTGTTTACCTCAAAAAAAAAAGTTAAATGTACCTGGACCATACCAATCTCATCTGACTTTCATCAAACAGAGATGCCATCATTTTTAAGTTTGTGTAGTGAAGTTAGGATATCTGGAAAACTTGAAAAACTAACTGACCCTTGAAATAAATAGCTATCTTATGTTGAAGTGTAGAAGGCAATCCATAATTGGGCTGACAATTGATGAACCAAGATGACATATTTGTAATAAAAATAGGAAAAAAGAAGAAAAATTTAACTGAAAGAGTTTATATTAAAAACCTGATCAGCAATTACAACTGTGACCCCTAATTAAATAGAAACACAAGCTGCCTGTGATGGGTGCTATAAATTGATAGCTAGCATAAAACTTAGTCACAACTCACAAAGCATGAATGAGAATCCTAGCACAAATGAGAGAGTGATTCAACTTAGGTTAACAAGAGAGTATAACCTTTGATACGATATAATGATAGGGAAAGATACATATAGTCAACCATGAATTAGTTGGGATTAAGACTTAGTCAAGTTGAGTTGAACTGAAATTACAATAAAACAATTTGTCAAGTGGTATAAGCAAAATATCAAGACTGTAAGCAAGTAAGCAACCAAAATTTATCTTCATTATTATTGTCAGTAATATTAAGAACAAACTTGTCGAAGTACAGCCCAGCTATCACCGCAACACATTCATTTTACAAACTGGCTACAACTGAAAATAGAGGATATTAAGTTCCCAATTCTAGACAAAAAATTATCACATAACAAAAGATAGAACAGAATTAGTTCTTTGGAAATTCAAGCATTCCTCCACTCCCAATCAGTCAAGAACGGCCAACCAGCCAAAAAGACAAGGACCCAATAAATATCAAACAAGACGCAGTCAGGATTGTTGAAGAAGAATCAGCCAAAAGAGGATCTGACATAAAACCAACTCCTTTCAATAAATTTACATTGCTCAAAGCAACCAGCTTCCTCAATTAAAAGATCACAAGCATACTATCTATAAAGGTTGTAAAACAAGAAATAAATAGTTTACATTCTATCCTAGAAAAATAACCTTCACTAAAAAATGCAAGACACAGGAAAAAAAAAAAATATATATATATATATATATATATACACAAATGACATCATGAGATGTCAGGAAGAACTTCTTGATGTTTCAGAATTTGTGCTCTTTTAGTATAGCATCCACTAGAAGATCTTAATCAGAAATTTAAGCTACTAACCTAATTCATCTCAGAAACAATGGCACAATGATATGGTGCCTGATGAAAGCATATATTTTATAAGCAAACATATCTTAATCATATATTAATCGAGATTGACCACATGTATTCTTCTTCACCATTCTATACACCATATATATACATGAGGAGGTTCCTATGCTTTAATATAATTTTATTGGGCAAAACTTAGGTACAGTTGTTTATGTACAGTACGTTAGGTACCTCTTTTAAAATTAAAACACCTGTCAACTGAGTTAACAGTTAAACTAACGTTAAGTCTTTGTCTACTTTTTTTTCTTTCCCCTGTTACTAACTCTTGAACTCCAGCAGAAAACCTTAAACACAAACCCAACTCCTAACGTTCTCTCTCTCCCTCTCTTTTCTTCTCTTTCTCTCTTTCTTTCCTTCTCTCTCGCTCGTATTAGATGAAATAGACAAATCCAGCTCTCTGAATTCTCTATCTCGCTCTGTTTTCGCAGATTAATTGGCTGGAACTAAAGTGATTCGTTGGTATGTATTGGCTAAATCTCATTGTAGGTTTTCAATTCTAGTTGTTGGGTTTGTGTTATTTTGAGGTTTGGTAAAGTTTTTCTTTGTTGATAATGATCTGGGTATCAATTTTTGTTAATGGGTTTGTGTCATTATTGCTTTGGTTTGTTTTGATTTGGGTTTTCAATTCTAGCTGCTGAGTTTGTGTTATTTTGAGGTTTGGTAGAGTTTTCCTTTGGCTATTTCTAATAAAGGTTTCAATTTTCGTTAATGGGTCTGACTTAGTATTGCTTTGGTTAATTTTGATTTGGGTTATCAATTATAGTTGCCGAGTTTGTGTTTTTTTGAGGTTTGGAAGAGTTTTCCTTTGGGTAATTCTGATGAAGGTTTCAATTTCGGTTAATGGGTTTGTCTTAGTATTGCTTTGGTTAATTTTAATTTGGGTTTTCAATTATAGTTGCTGGGTTTGTGTTATTTTGAAGTTTGGAAGAGTTTTCCAATGGCTATTATGATTTGGGTGTCAATTTATGATGCACCCTCTGCATAATTCCCCGCAACAATTGAGGAGACTAACAATTCCATGCCCTTCCATGTTCCTTGTAGAGTTCATTCTAATCTTGAAGTTGGGTAATCAAACCCTTGTGAAAGCTCCTAGCACATATGAGCTTTGCATTACACATTGATGAATTGAAATCTTATTTTCTACAAAGTATGAGGCATGGATTGGTTGCTAATTTAGAACACCAATCCATGTTACTTCTATTGATTCTTTCTTCATGCATATACATTGCAAAACATTTGTTTTTTAAACTTCTTTCAACAATTCCTTTATATATTGTAGTAATTTTTTATATTTTTAGTGAACTTAGTTCATCAAAAGCAATAAAGTTGTGTCTGTTAATTTACAGGCTATGGAGAAAGATGGGAAGAGCAACCTTGAAGAAGTTGTGTTTGTTGACTCAGAGGAAGATTTTTTTTTTTTGAGAAATAACTCAAAGGAAGATACAACTCCAAAAATTTGAGAAAATATAGACACTAAAGAAGATATAACTCCAAAAATTGGAATGAAGTTTGATTCAGAGGATGAGGCATATCTATTGATGTGATTAATAAATCATGAGTTCTTTTTTTGGCAGACCACTGTGTTAGCATGGGCAAGGAGTTTAGCGTGCAAGAAGTTTAGCGCGGTTTTGGATGAAGATGCAAACATCTCTTTAACGATTGCTACAAGTGACATTAATTTATTTACTGATTGCTACAAGTGGCATTACTTTGTTTTGTTGATGCTTATCAATTTAGTTACCGATGCGTGTTTTGGGTACTTTTATCGTTATAACTTATCAGTTGTAACTTCTTTAATATTGGGTACTTTTTCTAATCCAAATTCACTACTAACTTTTGATAATTTGAACTGTTTTGCCTTAATTTCTTTATTACAATCAACTCAAACTTGAATTGTTTTTACCCATACTTTCTTTATTACAATAATCTAGCTCGTCAAGTATTCACCAGATCAGATTGCAGCTCTGCTAAAAAAGCAAAGCTCCAACAACCTACATGATTATATTCCAGGGACCTATAGTTTTTTTTTTTTTTTGATAGGACAGGGACCTATAGTTGAATGCAAACAATACAGCTCTTTTGTTGAATGTGAGTGAGATGGTATGTTTTTCTTGAGGGACTTCAACACTTTGGCAGGAATTGGGGCAAAATCGCTGGAACGAAATCCCTTGTTTGACATTGAGATTCACTTTTAGTTCAATTGGCACACTTTTGCAACCAATGTTCAGGATGGTTTTCTTTGATCGCAGAATCTTACATAACTTCTCTTTTGGAACAAGTTCCTTGTCATTATATAACAGAACTAGCTCAATTTTTTATTTGGGGGGACTGATAAGAGTAAAAGCACTCAAATTAATTGATCTTTTTCTAATAATTTACTTTTTTGAAAAATGTTGTTGTTAGGTGATTTGATAAGAGAGTCCACAACCTGGACAGCCAAGCTGGCTGCATCCACCCCACCATTAGCCCTTAGTTAAACATCCATATCATTTTGCTCAAAAGTTTAAACATTTCTACGTGTTGAAATTTATGACTCATTCTGCAGTGAACAAGTACTGCAGTTAATGGCATGCAAACAAATGTACCAATATATTTTTCACTTGTTTCTCTTTTGGATTGAATGTGCAGAGAATGACGTTAAATTCAAATGAAATGGTGTAAATGCCCCACTTATAACTCAAAAAAAAAAGGAGCTTAGTTTTGATAATAAAATGAAGTAAATGGTGTTTTATTAAATTGTGAACTCACATTACAAATATCACATCGCATATTGCAAAACAGAATAATACAACGCTTATTATGCATTGTACAGAATTCACTAATTAAATACAGTGCTTATTGTGCAATTTTTAAATAACTTGCAATTGTACAGAATAATTTGAATATATTCAACAGCTTAAGTCCTACTGCCTATTCAACCTAACACCAACTGCCTCTCTGCCGTTGGAAATGGTTGAGCTGCAAATTACTTTATGTCTCCATTAAACTACCATGTCTCCATCAAACTACCCCGTTTTCTAAGAAGCAAGTAGTAAAGGGAAAAGGCAAGTAAACACCTTCTTCTGTAGAAAATCTGGACAGAAAATGGACAAGAGCAACCTTGCATCTTGTGACATGGTAATGAAGATTTTACTTGAGAACATGCTTCAACTGAAAGGTCGAGTAAAAAATGAACAAATCCTTAATCATGCTAACCCAATTGTCATTATTTTCCTGCAATAATGAGAAGTTATAGATTCAGTAGATACCACATTTAAAAATCAAGCTACAATGTTAATGACCAGAGCAATCTTAAAAGATATGACAAATAAACCAAAAAAATTCACTAGCCATTAAAACATCTTCAGGTATTGCTAATATCAATCCAGCAACTTTCAAAATATGCAAATCAAGATATTTGTATTTAATTCTCTAAGATTAGTATATGATTGTTGTACTAAGAATCTTTTGCCTTTCCAATTTCAAATTTCAGATTTGAACTATCAATCAAACACCAAAGACAAACATCAGACATTGAAAAAATAATTAGAACTCAGCTTCATCAAGGTGAACAGAGAAATCAATGTCCATTTGCTGTGAATTTTCCTTTGAACAATTGACACCCAAATCAGAATAACCATTGGAAAACTCTTCCAAACCTCAAAATAACACAAACCCAGCAACTATAATTGAAAACCCAAATTAAAGTTAACCAAAGCAATACTAAGACAGACCCATTAACCAAAATTGAAACCTTCATCAGAAATACCCAAAGGAAAACTCTTCCAAACCTCAAAAAAACACAAACTCAGCAACTATAATTGAAAACCCAAATCAAAATTAACCAAAGCAATACTAAGACAGACCCATTAACGAAAATTGAAACCTTTATTAGAAATAGCCAAAGAAAAACTCTACCAAACCTCAAAATAACACAAACTCAGTAGCTAGAATTGAAAACCCAAATCAAAACAAACCAAAGCAATAATGACACAAACCCATTAACAAAAATTGATACCCAGATCATTATCAACAAAGAAAAACTTTACCAAACCTCAAAATAACACAAACCCAACAACTAGAATTGAAAACCTACAATGAGATTTAGCCAATACATACCAACGAATCACTTTAGTTCCAGCCAATTAATCTGCGAAAACAGAGCGAGATAGAGAATTCAGAGAGCTGGATTCGTCTATTTCATCTAATACGAGCGAAAGAGAAGGAAAGAAAGAGAGAAAGAGAAGAAAAGAGAGGAAGAGAGAGAACGTTAGGAGCTGGGTTTGTGTTTGAGGTTTTCTGCTGGAGTTCAAGAGTTAGTAACAGGGGAAAGAAAAAAAAAGTAGACAGAGACTTAACGTTAGTTTAACTGTTAACTCAGTTGACAGGTGTCTTAATTTTAAAAGGGATACCTAACGTACTGTACATAAACAACTGTATCTAAGTTTTGCCCAATTTTATTACTTATCATAAAAGGGCTGTAGGCAATTGTCCAAAACTTGAATTTGGGTTCGAATAGGCCTTTTAGCCCAAGTCAACCCTAGTAGTTTAGACCAAGAGACAACGTGATTACCAATTACCTAAATAATTGGTATCAACCCAAAAGACATAAACAAATCAGTGCATACAATTAATGACAAAATACCACTATAATAACGTAACCAAAATGTTATTATATACTAAGTCCTACTAACAACCTAACACAACAATAAAACAAATATGACACAGGAGAAGACAATTGTATATATTTCCTAGAAGCAATCATTAAAAAATAAGGAGGAAAACAAAAACAAAACCAAACCAAAAAAAAAAAAAAAAAAAAAAAAAAAAAAATACAAAACAAAAACAAACAAACAAACAAAAATCAAAAAAGGAAAAAAAAAATCATCACCTTGCTTAAAAAGTTCATCGCCTCTTTAAATCTATCATCATCAAGCCACCCAAACTTTGTAACAGGACAAAGTAGTTGGATTAGAGATCCAACCACAAAAGGCTCCAAGTCAGGCCCTCTACTTGCCAGATAGCTTATAAGATAGTTTCCTTCAGAGAAAGTGCAGTTCAGTCAAGTTTGGAAATAGTAAAGAGATGTGGTTGACATAAACAATTTATGAAAACAGTGACTGTCAATGTTAGCTGAGAGTCATCCATTCTCACAGATATTACTATTTTTGGTAATATTAACCTTTAATGAGGTTTTGAATCTATAAAATAATAGCAGTTAATATTGTGAATTGTAAAATTAACCGATAGACATCATTATTTCATAAACTTAATAGAACAGAGACAAGAAAAGTCTCGTCTAGAGCATAACTCAAAATATCCATGTTCCATAATTCCATAGGCAAAGCTAACACTGAAATAATCTCACCATCTATTTTCTGATTTTTTTTTAATCCCAACCTTATAAAGAAACTATTTAAAAGCACAGAAGCAAGAAAAAAAAAAAAAGAAAAAAAAGCAATGTTTTATCTAAAAGTACCACTAAAAGAGAAAAATAACTATATTACCAGTTATAGAGCCAGAAAATCTAAGCACATTCCACTAGATGAAATACAAATAGATAACTCCCCTTATATAGTCTTCATCAACTTTCGTTTTTTTTTTTTTTTTCTTCTCCATTATCTAAATTTATCAAACTTGTAAACTTTTTTCTTAACAGTAAATGTTCATTTTATTTGTGACGATATACGAGATATTATACTAAGTTAAAATCTCCACATCAACAGCCAAACACTCCAAGATGAAAACTAATATCACCAGCAGATTCTATAAACATCGAAACAGTCCCTTTACTAGGGAAAATCTCATACAAGCATCTACTCCCGCTAATAAAAAAAGCCTCTGCAAAAAATATATTATCGAGAAACAAATTCAACGCAGAGAAAAAATATTCCAAACATTCCATTAATCCAGTTTGCAGCATAAACTATTTATGTAGGCATAAAATTCAAAATAGGTATTAACTTCTGCACAAAAAAACTCAATGAATCATAAATCAACTATAGATCTTTAACCGACTAATCCAGATTGACCATATGTATTCTTCCTTCACCATTCTGTCCTATATAGTTGGGTTAATCGACTGTAATGTCGATTTTCATTAACCAACAACGAAAATCGACAATACGGTCGATAAACCCAACCATATAATGAAATTGAAATGGAAGAGTGTATAAAATTTTTTATCAGCACTATCATTATCTCGAGTCGAAACTGAACATAGACGCCGCATACCTTCACCGGCTTCTCTTTCTCTACAAGCCCACTCAAAATGAACCACATAATAAAACTACAAAAACACAGAAATTTATACATGCACATGGCGTACAAGATATAAAAGGGGAAAAATAAATAAAGAAATACCGAGCAAAGAATCAGAATCATCGTCTTCGTTGAAAATCGATGGCTTCGCTTCTCCTACTTCTACACAGTAAAGTAATCAACATTTACTCTAAGGCATTTCAAAAATATTTATGGAAAAAAGAGTGAGGAGAGAGAGAGAGAGAGACACACACACACACATTATTCAATAATTAGGGTAAATTTTGAATAATTTCTTAGAGAGAGAGAGATATGAGGGAGTGAGTACCGAAAGAGTGCTTGGAGGAGCGGAGAGGTCTTGGAGAAGACGGTAATGGCGATCGTTGAGGCTCTGTGTTGTCTGCCCCTTCTGTCCGCCATTTTTGAAAGCAGAGAAGAGAGGGAAGGAATATAAAAAGCAAACTATATATACGTGTCTTTTGAAAATGGACTTGACGAGTGTTGCTTTTATACTCAAGCTAAAAACTAATAAGCTTGCTAAGAATACTTGTACCTTTAAAAAACTTATACCTTGAAAAAACTTTTTGCTGCTAAGAATACTTTGTACCTTTATTAAATTAGTACCTTGATAAAATTTGAAAAAATGAAAAAAGCGGAAGAAAAAAAGTTTTAAAAAACTGTGAATTAAAACTAAAGAAACTTTACCAAAAAAACTAAAAGCTAAATGATGTTTTTTTTTTATACTTCACAAAAAAAAAAAACAAAAAAAGATAGTGCATACTCAAAAGAGTTTGTTACATTTTTTAATCACAAAAATATTTAGAGGTGTGATGAAATTTATATTTAAAAAAATATTTCACCCATAAATACCTAAATCTCATCATACTTCTAGATATTTTTGTGATTAGAAAATGTAGCAATTTCAAATAATGATGAATGAAAATTATTAAACTTTACAAAATAAAAATTAAAACAGTCGTTGAGCATGCACTGTCTTCTTTTTTTTTTTTTTCTTTTTTTTTTTTTTTTGTAAAGTGTAGAAAAATAATAAATCATTTAAAATGATTCATGTCTCCAAATTTTTATTTGCACCTCTTTCCTTTATTAGTTATTAATTTTTTTTAAAAGCTAATTCTGATTTATTTATGAGAGTTATCAACTTACTTCTAATGCTAAAATTTAGCCACTTACTACACATTTATAAAAAAAATAAAAATAAATAAAGAATAAAAAAAACTTAAATTTTTTAGATTTAGCAACTACCTTTAAAATAAATAAATAAAAAGTGTACGTAACATTTTTGATGTGGTAGTAAATTAGTAATTATCAAAAAAAAAATAGTAAATTGAATCCTACATAGAATTACACAAATGATAAATATAGTTTCTTTTACAAAATAAATCTTTAATAACAATTTCTTAGATAACAATCACTTCATGTGAGGCTTAAATCATACAATAACTTTTGTAAAGTCTCTTACCTAGACTGATCCAATATTCCAATGTGCCCTAGCCTCTATGCAATCCAAAACAATTGTGGATGTGTCAACCTAAAAAAAAAGTTTAAGAGTTAAAAATAAGGTTCTCATTATTTAAAATATTTATAAAAATAAAAATAAAAAAGAAAAGAGCAAACTTAAATGGAAACATGTTGGTAATTGCAAACTTTGTGTTTGAATGAAATGTTAAGACTATATATATAATTTTTGTATATATGTGTATATATAATTTTTTTTGGATATATATATATATATATATATATTTTAAGGGCCAAGTTTGGCTTCCTAGCCCACGGTATGAATGAACTTAGGCCCAAAAAGGCCTAAAACAATAAATTTATAGAGAATGGGTTGGAAAAACTAGGCTTTAGTTGATTAGACAGACGTTGGAATAGATACAGATGAGAAGAGAATGAACAGAAATAGGGTTGTATTGAGGAAAAATAATCCTCGGCGAAGTCCAAAGTGTCTTGTTCTTATATATTATTCTTAAATTAGGCTACAAGTGTGGTTCTACAATGATACAGTCTTTTCTCCCTCTTTCTTTCGATCCCCTTTTCATGAAGGGTCTCTCCTATTATATAGTTCCATTTGAAGCATCTTGGTCCTACACTTGTCAATCATTTGGAGCTACCACTTGAGTACCTGTCTTATCAGACACCCATACTGATCCTATTTGCATTGGGACAGCCAATGTTATACTATTCAGGTGTCTTCTCCACATTAATGCAGTCAGGAAATTAGCTGTCTAACATTTAATACGGTGGTGGCAGTCTTCCCTTCAGATATTTTAGGACATTTCCCTCCCCGGTATTTTGATAAAAACTATCAACCTTCGCAAGGCTTCCCAAGCCTTTACCCTGACCATTGGCCAACCTTTACAGACCTCAGCCATAGTCAGCCAAGGACATGTGTATCCTCGGCACACCTTTTTGAGCCTTAGTGGTTAAAGTTGACCTCTACGCACCATTCAATCTTATGTAGTAAAGCTTCCCTCTTCTCAGACAGTCCTATGTCCTCAGATTGGGCCTATGGCCCAATCATACAAACCTATGATGGGCTTCCAGACTCAATATCCCTACAATAGCCCCTCGAGATTCTTCTTTCTGACTCATCTGGAGGAAAGGAGGATTTCGATGTCATCAAATTTATCTAGTATCCCTCTCGTCCCACTTCTACTTATGGATGCACTATTATAATCGCTTAAGTCACGTTCCTGTCGCTTCAGCTTACGAGACACGCTCTTCATTTAATTCTGGTGGCTTCATGTTCCCCATGTTCTACGGTGCGATGTAAATCCAATGGTTGATGTCTTCATTGGGTACCGAACGGGAGTTTTCCCGCTTTTGGTTTCTTCCTCGATATAAATACCTTTCAAATTAGCTTCTCTTTTTACTTCAGCATTCCATTTGTTCTAGCGCATATACCTTGAACCTGCATACTCTTTCTGCTTACCTGTGTCCTTATAAATACTCACAGCTTATCCAAGGACCCTCTCATTTTTCTTGTAAGTCCTCTCGAACTTTTCTTCTTCTCTACGCCTTTTTTTTTCTTTTTCTATATCCTCAACCCCACTCTCTTTCCTTGGTCCTTTTAGTCCTTCGTTCCTTTTATAGAAATGGGTATATTTAAGAGCTTAGTTGATTCCGACGAAGATATGGTGAGTTTTAGGGCTCAGTACAGGATCTCTCCCAATGTTAACCTTAGATATTGTGAGGAAGGGGAGTGGTTCGAGAAAAGGAAAGAAGGTAAAGTAGTGATCCCCATGATCGCATTTATAGAAGGCGGTATGAGGATCCCCATGGGAACCGTTATGAGGGATTACCTTAGATTCTTACATTTAGCCCCTACCCAATGCGCTCCCAATGTATTTAGGATATTAGGGTGTGTGGACGTCTTGAATGAGAAAATGGGCTTAGGGTTAACTAGGGGTGGCAATTTTTACCCATATCCATGAACCCACCCATTACCCACCTTATTTGGATAAGTCTTAACCCAACCCATTTGAATATTTAGGTTAAATAGGTAAAGACTCATTTGGTTATTTAATTAGATGGGTCTAAATGGATAAATCCACTAATACCCACTAAACCCATCTAAAATTTAAATAAACAACATAAAATCTAAATTATTAAAAAATGACCAAAATACTCTTGAAAACTAATAAATCACCAAAATACTCTCAAAATCAAAAAAATGACCAAAATATCTCCAAAACCCAAAAAATGACCAAAATACCACCAAAACCTAAAAAAATTACCAAAATATCCCAAAAACCTAAAAATTACCAAAATACCCCCAAAACAAAAAAAAATGACAAAAACACCCTTGAAACCCAAAAAATGACCAAAATACCCCGAAAACTCAATAAATGACCAAAATACTCCCAAAACCTAAAAAATGAACAAAATACCCCCAAAATCTAAAAATTACCAACATACCCCCAAAACCCAAAAAAAGACCAAAATACCCCCAAAACCTAAAAATGACCAAAATACCCCTGAAACAAAAAAATAACCAAAATACCCTCAAAACCCAAAAAATGACCAAAATACCCCCGAAACCCAAAAAATGACCAAAATACCCCCAAAACCTAAAAATTACCAAAATACCCCAAAACCCAAAAAATGACCAAAATACCTCCAAAACCTAAAAATGACCAAAATACTCCCAAAACCTAAAAATTACCAAAAAATGACCAAAATACCTCTAAAACCTATAAAATGACTAAAATACCCCTGAAACCTAAAAAATGACTAAAATACTTCTGAAACCTATAAAATGACTAAAATACCCCCGAAACCTGAAAAAATTACCAAATTACCCCGTAATCTAAAAAATGACTAAAATACCTACGAAACCCATAAAATTACCAAAATACCCCCTAAACTTAAAAAATGACTAAAATACCCTGAAACCTAAAAAAAGGACTAAAATACCCACTGGAACCTAAAAAATGACCAAAATACCCCCAAAACCTAAAAAAATGACCGAAATACACTCGAAACCTAAGAATTACCAAAATACACCCTAAATCTAAAAAATTACCAAAATACCCCCTAAACCTAAAAAATGACTGAAATACCCCTGAAACCTAAAAAATTACCAAAATACCTTGAAACCTAAAAAATGATTGAAATACCCCAAGACCTAAAAAATGACTAAAATAACCCCAAAACCTAAAACAATGACCAAAATACCCCAAAAACCTAAAAACATGATCGAAATACCCCCAAAACCTAACAATTACCAAAATACACCATAAACCTAAAAAATTACCAAAATACTCCCTAAACCTAAAAAATGACCGAAATACCTCCAAAACCTAAAAAATAACTGAAATACCTCCGAGACCTAAAAAAATTACCAAAATACCTTGAAACCTAAAAAATTATCGAAATACCCCCAAAACCTAAAAAATGACCAAAATAACCCCAAAACCTAAAAAAAACGATCTATAAAAACCCCTAAAACCCAAATTATGACCAAAATACCGCTAAACATGTAAGATGACCAAAATACACCAAAAACATCTAAAATTACCGAAATAAAGGTTTAGGGTATTTTGGATGTTTCGAGAATATTTTTGACAAATTAAAGGTTCTAAGAGTCTTTCAGTCATTTTATAGGTTTCGAGGGAATTTTGGTAATTTTTTAGGTTTTGGGGTTTTTTTGATCATCTTTTAGATTCTAAGGGTATTTTAGTCATTTTTTAGGTTACGAGGGCATTTATGTCATCTTTTAGTTTTAGGGTTATTTCAATAATTTTTAGATTTTTTGGTTATTTCGGTAAATTTCTAGGGTTCAGAAGTATTTTAGTAATTTTTAGGTTTTGGGGTATTTTGGTCATTTCTTGGGTTTCGGGGGTATTTTGGTATTTTTTGAGTTTTGGGGGTATTTTGGTCATTTTTTGGGTTTTGGGGGGTATTTTGGTCATTTTTGGGTTTCGGGGGTCTTTTGGTCATTTTTTGAGTTTCGAGGGTATTTTGGTCATTTTTTGGGTTTTGGAAGTATTTTAGTCATTTTTAGGTTTCGGGGGTATTTTGGTCATTTTTTAGGTTTTGGGAGTATTTTGGTCTTTTTTGGGTTTCGGTGTTATTTTGGTCATTTTTTGGTTTCGAGGGTATTTTGGTCATTTTTTGGGTTTCGGGAATATTTTGGTTATTTTTAGGTTTTGGAGGTATTTTGGTCATTTTTTAGGTTTTGGGGGTATTTTGGTCATTTTGGAGATTTTGGAGGTATTTTGGCCATTTTAGTGGGCTTTAAACATATATGGTGATTTTAGAGATATCGGCCGGGGGGGGGGGGGGATATTTTGGTCATTTTAGAGGTTTCATGGGTATTTTGCTCATTTTAGAGATTTTGGGAATAATTTTGGATGTCCAACGGTATATTGGTAATTTTGGAATTGTAGAGGTATTTGTATCATTTTAGCTATTTAAGGGTATTTTGGTAATTTTGGAGGTCAAGAGGGTATTCAAGTAGTTTTAGAGGTATTTGAGTCATATTGGGTTAAATGGGTGGGTTACTAATTAAATGGGTTGGGTTGGTAATGGATAATTAATTTATATATAAACGGGTCATAAATGGATAAATGGATAATTACACACCCAATCTATTTATGACCCAACCCATTTATGACCCAACTCACCATGACGTCAATTGGGTATACAATCTCCACTATTTGAAGGGAAAAGGGTACTATATGAAGAAGAGGAAGCCCAAAATTAGGCTCATACAGTGCCTCCCTGAGTCCAGTAAAGGGTTAAATAAGGATTTTCTGATTGTGTCTGGGGAATGGCACGATGGCCTTCCCTGCCCAATGCAAGAAGGGCAGCCAGGTGTGGCTCTAGGAGTAGAACAAATAAATTGCTCTTTACCTTGTTTTGGGTTGGTGTTATTTCACTTTTACTGATGTGTACTTCATAAATTTTGCAAATAGACATGCCACCAAGCCAAATTTCAATTTGGTCAACAGGGAGGGTTTAGACAAAATTCTCAAGGCCGAGGTGTTTGTAAACGAGGACGATGGTCAGCTTCGAGCAGCTCACTTGATCCTCGGCACCACGCCAATTTCACGTGCTTTCCAGGCACCTAAGTGCGTGATAAAAGCCCACGATCCACACCTACGTCGCATCAGCGTTGCCGTGGAAGGATTTCTTCATCCTGAGGGTGCTGTAATTCCAGAGGGTACCTACATCACCCAACTTATTCCTCTTCCTTCCTCAACACCAGAGAGTGCCCAAGGTACAACTGAGATACCTGAAGGTATTCCAAGAGTAGGGGCTTCATCATCACAAAAAGCTACTAATGCTGCCACTTCATCTCGTACCACCCCTTCTGAAGAGGAAGAGGTGATAGAAGTGAACGAGTCCAAGGACAAATTTGAAGTTTTCAATCAAGCTTTGTCCCCGGAAACTTCTTTTCCTGACCTCGGTCTACATTTTTCACATACAATTAACGAGATAGGCCTTCAGCGTAAGCCTAAGTCCAGCTTGCTGGAATTAATAGAGTCCCAGCCCGAGAGGGATGCGCTTGGGAAGTCAACTCAGCCCAAGCTTCCTCCTCCTCCTTCCAAGCTTCCTCCTTCTCAGCCATCTTTGCTACCCAGAGTTGAACCTACCGACCCAAAGAGAAAGAGAGAGTAGAAGGGTAAAGATGTGCTGGAGGCTGGGAGAACTCACCCCACTCCTGAGGAAAAGACCCAACGAGCTGCAAAGCAGCAAAAGATTAGATCAGCAGGACAAAAGGGCTCAGAGAGGAGAGACACTCAGCCATATGAGCCTCAGGCCTGGCTTCCAACTCCAATGTTTCATGGTGAACCCTTAAGGGATGATGCATCCATTAGGGATTTCCATGGAGGCACTAGATGCCATGTGGCCTCGGTTTTGGAGGAGGCCTTACTACTCCTTACTGGTATGGCCGAGCTGCGGTTTATCAGGAGGCTGGAGGTTTTCCTTAACCTCAAAAGATACTTGGGCATGGTATGCAGTCATTCCTCCTCTTTTATACCTTTATTTGTTGCTTGTAAGGTTACTGACCCTTTTTCTTTCAGGCTGTCCAAGCTACCTTTAAGGTTAAGGAGATAACCAATTCTTGCTACTGTCAATTGGACGATGAGAGGACTAGGCATGCAGCAGCCGTGGAGTCACTTAAAATCGCTGACCAGTCCAGTCAGGATTTAAGGAGGAAACTGAATGAGGATGAGCAGGCAAGAAAGAGTGCTTACTCGGCTCTAGTAGGCGCTCAAAAGCAAGCTGAGGATCAAAGGCTGCTTTTGTGTGATGCCAAGGAACAGTTGTCTTCTTCTAAAGAGCAAATAACGGCCCTTCAGAAGAAGTTAGCTGAGGTCTAAAAGCTGAAAGATCAGGTCGAGAAGTCCAAAGAGGAGGCCGAGAAAGCTCAAAAGGAGGCCGAGAAGGCTAGGGATGAGGCTGAACAGCACGGTTACGACGTCGAAGAAGCCGAGACCAAGGACGCCCTTAGGGCAGAGGTCCTAGTAGTATGTCGAACCTACTGCACTCTGACTTGGGAAGAGGCCCTCAACCAAGCTGGGGTTGAGGCCTCTTCCGAACTAAGAAAGCCAGAAAAGATCTACTACCCACCAGCCATAAGAGCCTTGGGCCCTCCTTCTATTCAAGGTGAAGTAGCTTCTACAGTTACTGACCCTATTGAAGAGCCACAGCATCAGGATCCTTCTCCTCCCAATCAGTAAGAACAAGCAAAAGAATCTAAAGAGCCTAAGGAAGCTTCTGTTGATGTAGGTAAGCCCTCAGATAAGACCATGGAGATTCCACAAGGTGGGGCAGCTTCCCAAGATTTTGAGCAGGTTTTGGCCTTAGTTACTATGCCTGCAAAGGATGTTACCAAGGAGAAAGAAAAGGCGACCCCTACCGAGGCAACTAACCAAGCTAACAAGACTTCCAAGGGTGGACTTCAGATAAAATTAAAACGATGAACTCTCATTTTGGACTGTAGTTGTGATTTCTATAACGTAATTTTCTCTTCTTTTTCTTTAAGACATATTTTAATGAAACATGCATTTTACCTTCTTCAACTTATACTAATTATCTTCTTCACTTGTACAATTTTCATTTTGACTGTTTCTTGATTGAATATAGCCATATGCTACAAAAGGGTGAAGTTGCTTACATAAAGGAAAACATACCTTTCACATATTTTTAATTTGGAATCAGAGTAGATCAATACTACTGAACCCTCGGTACCTTAGCAAGTTTTCTAATTTTGAGAAAAAAGTACTCAAGTGTTGATCAAACAAAAGCCAAATCTAGGGCACCCTAAAATGCTTTAAGTGATGCTCATGGGCTTACCTTTGAGATTCTTGCTAGGAAAAAGGTCATCGTCATCTGAAGTGATCATAAGGGGCATTAAAGTAGTTAATAAAATAAACTAACTTACTCTAACCATATATCCTTGAGAGGAACCAGGTATGACCAAGGTTTTGTTCGGTACTTATCAAAACATTACACTTCGTTAATTTCCCCAAAGCAGATGGTCCAAGGAACCAGGCACAGCTCAGGTTTTGTTTAACACTTAGCAATTTAAATGAAAGGTATCAATTTTTCCAAGGAAAGTGGTTCGAGGATCCAGGCATGATCCAGGTTTTGTTTGATATTGAGATAAGTGTCATATAGTGTTAATTTTCCCAAAGCAGATGGTCCAAAGAACCAGACGTAGCTTAGGTTCTGTTTAACACTTAGATAAATAGCTGAAAGATATCAATTTTCCCAAGGTATGTGGTCCGAGGAGCCAGGCATGACCAATGTTCTGTTTGATATTTAGATAAATGTCATATAATATTAATTTTTCCAAAGCAGATGGTCTGATGAATCAAACGTAGCTTTGGTTCTGTTTAACACTTAGATAAATAGCTAAAAGATATCAATTTTCGCAAGGTATGTGGTATTAGAAGCCAGACATGACCAAGGTTCTGTTTGATATTTAGATAAGTGTCATACAGTGTTAATTTTTCCAAAGCAGATGGTTCGAGGAACCAGGCATAGCTTAGGTTCTGTTTAACACTTAGAATAATGGTTAAGCAAACAGAGAAGTACTGTAATGGGCATATTGAAGGCAGAGAAAATTGTATTAATAATAATATCTTCTAAGATTATTTACATTCCAGGGACGAGATACAGCTTTTTCCTCGAGATCTTCAAGATAAAACGCACCTATCCTAGCCACTGATGTTATACGATACGGCCCCTCCCAGTTGGGTCCCAACTTCCCCTATGCTGGATTCTTGGCAGCTCCCCACAACCTTTCTTAAGACCAAGTCTCCCACTATCAACGGCCTTAGCTTTACGTTAGCATCATACCCTTGCTTGAGCTTGTGCTGATAATAGGCCAACTAGACCATGACATTTTCTCTTCGCTCTTCAATTAAATCTAGATTCTTCTCCAATAGCCCATCGTTACTACTCAGATTGAAAGAACTTATCCTCAGAGTGGGGAGTCCAGTCTCTAGAGGAATAACAGCCTCAGCCCCATATGTCATGGAAAAGAGAGTTTCTCCACGGGTAGGCAAAGTGATTTTCGTCCAAACCACATGTGGGTTTAGTGTAATTACCCCTATCATTTATTTTGATAATTTGATGGTTACAATGGGAGAGAGTGGATCTAATATTAAAGACCTGCAAAACTCTTAACGTGACTCTAAACTTATTTATATTATTTATATTATTTATACACACACATTATTATATGATTTATGCCAGGTTTGTGAAAGGGCTTTCAGTTGAGAACTACAATTGATGAGGCCGAGGAATTCACCAGTGAGCCACACGATACCTACGCGCTCGAACGTGAACCTGCACAATACAAGGAAGAAAACCTCACAAAGAGCGCCGGTGTGGTGCAAGCCAAATACTCTCCGAAGGTTAAGTTAGTAGTATTCTCATAACTCTAGAGTGCTAGAGAGGGTAAATTACGCGTACCTTGATTTGTGAGAGTATTGGCGCTTTTATAGTAGTTGAAAGTTGACCTCTTCTACTTGGAGTCGAAGTCTTTCCTTGTAGAGATTCTCTTAAGGAGGCCCAAAAGTGATGGACAAATCTCCTTCTTTATGGAGAAGATCCTCCATTAATGCATGCGGCAAACAAAGTCCTGTTCGCATTAGGATTTCATTATGTGGCGTGTGCTGCAAGTATTCTCATCTAGGGTTTCTTGGAGATAACAAGATCAGATCTCTCTTAGGCCTTGAACCATAAGGAGTCCATCCAGTATTTGAGCCCGTCCATCGACCATACTTTGGATCCGTCAACTTATTTTCACCTCTTCAGTTGCCCCCTCACACCAGGGGTCCGTCATTGTAGAGGAAATGGACGCGTGGGGTGACAACTAAATTATTGGGATGACGGTTTACAAATAGAGATGACGGGGATAGCTCTAACTTCACGAGCTACACACATCGGGACAAACTGTCAGGGACACATTTATTACCCATAACACATGTCGTGCTGCTATAGGCTGTTGTATTTGATCGAGGCGTCGCTTCGCCTTCCATGCATTTCCTATTATAAATACCACCTCCTTCCCCTCTTATTTTCCTATTTTACGAAGAAGCTCGTTGTCAGAGAGAGACCGTCATACTTGTCAGAGACTTGACTGTCATACTTACCAGAGACTTGACCGTCTAGTTACTTCATCTGTCGTCTGCAATTTGGTAAGTAATTTTTTATCCGTCTTCTTTTTTGCTTATATTTACCTTTGGGCTTCATTATATTATTATATATCTTTTCTTTTCGACTCTATGCCCCCGTCATTCTTTCCAAACCGTCAGAGTCTTAGGTTTTGTCATTATATGTAGGCTATGTCTAGTGCGTCAAGTAACTAGTCGGTCGTCCGTGACGGGGCGGACTATGAAGAGGTATACCTGTCAGGTCACAAAGACCTAGATGATGTAAGCGAGAGGAGTTCTTCCTTATCTTCCCCGTCCTCAACAAATGAGGATATGGAGATGGTCGAGATAGACGAGGATTCCGTCGATGACGAAGATCAAATAATTGCATCCATCGTGGGAGCTGATGGACTTAGGGAGTTCATCATGTTTCCGGAATGGACGGTGAATGCCTTTACATCTACCATCAAGGAAACTCATTTTAGCACCCTTAGAGCCCATTATCAAATACCCGATCACATCCCCATCCGTCTACCCTTCAAGTCAGAAAAATGTTATTATAAAGGAGTAGATGATGTAGGAGTGTACGAGCAAATGTTCAAAGCAGGCCTTAGATTCCCACTAAGTTCTTTGCACCGCGAACTCCTCAAATACCTAGGTTTATCCGTCAGTCAGATATCTCCAAATGCCTGGAGGGTTTTTATAGCAATGGAAGTCCTGTACGGGGCCATGACGGACGGTGGAAGATGGTTAACAATAAGGGAATTCCTCCATTACTACCGTCCTGATGAGATAGACAAATCTCGGGGATGTATAGTTTTGTTCCTAGGAGCCGTGTCTTGAAAGTGATTTATGAGACCCCGGACTCGAATAGAGATTAGAAGAGCCATTATTTTTTCATTGAGGGTGACGGTTGGATGTGTCATCTAGGGGAAACAGATCACATGCCCGTCGACAAAGTTTGGGGAATATTAAACCAATCTGGTATGAATCCGTCATATAACACTTATTCAAAGTCCATATAACACTACGTTCTAACCATCCGTCTTCTTTTATACAGTCCGACGGCGCCCTCAAGTTACACTCGAGGAATTCAGTTTCCTTGAGAAAATTTTCGCAAAGACCAAACCGGAGGAATGCACCTAGGCCAAGCTCGTCAACCTAAACACCATTCATTGGTACTGTGACGGACCCGAGCCAATTCTAGCGGCCATCAAGTACGAAGAGCGCACCCATCAACGTAAGTCCGTCACACTTCTTGGTTCAATTTCATTTTATTTCATTACTTGACACCCGTCTGCCTCTTCAGAAATGGACGACGCTAAAAGGAGAGCGGCTATCAGACTACAAGCTACTAAAAACAAAGAAGCTGGTGGGGACCCTACAGGAATGGGCACCAGTAAGCAAGCTATTAAGAGAAAACAACCGTCCAAGGGTGACCGTGCACCTAAAAAGCCCAAGGTTCCTTTGGATCCTGTCATTGGCTTGTTGGCCGGGGGGGATAAGACGGTCACACTTGTGAAGCATAGGGCCAATAAGGGCCTAATGACCGGTCCATCGGGAAACTAGAAGAAGCCACCCGTTCTACTCCGCGAGGATTCCAAGTATGCCCTCGAGAGGCTTTCGTCCATCATAACGACGAAGGACTACGAGGATTTGTGTAATCATTCGACGGAGGCGATGGGAGAGACGACGCTTTTCAGCATTGCTCAGGTAAATTATCCGTCGTCGTGTATTCCGTCTTTCCCCTTTCTTTTTTTTTTTTAACTCATGTTTTCTTTTCAGGCCATGATTATGACGAAGGGGATCATGGGACGATGTCTCAACTACGAGACGACCTTAGCCCGTGTTCGTGATAAGGCCAAGGTGACGGAGGACGAACTACTCGAGTTGAAGGCCTGGAAGGTCGTCCAAGATAAAAAACTCAAAATGGCTGAAACAGCAAGGGACGAATATATCAAGCTGGCGGAAAACCTGAAGAAAGCTTTGGAGGAAAAAGACAAGGAAGTCCGTCAAGCTAAGGAGATCACGATACGAGGAGTATCGAGATTCTGAAGCCCTTATAACCGAGCTTAGCCGCCATCCGTCAGGTGAAGGCCTTGAATCCAGAGATGGACTTGTCAACTGTCAATATTAATGCCCCAGAACAAACATCCGTTCAGCCCGCCCAATCAGATGATACGAACGACTTGTTTAGTGAGAACCTTGCTAACCGTGAAGCTTCTAGGATCCAAAGGATAATCAGTTGGCCGTGGACCCGACGGCGGTTGATCAGACGGTGGTTGTCCAGATGTCTGTTGAGGGTAATCCCAAGGATAACATTCCTGCTGCAGACTTATAATTTGTAATAGTTTAGTTTTTTTTTTTTTTTTTTTTTGGAAAAGAATGTGGAGAACAGCTTCATGATTCCCCGTCATGATGTAAACATTCCCTTTAAGGGTTCTAATTTATTTTAAGCACTATTAGTTCCGTCGACCTTTTTTGGTGTTTATAGAATATATCTGTTCGTTTCATTTAATCCTGACGACGCTTTTGCTCATCCTGTTTTATATTTCCATCCAACTTGTGGACTTTGTTTATATCCGTCCAGCTTGTGGACTTTGAATTTTCATCCTTTGGGATGATCCGTCCACTTTGTGGACTTGGTTAATGTCCGTCCATCTTGTGGACTTAATTTATATCCGTCCATCTTGTGGACTTTGGATTTTCACCCCGTTGGGATGTTTCGTCCATCTTGTGGACTTGGTTAATATCCGTCCATCTTTTGGACTTGGTTAGTATCCGTCCATCTTGTGGACTTAATTTATATCCGTCCAGCTTGTGGACTTTGGATTTTCATTCCTTTGGGATGATCCGTCCACCTTACGGACTTGGTTTTTTATCCGTCCTCTATGGGACTTAACATTTTTCATCCTCTTAGGATGACTCGTCCATCCTGTGGACTAAGTTTTATCCGTCCTCTATGGGACTTAACATTTTTCACCCTCTTGGGATGACTCGTCCATCTTGTGGACTGAGTTTAGTTAGGAACATCATAGTCGTGTCCGAATATTTCTTCTTATTGAAAATAAAGCATGTAGAAAAAGTACTTGCCCCCTAGGGCTTAAAAAGGCACTTGCAGGAGTAATTGTTTGGAAGTAAAACTAGCGATAACAAAACCAAATAGTAGAAAAAGATTGTTTGAAGTAAAAACTTAATGATAAACTTGTAAACTGGGAAAGCTAATAAAACTTTATGATAAACTTGGAAACTGGGAACCATTGGTGCTCTTCATGTCGTCTTTACTGGTAGTATCTCCTTAGGTGCTTCGTATTCCACGAGTGCTGTAGCTTCCGTCCGTCCATGGTTTTGAGGTGGTAGGTCCCTTTCCTTTGCCATGATGTGATCCTGTATGGTCCTTCCCAATTTGGGCCGAGCTTTCCATGCAAAGGATCTCTGGCAGTGCCCATGACCTTCCGTAGTACAAGATCCCCAATCTGGAAGTCTCTATGCCTGACGTTGGAGTTGTAGTATTTTGCCATAAGGTTCTGGTATCGTGCCATCCTTTGCTCTGCTACTGCACGAACTTCATCCACCAGGTCTAGCTGAAGGCGCAAGGATTCTTCGTTCTTATCTTTGTCGTAGTTCTCCACCCCATAGCTTGTAAGTCCTACCTCTGTCGGGATGACAGCTTCGCTCCCATATGCCAGCCGAAACGGTGATTCTCCCGTAGGTGTTCTTGATGTAGTACGATAAGCCCATAAGACGCTTGGCAATTCCTCAGGCCAGATGCCTTTTGCCCCTTCAAGGCGGGCCTTGATGATCTTTAGTAAGGACCGGTTTGTTACTTCTACTTGCCCATTGGCCTGTGGGTGTGCTGGTGATGAGTAATGATTCTTGATTCCTAACTCCTAGCAGAAGTCTCTGAATGCGCTATTGTCGAACTGCTTTCCGTTGTCCGAGACGAAGACCCTGGGTATCCTGTACCTGCAAATGATATTCCTCCATACGAAACTTCGGATGTTTTTCTCCGTGATGGTGGCTAAGGCTTCGGCTTCTACCCATTTCGTGAAATAATCGATACCAACTACCAAGAATTTCAACTGCCTTATAGCCGTCGGAAGGGGGCCCATGATGTCTAGTCCCCATTGGGCAAATGGCCAAGGGGCCGTCATAGGTGTGAGCTCTTTGGATGGTTGTCTGATTAGATTACCGAACCTTTGGCATTTATCGCAGGTCTTGACATAAGCCTGGGCATCCTTTAACATAGTAGGCCAATAGTAACCGGCTCGGATCAACTTGTGAGCTAATGACCTCGCACCTGAGTGATTTCCACAAATACCCTTGTGAACCTCCCTCATCACGTAGTCTGCCTCCTCGCTGCTCAAACATATTAGGTACGGTCGGGAGAATCCTCTCTTGTATAAGACATCTTTTATCAGCACAAATCGTGAGGCCTGTACCTTCAATTTTCTAGCTGCGTCTTTTCCGTCTGGCAGGGTACCTGATCTTAGGTATGCTATTAAAGGTGTAGTCCAATTGTTCTCAGAACTGACGTCGAGTACATTCTTTCCGTCATCGATTAGCGATGAGAGTTGTACAAACGACAATACTTGTTTGGGAACAATCATGACTTCTGCCGAGGCTGCTTTTGCAAGATGGTCGGCGCATTCGTTTTCTTCTCTTGGGTTTTGGACGAATCTTACTACGAGGTTGCCGATCCGATTGTTCACTTCTTCTAGGTATTTCTTCATCCTCTCATTCTTGCACTCGTAGCTATCGTCGATCTGTCGTATTACCACCTGGGAGTCGCAGTGTACGACTATATTTTCTGCACCTGCTGCTTTAACGAGGTCTAGACCAGCTACTAGTGCTTCATATTCGGTTTCGTTGTTAGTTGTGGGGAAGTTGAACCGGATCATGGACTTGATTTTATCCCCTTCCGAGGTTTGGATGACAACACCTGCTCCTCCTGCCTTTTTGTTTGCCGATCCGTCCGTGTGGATGCTCCACTGCGCAGCTTCTTCTGCCCCCTTGCCCTCCGATAGTGCGAACTCTACGATGAAGTCGGCTACCGCTTGGCCTTTGATCGCAGTTCGTAGGCGATATTGTATGTCAAATTCGCTCATCTCAATTGCCCACAAAGCCATCCGTCCGGCTGTGTCGGGGCTACCCAAAGCTCTTCTCAACGGTTGATTCATCAGGACTATGATAGTGTGGGCTTGGAAATACGGCTTTAGCTTTCTTGCCGTAGTTACCAATGCAAAGGCCAACTTCTCTATCTGTGGATATCTCTCTTCTGCTCCTTTGAATGCTCGACTTACAAAATCGACGGGTCTCTGAGATCCGTCTTCCTCTCTTACCAGTGCCGCGCTGACCGCCGCTTGTGAAACAGCTAGGTAAAGGTAAAGTTCTTCTCCAGGTCTGGAGGGGCTGAGCAATGGTGGGGATGTGAGGTATTTCTTTAACTCTTCAAAATCCTTCTGGCATTCCTCCGTCCACTCGAATGATTTTCGCAGAGTTTTGAAGAATGGAAGACACTTGTCCGTCGCTTTCGAGACGAACCTATTCAGGGCGGCAATTTTGCTGTTCAGTCTTTGCACGTCCTTAACCGTTTTTGGCGGTTCCAACTCCATGATGGCCTAAACGTTTTCTGGATTGATTTCTATTCCTCTATGGGATACCATGAATCCCAAAAACTTCCCCGCCGTTACACCAAACGCGCATTTGTTCGGGTTGAGCTTCATATTATACGAGCGGAAGGTGTCGAAAGTCTCTCGGAGGTCCTTTAGGTGATCACTTTCGAGTGGGCTTTTTACAAGCATGTCGTCGACATAAACCTGCACGTTCCGGCTGATCTGGTGTGCAAACATTTTGTTCATCAGTCTCTGGTACGTGGCGCCTGCATTCTTAAGTCCAAACGGCATCACTTTGTCACATCAATTGGGTGTGAAATGTTTTGTCTAACCTCTCATAACCTAATTATTTATGAAAGTCTAGATGCCAAAATAGATTGGTATATGTAAGGTTGAATTTATTCAGCCATGTGTTGGCTTTATTTCATGCCAAATTTGCTTGTAATTTTAGCAATTAGATACCTTGTATATAGGTGGGAATAATGTAAGGGTTGTGTGTGAGAGAGTATGAAGAAATTCAAGAGAGTGTGCATTTAGAGGTTTCTTGTGACTAGATCTTACGAGTGACTCGCGACTGGCAACTCACCAACATGCCACATGTGTGAAGCATGCAGGAAGTTGAAGGGTCACGACAGCTGGAGTACTATAGGACAAAAAATACAGTCTGGCCTAGCAATTAACTCGCGACTCGTTCCAGTCGCGAGAGTGAGTGGCCAGAATGCCCTGTTTTGCAGAAAAATGACTTTTCACATTCCTCACATTCCCTATTATAAATACCCTTATACCCATGAAATGTAGAGAGTTTCCAGAGAAAATTTTGAGAGAGAAACCCTAGAGAAAATCAAGATTGGCTCATCCACAATCTTAGACTTTTGATTTTCCAAATTTCTCTGCTCTCACCCTCTCCATTAACATACCCTTGAGAGGTTTATTAGCCAAATTCTTATCTCACTATACCCATATCAGTGAGGAGGTATTTTGGTATTTGAGAAGTAGTTTAGAGATGACCAATTCACTTGGTTGATGCAATGAGCTTATTACGAGATTCGAAAAGTTAAAGAAGACACAGTTAGGCTTAACCTTGTTGGAGCAAGAAGTTTGGAGGGCTTAGGTGCATTGGGTAGATTTGGCTTAGATGGTCTATTGCTATTTGTGTATCCTAACTTTATTCTTTAGTGGATTATTTCATCGCTTGGAGGGAGGCGGAGAGGTTTTTCGCCGAGTTCAGTTTCCTCTTCAATAACACGTGCTGATGTTATCTTTGTGTTTGCATCTCTCTAACCCTTACTCTCTACCTTTAATTGTTGTTGTGTTGTGATCAATTATGGTGTAGAGTTGTTTATTTGTTTGGGGTTTTTGCTTGTACCTATTATCCCGCACATCTATTGTTTGGGTATAGCTTGTGTTGGATAATTTTGAAATTTGGAGTCTATACATTCATTAGTGTTTTACACACTATTTGACTTTCAGTATATAATAATTTTCAAGTTATTTTAATGGTAGTCATTTCTTGACCAAACATATTGAATGTTAACCAGTGGAAGCTAAGTATCATTTTATAAGAAATAAGAAATATTCACCAAATTATGCAGTGGTTTAACATTAAGGCTAATTATTGTTATTACACACAGCCTTTGAAATTATCTTATTTTGAAAACATGATTTTAGTTATAATTATGAAACTGAAAAAAAAAATCACAATTTTAATTGAAATCGTATTTTCAACTTATTTGTGCAAACACACTGTGTGGTAATCATTAATCTTAATAAATTAATAATTTCCAGGAAAAGTCTTTTAATAAACTAAATAACAAATAACAACAATAGAGTGTTTTTGTTTTTTTTGGATGAGAACAATAGAGTGGTGTTTAGAATGCTATAAATTTTACTATATAAGTTTTACAACGTGACATATCATTAATTACCAAATAAATAATTTAACATTTATTTATGGAATGGATGCCCTAAGTGCATCCTAGGGCATTCTTTAAGCTATAGGAATTGACTAACATATCCCTGCTTTTTATGGTGAACATAGGAAACAACAACAAATTTGGGTGAATGTCAGGAAAGTATAAAAAAGGAAAATACTCCGGTTAAGATTAAAATGCCTTTAAACTAATTTTTTTTTCCATCTTCCTTTTTGCCTTTTTCACCCTTTTTATATTTTAAAACTTTTCTCTCATTTCCTTTCAAGGAGACAGGCCAAGCTCCAGCACCAGGAGCACTGTTTTTAAAATATTTTTTTTATTAAAAATATATAATTAAAATTTTGCTTCTTATACTTTGGTCCCAAAAATTATGAGCTCTCCTTAAGGAAAAAAAAATTGAATCTCCTAAATTCAAATATTTATGAGATTATAACTTTCAAAGATAAAATAGCATTATCTCACAAATGATAATCTATATATGAGTAATTCTACGGTACCCCCCAAAAAAAGGGGGGTACGGTACCCACTAATAGGTAACCTGTTACGCCAGGTTACTTTTTTCTCACATTTGACGATTCCATCCTCACATTGTGCAGCTCCAACATCACATGTGACCGTTTTTTTCTCACATTTGGTGGTTCTCTTACTTTTTTCTCATATATGACGGTTCCATCCTCACATTGTGCAGTTCCAACATCACATCTGACAGTTTTTTCTCACATTTGATGGTTTCCTTACTTTTTTTCTCACATTTGATGGTTCTATCATCACATTGTGTTGTTCTAACATCATATATGACAGTTCTTTTATCACATTGGGTGGTTTCCTTACTTTTTTTCTCACACTTGACGATTTCATCCTCACATTATGCAGCTCTAACATCACATGTGATAGTTCTTTTCTCACATTTGGTGGTTTCCTTACTTTTTTTTCTCACATTTGACGGTTCCATCTTCATATTGTGTGGTTCCAACATCATATATGACAGTTCTTTTGTCACATTGGGTGGTTCTCTTACTTTTTTCTCACATTTGACGGTTCCATCCTTATATTGTGCAATTCCAACATCACATGTGACAATTTTTCTCACATTTGATGGTTCTCTTACTTTTTTCTCACATTTGACAGTTTCATCCTCACATTGTGCAGTTCCAACATCACATGTGACAGTTTTTCTCACATTAGGTGGTTCCCTTACTTTTTTCTCACACTTCACGGTTTCATCCTCACATTGTGCAGTTCCAATATCACATGTGACAGTTCTTTTCTCACATTTGGTGGTTTCCCAACTTTTTTTTTCTCACATTTGACAGTTCCATTATCACATTGTGCAGTTCCAACATTACATGTGACAATTTTTTCTCACAATTGGTGGTTCCTTTACTTTTTTTCTTATATTTGACGGTTCCATCCTCACATTGTGCAATTTCAACATCACATATGACAGTTATTTTGTCAAATTGGTAGGTGGTTCCCTTACTTTTTTCTCACACTTCACGGTTTCATCCTCACATTGTGCAGTTCCAATATCACATGTGACAGTTCTTTTCTCACATTTGGTGGTTTCCCAACTTTTTTTTTCTCACATTTGACGGTTCCATTATCACATTGTGCAGTTCCAACATTACATGTGACAATTTTTTCTCACAATTGGTGGTTCCTTTACTTTTTTTTCTTATATTTGACGGTTCCATCCTCACATTGTGCAGTTCCAACATCACATATGACAGTTATTTTGTCAAATTGGGTGGTTCCCTTACTTTTTTCTCACACTTGACTGTTTCATCCTCACATTGTGCAGTTCCAACATCACATGTGATAGTTCTTTTCTCACATTTAATGGTTCCTTTACTTTTTTCTCACACTTGACGGTTCCATCCTCACATTATGTAGTTCTAACATCACATGTGACAGTTCTTTTATCACATTTGGTGGTTCCCTTACTTTTTTCTCACACTTGACGGTTCCATCATCACATTGTGCAATTCCAACATCACATGTGACAGTTTTTCTCACATTTGGTGGTTCTCTTATTTTTTTCTCACATTTGACAGTTCCCTCCTCACATTGTGCAGTTCTAACATCACATGTGACGGTTTTTCTCACATTAGGTGGTTCCTTTACTTTTTTCTCACACTTGACGGTTTCATTCTCACATTGTGCAGTTCCAACATCACATGTGACAGTTCTTTTCTCACATTTGGTGATTTCCTTACTTTTTTTCTCACATTTGATGGTTCTATCCTCAGATTGTGCAGTTCCAACATCACATGTGACAATTTTTTCTCACAATTGGTGGTTCCTTTACTTTTTTTTCTTACATTTGACGGTTCCATCCTCACATTGTGCTGTTCCAACATCACATATGACAGTTATTTTGTCAAATTGGGTGGTTCTCTTACTTTTTTCTCACACTTGACGGTTTCATCCTCACATTGTGCAGTTCCAACATCACATGTGATAGTTCTTTTATCACATTTAATGGTTCCCTTACTTTTTTCTCACACTTGACGGTTTCATCCTCACATTATGTAGTTCCAACATCACATGTGACAGTTCTTTTATCACATTTAGTGGTTCTCTTACTTTTTTCTCACATTTAACGGTTTTATCTTCACATTATGCAATTCTAACATCTCATGTGACAGTTCTATTGTCACATTTGGTGGTTCTCTTATTTTTTTTCTTCATATTTGACGGTTTTATTTTCAGATTGTGCAGTTCCAATATCACATGTGACAATTCTTTTGTCACATTGGGTGGTTCCTTTACTGTTTTCTCATACATGACAGTTCCATCTTTACATTTTGCAGTTCCAACATCACATGTGACGATTCTTTTCTCATATTTGGTAGTTCTCTTTCTTTTTTCTCATATTTGATGTTTCCATCCTCATATTGTGTAGTTCCAACATTACACGTGACAGTTTGGTAGTTCCTTTACTTTTTTTTCTCACATTTGATGGTTCGATCCTCACATTGTTTAGTTCCAATATCACATTTGACAATTCTTTTCTCATATTTGGTGGTTCCCTTACTTTTTTCTCACATTCAACGGTTCCATCCTCATATTGTGCAGTTCCAACATCACATGTGATAGTTCTTTTCTCACATTTGGTGGTTCCCTTGCTTTTTTCTCACATTTGATGGTTTCATTCTCACATTGTGTAGTTCCAACATCACGCATTTGACAGTTCTTTTGTCACATATAGTGGTTCCTTTTTTTTCCCTCAAATTTGATGGTTTCATTGTCATATTAAACAGTACCAGCATCGCATTTGCTCTATTTTTGTCACATGTGACAATTCTTTTGTCACATTGGGTGGTTCCCTTACTTTGGACGGTTTCATCCTCACATTGTGGAGTTTCAATATCACATGTAACAATTCTTTTCTCACATATGGTGGTTCCCTTACTTTGGATGGTTCCCTTACTTTTTTTCTCAAGTAAAAGTGTTCAACATTTTTATTAGGGTGGTCAAAATAGGTTAATTTAGTAAATAATATATATTTTTTGAAGTATATATATACAATATTTTCAAGTTAGGGTGGTCCTAAAACATATTAATTTAAAATAATTATTTATATAAATTTTTTTTTTTGCATATAAATTTTTTTTTTTTGACAAGTGAGGGTGGTCCTAGGACCACCCTCACATACAAGTAGAGCCACCAGTGATTTGCAAGACCAAAATGACAATAAAAATTTTATACAACCACTCGATTTGTTTGATTTGAAACTCGTTGATTTTAAAATTAATGGATTTAAAAAACCTTGATTTGAAATCCGTTGATTTTTAAATTCCTTATTTGGGTCTTTTTATACAATGACGGATTTGAAATTCTATTGTTTGGATACTTAAATTTGGATTTGGATTTGAATTTAAAAATCAATAAAATATTTTTTCCAATTATTATTTTTCTTAAACCTTCTACATTTTAATTTTAGTAACATTTTTTAATAAATACATGAGCTAATAAAAAAGCCATTGATAATCCAATTGACAAGATGATGACTAAAAATCTGTTATCATAGCCAACTAAAATTTTTTTTGCCAACTATTGGCAACTAAAATGTTCTATATCAACGTAAAGAGAGAACCCAAATGCATGAGTTTTTTCTCAACATTTAAAATCTCAAACTAAAACATTGTTTCAAAGTTCCGTTAAAAAGTTTTATTTCAACAAAGATGATAAAATATCCAAAATATATGTTTTTTACACAAAATTCAAAACAAAGAAGCCATTGATAGACCAATTGACAAGATAATGATTAAATATCTTCCATCATAGCCAACTAAAAAAATGTCTCGGCAACTCTTGCCAACTAAAATATTTTAGAGAGAGAGAGAGAGAGAGTACCCAAAATACATGGGTTTTTTTTATTATTTTTTAACAACATTCAAAATCTCAAACTAAAAAATTGTTTCAAATTGGATATTTTCTACTCTTTTTTCTTTGGCAAGGTTCAATTGCATAATTTATTGATACCAAATGTTGATGTGTTGTTGTGCAATAGGAGAATTCATCACTTTTCTCCTTCCTCAATCGTAGCTTCAACTGCATCGTCCATATATTTTGCAGCAACTCTAGGAGCTCTATTCCTCCCACACAAGATCTCAATGTCCTCCAATTGTCAATAACTTTGTTTTTATAAGCACATGCTTTTGTATTTTTCTAAGGAGAAAAAAAAGAAGCAATGAGTAAATTGGACAATAAAACAAAGGAAAGGGAAAAAAAAAGGTAGGACATTATGTGATGATTGTATTAGTGATAAACTTATGTAGAAATGGTAGGCATTATGTATCTGCAGAATTTTCTCAAAACAATCTTTAAACATGGACAAAACTTGTTATAGCTTGAAAACTACAATACCAGGAAGTAGTTAGCACACGGCCGTATAGTTGATTTAGCCTTGGAAAGTCATTCAGTAGAGCAAACATCACATATGACCCCCTCTCAGCCATTTATTTTAAAATATTTTGAAATTTGAAATTTCATATTTTACACAAGTGATACATAAACTAATGTAATTTTTTATTTTATTTTATTTTTTTGCATTGATTGGGCAAATTTTGGGTGTTATAATATTTTTGCTCTCTTGATTTGAATGCTATATGAAACCATTTTTCCACAAGTTCATATACGAAAAAATAAATAATTCATTAGTTCTATTTGTATATGCCATAGATGGTCCAAAGAAAACATACCACCTACTTGCACTTGGAGCTAAATATAGTGTTTTTTACCTCATAATAACGATAACGTGAAATGATATACAACCCAGTTTCATGCACTACAAACAGGTCTCTTGTTGTAAAGTATCTAAAGGAAACTGAAAAACTACAAAGAAATCCATTATAAGTATCTTGACTTCTACTTACTCTGCTACTTGCTCATCATAAGAAGGAAAAAATTCATTTACAAAGAAATCCACTACAATGTGTTTCTTCACATCTATATTTGAATACCATCATGGGCAATAATTGAAAAAGAGAATCAAATGCATCTTGCAATTGGTCTACATGTCTGGATTATTCATTCCTAAGTTTTGAACATGGCAACTTCTAACTTGTAGGAATTTCTTATTGTCCCTTTTGTAGCTCAAGTGGTAACTAAAGTATCTGCATTTACATGGTATAACTATCAACACTTAGAAAAATGAGATGTTCATAAGAGCATATCTCATTGCATAGAGAATTCTGGTAGTTTTTTGCACATCAAAGGGGAATTTATCAAATAAAGCATATAATAAAGACATTATGACTAAAGTGATAAACACAGAAGGAACACAAGAGTTAAAAATAAATTAATATCCTTAAAATTTATAACAAAATATTGATAAGTTTTTGATAAGGTCCAACTCAAAGATTCATGCCTTTTGACAGCAAGTTTTTTTTCCAACTAATTTGTTTATTTATTTTTTTGATAAGTAATTTTATTGAAAAGTTCAACTAATTTATTATGTAGTTTCTTTTATAGGTAAGTTCTACACGCCTCTAAAGAGCACCGAGTCAAGCACATTCGTGCTACACCATATTTCCAAAGGTCACAGGTTTAGCGTATTGTAACTAAAAGGCCACTATAATGGTTTATAAAAAAATTTTGTGATCCGCAGTGGCTTAACAATAGGTTCTTACTCTCCAAATTAGTGACTTAACCATTGTCCTTCCTAAAGATCATATATTTACAATATTTTAATAGTTGCAAGTCAGAACTATAATAGCCTAAATCTAAGAGTTAGCCATGGAGTACCAGGGCCATTAAGTTCAAAGCAATTTTTAACACTTTGCATAATGAAAGTGCCATTGAGAACTCCAGGAAATGAAGAAAGGTATCAGCTTTTTTAGGTACAATGATATTAATCATGTCAACCAGGTTTAAGACAAAAATTTCATGAATCAAGCATTTTCATGTTAATAAATAATAAAAAAAGAAAAGTAACAACAACAAATGAAGACAAAATTTGATGTATCTTATTTATAACTTTAAACTTGTGAACCAGATCAATACCGTCAACAACCTGAATTCATGACTCTGCAGATGTGATGAGAACTTTTGATGAACTACCTGGAGCAAACTGTTTAGATAAACTGATCAGCAACTGAAAAGTATCAACCAAACTTGTCTCTCAAAGTAGGCATACAAACCATCTTTACAAGTGAAAATCAGCTGAACAAGGAGAGAGTAAAATAGAAAGAAATCGGCAAGTTAATTGTATTTGAATTTATAATAATCTCATAAAAGTACAAGATGGTAGAGCCACCAGATTACCTGGAAACCAGAGATTTTCTTGTGATGAGATTTCTTCTTCTTGTTCTGCAGATTGATTTGGCTTTTTTGTTGCAACTTATTCTCTGAAAGTATGAACAGATAAAGAAGTTATTAACAGTTAGTGCACAAAAAACTTGACTAAACCAACCATGCACACACAGAGAGCTTTCTAAACCAGTACTAGATATACGTGGGTGTGGCTACATTTTTTGACCTTGCAAATTTAGTATAATCATGGAGATAAATACTGGTTTATCAAAATTTTAGGGAAGCCGAGTCTTACTTGTCCTTCTTCCACTTTGCACCCCCACTGGATGGGGACTTATGGGAGAGACTTTTCTGCAAACTTTAAAAATGGTAGTCAACTATACAGGTGCAGTACGTCTTAGTGGACTCCCATCCCATTGAACACGTATGGCACATGGAATGGAATCTAAATGAAGTAATTTTAGAAGTACACAATATTTTCCACAATATTTTTGTACAAATTGTTATTAATTTTTAAGTAGGCTCACAACTTATACCATCAATTATTGTAACAATTCTATGGAAAAAAATTGTTTCTCTAGAATTATTGCATCCAAGACAACAAAATACAATTAAAAAAAGGAAACCAACTAGAAAAGAAAAATAGAATAGTACTCCATTTTCTCTTTACTTTCTTTTCTTTTCCCCTCCTCTCCATGTTTCCACACTTCAAATCTTATGCAAAATCAATGATTCAGCATTATTAACCTTTTATTTTTAGAATCACCAAAATTACTAACTTAGAATTTCAATCCAGTAATACGGATTCATGAAATAAAAAAGACCATTACCATCATGTATAAATAAAATATTACCTGACATCACCTAATTAACAATATCTTTAATATACATCAAATTAATTTTATATCAAATCCATTTTCATTTATATTTAAATTTTATATCATATGATTCAAATCCAACAGCACCATTATCGACAATCAAATGAAAATCTTAAATAGAAAGCCTGAAACTGGAGATAAAGTGAGATTGGTATATCGTAATGTGGCTTCCTGTTTGCATGAATATATAATAAGACTAGTGCTAGGGAAGGAACAGATGGATAAATTGCGCCAATCTTCTTTGATGTTGATCAAAATGATACTCCTCCCAAACGTGTGTATAAATGACGCCTCACAATATTACTTACCTAATGGAATATTTATTTTTAATTTTTAAAAATATTTCTCATTTTTACAAACCATTTGAGGTTAAGTTTTATTTATACAAACCTCACAGGAGGGGAGATCTTATTTTGTCCATCGTTTTGGCACGATCAATTATATAAAAAAAAAAATGCAATATCTTTTTTGAAAGTCAAACATTGACATATATTTTTCATTTATATAAACCTTGAAGCAGGAGTATCATTTCGTCCAATGTTTAGTGGGACTTTTATTCGGTGAAATCTCAGAGAAGATTGGTTTAATACCCAAAAATGAAAGACAAACAGAGAAAGGTGAAACGATAGAGAGAAATGGATGGCAGTCTTAAACCTCACCCACCATTAATTGATTTGGCCATAAACGTGATGCCCTACATTTTCACCACCAGCCTCTTATTTTTGATAGGTTGAGCAGCGTTCGATATATGTGGCAACTTCATCAGTTAAAATTTAAAAATTATATTCCAACTTGCTTTCAAGTTTTTTCAAAGATTCCTTTTGTTCGTGTATAAATAGTCCAAATGGGAAACGAGATGGCAAGGTTGGAACAAGTTTGGACTTAGGGTGAGAAAGGAATACCCAGCACAACAAATGATGTTTTCAAGTAACAAAATAAATTATTTTTCCTAAAAGAAGATTATCGTGGGGAGGAAGAGAAAGAACATAAATGAATAAGGATAAAGCACTTTGTGTTTTCATAATTGCAAACGTGAGTTTATAGATAAAACACAGTGTTGTGTCACACTGTATGTAACAACCACCCCCAATGAATAATTTCTTTTTATGATAAATTAGACATGGAGCCTACAACCACCTTTTTTTTATTTAACGAAAAATGGGTAAGGGAGCATTTAGTGAGCTTGAAGTTATTTTTCAAGCGCTTTCTATTGCAGGAATTGAACCTGAAACCTCTATTTCTCAAACCCTTAGAAATGAGTCTATGACCACTAGGCCAACTACCCTGGTAGTCACAACTACCCATTTCTTTTACAAGGGGAGGAGATACAATATATAAGCATGACATTAACAAAATCGAGTTACAGGTGGAACTCGACATTAGCAATGTTGAGTTCTATGAATATTTAATGTCTAGTTATACTTAAAAATATACATAAAACTTGATTTTGAAGATATCAAGTTTTTCACAAAACTCAATTTTGTTGAAATCGAGTTCCAATTAAAACAAGAGCATTTTACTAAATAATTTTAAAACATGAGCATTTTGCTACATAGTGTTCAAATTAGGGGTAAATACCCTTTTTTCCCCTTCATTTTGTTGAATATAAAGTTTTGATTAGAATATCAATAAAAAAAAATAAAAATAAAGGTTAGCTTTGTTGAAGTGGGCCCACATGTGTGGCTTGAATTGCCACAAGCCCAATATATATATATATATATATATCGCACGCGCTTTTATGATATGCGGCAGCAAGAGTAATTCCAAAAGTCCTAATACCGTATAACTATATAAGAATAAAATAGGAAGAGAAGTACAACTGCATCAGAGAAAAAGTTGTGGGCTCTTCATTCTTGTGCTTTTCTTGTGAGAGAAAGTTAAGGTGTAATTGGGATTTGGGTTTCTTGAGAGTGTTCTTATGCACTATTATATCTTCCTATTTTTATAGTGAAATTTCTTTGTCGTCCCCGTGGAGATAGGCAGATTGCGGAACCACGTAATTCTTATGTGCTTGTTATTTAATTTTCACTTATTTACTGTTATTGATTTGAGTCTTGGGGTGCTATTTGCACAATAACTCTAAAATATTTGCTCATAAAAATTTTTCTTTATAAATAGGACTTGCATGGTTGACCTATTACGGAGAGCTACCATTATATTGGTCTCTTTTGTGCATATGTTTTTATTTATTATTTATTTTTATAATTTTATGGTAGCGGGTAGTTTGATTTGAACCTTCTGACTTCAAGAGGTGTTAATTGAACTAAAAGACTCCTACCATTTTAGTCTTACCTTTACTGAATAGCAACAATTATCACATATATTCAATATATGCATTATACTTCTCATATCAAATTGGTTTATAATGATGGAGATAAATAATTAAGTACTAGTTTATCAAAATTTTAGGGAAGCGAAGTCTTACTTCACCTGCTTCAACTTTACACCACCAGTGGATGGGGACAGCGGACATGTCGTAAAAAATGAAAATGACTTCAACGATGATGCATGTTCTTCTGACTAATGGGAGACACTTTTCAGCAAAGTTTAAAAACGGTAATCAACGTTCAGTTGTAGTGGTCTTAGTGGACTACCATCCGATTCAACACGTACGGCACATGAAATGGCATCTAAATGGAGTAATGTTAGAGGTACGCAAATTGTTATTGATTTTATTTTATTTTTCTTTGTTGACTGAATACAACAGAGTTATTGATTTTTAAGGAGGCTAATAATAACTTATACCTTTTTTTATTTTTTTTATTGTTTATCATTAACAGTTTGTTACTTCAATTATTTTTATAATTTTATGAAAAATAAAAAAAATGTTTCTTTAGAATTATTTCATCTAAGTAAGTCAACAAAATACAATAAAAAATGGGGACAAGAAATGAAAAATAGAAAAGTACTCCACTTTTTTCCCCTTTCTTTAGTTTTCCCTTATGTTGCCACACTTTAAATCTTATGCAAAATCAATGTTCTAAGATTACCCTTTTTTTTTTTTTTTTTTAAGAATCACCAAAATTACTAACTTCGAATTTCAATGGAGTAATACGGAATCATGAAAAAAGGCCATTACCATCCTATATAAGTAAAATATTACAAGACATCACATGACAATATCTTTAATATACATAAAATTAATTTTATATCAAATCTTTTTTTTTTTTTTATAATTAAATTTTGTATCATATGATTCATATAGAAAAATTGAAATTGGAGACAGTAAGATTAGTATATCATGATGTGGCTTTTCTGTTTTCTTGAATAAGACTAGAGCTAGAGAAAGAACAAATGGATAAATTACACCAATTTTCTTTTGGGTCTCTAAATAGTTCGGGTTTTGAAAAGAATGCTACATTGTTAATGTATCATCAATAACTCATATATTGTGATAGACCAAGAATGTATTGACCCCTTGTGATATATTAATTAATTAATTAGCCAAGTTTATTAATTAATCAAATTAACATATAAAATGCATGGTAGCACAAACAAATCACCAATTAAACTAAATGCAGCGGAAATTAAATTAACATGATGATTTGTTTACAAATTGGGAAAACCAACACGGCAAAAACCCCATCAGGTGATTTTAAGGTCACCACTCCCGAGAATCTACTATTATCAAAACAAGCGGTTACAAGTAAAAGAATCCTAATACCTTATACCAACATATAGTTGAACCCTTACCATAATACCCTAATACCCAATTAGACTTGTTCTGTAGTGACAATCTCTCCTTTTCAATGCACGGCTCCCAGTACGTGACTAACAAATTACGTGGATCCCAGTACTCGACTTAATCACCAACTTGAGAAGGATGTTGGCTACAAAGTTCTTTAGTTCATCACACGACGAAGATCAAGAAGCTCTTTGGTCACAAAACCCTACGGCGTACAAACACAACAGCTTCTTCAAGAGAAAGATGAACTAGGGCATATGTCTCCGGTTCATAATATGCTTGTGAAAAACTTTTGCATTAAGTTGCATTAGTTGCGACAGCCCTTAAAACAATCTTTATATATGTTTAGGGTTGTGAGAAAAGAAAGCCTAAACATGCATTCACGGATTAGATGAAAAATAGCTCTGAAAAACTGAGTTTCATAAACCTCGATAAATAGCCATCAATCGAGCTAGCTGTCAGGCCACGAGCTTCAGTAGCTTTTAAACCTCAATAGATGCTAACTGTCGAGCTTTAAAATCCAACACTTTCTCACTTGGTTCTTGAACAGACTTGTATGGCTTTAACACTTGAACTTGAAACATTGTTTCTTGAAGCATTAAACACATCCTAGATCTACCCAATTACAAGTAAAGTGCGTTTTGTCAAAGGATTAGCCAATTACATAAAATAGTGACATATGTTCCTGACATTGAATCACATATGTCCTAACAATCTCCCCCTTTGGCAATCCGTGACAAAATCACGAAAAACAAATGAACATATGAGAGAAGTCATAAATTACTCAACTTATACTCACTTGTTGAATACAATAAAATTTATCTTAACACAAACTCTTGAAAAACTTTGCAAGAAAAGAGTTTATGGCAAGAAAACTTTGACAATTTGTATTTCTAAAACACTTTAAACAAAACTCATCAAGGCATCTTAGTGTGAAACAGAAATAATAGATTGCATACAATAAATAAGAAACATGTGTATAAAGACAGAAAAAAAACAACACATGGATAGATAGGTGAAAGAACATACATCAAAATATATGTAAACCAAATATAAGTACAATTTATGTCAAAATGGTCACAAGACCAATGTACAAGATATCATGTATCTAAAAGAGAAAGAAAAGAAAAGATACAAGTATCCTCACTACATCCCTCAATATAGACTCCCCCTATCTCCTATACTAACCCTTCACCTATGAGTATGACTACTCTCATCTCAAAACTACTTCCCCTTTTTGTCACGAGTGACAAAAGGCAAGGAAATCGAGTAGACATCTCATCATCACTAGGCGAGCCATCATCCTCATCCTCATCAGCATCATCACTGCCGGAGCCATCGGCGCTCTCATCCTTAGATGTTAGCGGAGAAGGAGAAGGAGCAGTAATGAAACCACCTATGACAGCCTGTCGTCATGCGATACGACCAACACGGGTGTTCACCTGATACAACTCATCACTAAGAGTGTCAAGGCGAGCATCCATGCGCACAAGCTATGCCATGATGGCCTCAAGTGCCACTCCACCCACTGAAGACGAAGGAGCAGAGGTGGATAGAGCGGTAGAAGCTGGAGGAGCTACTGTCTCTGTCCGGGGCTGCCTCAAGCGAAGCTGTGCAAGACTTCGCTTAAAGGTAGTAGTTTCAATGGCACACATGAAAGTGAAGTGGGAAGACACGGGATAGGAGACAGAAGAATGGCGAAGGAGCCGCGTGATAGTAGAAGGAAAGATGAGCTTATCACGGGTCGCCGTATACTTATAGACATTTATAAGGGAGAGTATGAAGTGAGAGGGAAAGTCAATAGAGATACCCTAAATAAGGGGTAACAAAAACCGAGCTCAAGGCTCTGTGATAGTGTTATAGTGAGACAATGGATGGAGAATGAATGTCATCACCATGTTAAGGATTCTCAGACCTTTAGCAAAGGCCGAGCATGAGGTGTTTTAACGGTCACCCCAAGAAGAAGGTGTCTCACCAAATAAAGACGAGAGTTTGTCTTTGGACACTGTTCGCAGACGCTCACAGCCAAGGTAGTCAGGATGTGCTACCCTAGGCACGTGTAGTACCTCAGATACAATACCCGGAGTAACTACCATGCTTATACCCCGAACATGAGTGACAAATTGAGGTATAGAATAATCAAATCCGTGCATATTGGAGAAAAACTCCTGTATGATCACGGAGGGGCACATGACCAGGGCGCCACATAGTGACTCCTAACCCCTACTGTAGATGACAATGGGCAGGTCAGTGTAAGAAAAGTCTGACATAATGACTTGGCATTTCGAATGAATGTCGCGTCGTGAAAAGTTCTCCAAGAAGTCCGATCTGGCCTTCTCATAACGGAACTAGACGTGAGATGGAGTGGGGTCAGAAGGAGAAGAAGAAGAAGATGCCCCGGAACGAAGAGGGTTTTGGGTCGGAGTGGATTTACGTTTAGGTGCCATGACGTAACTAACGTAAGAGGGAGAGAAAGAAAGAAAGAAAGGGAGACAATTAGAAAAGTACCAAACAACAAATATATCAAAATATATAGAATTAAAGGTACGTATGCATGAAAATGCATGAACATGTGACATGCAAATATAAATTCACCATGGGCTCAGCCCAATTCGAACCTACCAGCACACAACATAGCAACAAGGTAAACACACATATAAATGCATGAAACATTGTTATAATGCACATGTGATGCAATGCATGAAGTTTAAAGATCATTTTAACAAAAACCCATCCCAAAATTTTAACAAAAACTCAAAAGTTTTGAAAAATCTCAAAAAATTTCAAAAACCCCAAAAGTTAGGTCAAAGATCATGAAAATGCATGATAAAGATGAAGAAAGTATCATACCAGATGAGGAACAAAGATCTTGAGACCAAAAATGAAGTGAGGAAGATGAAAAGCTTGAGTTTTGGGTGATTGAGAGAAGGAGAGAAGTCTGTCTATCGAGAGAGATCGAGGAGAATTGAGATAGAAATTGCGAGAATCCTATTTATAGGAAAATCATAAACCTCGATTGATCGAGAGCTATCGAGAAGCTATCGAGGTTTAAAACGCGCCTTTTAGCTATCGAAAAGCTAACAAGGAGCTATCGAAGATCTAAAGAGAGGTTTTCTCAACAAAGAAGCTCGATGGATCAAGGTAGCTATCGAGCAGCTATCAAGGAGACAGAAAGTTTCTCGATTGATCGAACTATCTATCGATAGTTATTGAGATTGCGATAAAGAGAAGCTGAAGGGTCTCGATAGATAGCCTGGCTATCGAGAGCTATCAAGAAGCTATCGAGATTACTTAAAAACAGTTTTTCAAAGAAAAGAAAAACACCGATATGAATGCAATCAAGCATGCTACTCAACCACAGATCCAACCAAAATTTTAAGCTCTCAAAATCATCTCTCAACAATAAAAATGAAATGCATTTAGATCTAAAACACACGCACATACTAAACGAGTCTAACCAATTTTATATTTCAAAAACAAGTTAAGACAGTTTAGTGAGCATACATTAACACATGTAAACCTTGTGATGGCCAAATCACATTGTACCTGCACATATATCAAAAGTAGCAAAGAATATTGCGTGTTGTGTGTGAAAACATCGCAAGATTGCATGAGTATCTACATGATATGACGATTTGAGATATGAGTAAATCAAATTAACTCACACATGATCATAACTGCTTGATGGGGACTATCACCTTCGAGGTACATCCTATAACTCTCACATCTCCTAGAATACACGTTTGCAATCATATATAAAGCATTTTGATATTTTTGCTTTCATTTTTCTTTGCATATTTTTTCTTTTATTAAGCATATCATGCACAGGCATATAAGAGGGAGAAAAGAAATACCCAATGATGTTAAGCTTTTGACATTGCACTTTTGCTATGCCAAAGCATACAGATGTCATTGACATTGCACTTTTGCTATGCTGAAGTATACAGATGTCATTTCATGATTGGCGGGCAACAGTGGTGAGATGGTTATTTATGACTTTCTCTTAGCATTTTCTAGTCCTTCCCATCAAAAAGAGTGATACGAGTGTTAAGTACAAGAGATTACTTAATTTTACTCATCAAAAACACGAGCCACAAAGCTCACTTGCTTAGTTGTGCATAGAGATGCTCATCTAAGCTACAAATGATACAAAGTTTAGAAAACTTTGTTTCAATAGCCATCCAAGGTACACAAGTACCAATGTACACATACACATACTGTTTTTGTATTTTCCAATTTTTCATTTTTTTTATATGAAAAACAAAATAAAGCAAAACTAAAAAGAAAACAACCAAAAACATGTTAAACAAAACAAATGCATAAACTAGACTGACTCAAAACTAGAAAGCAAAACACACAAGTAATGCAAAAACAAAAACAAGAAGGGGAGAGAGAGAAAAAGTGACAGAATCACTTGGAGTCCTTTTCCTTCCACACCTTGGAAGAACCTTTCCGTTTAGCAAACCCTTGATCTGGCAGTAAAGGGGAAGAATTTAAACCGTTCAAGTTCGAAAGGAACATGGGGGCTTTGAGAAGATCTTCAAGAGGAGCAAAGGAGGATGGAAATTGATTCTGGTTTCCCGACGCAATCATGCTGTTGCTCTGTTGAGTGGCTAACCACTTATAGCAATTAGGTCGAGTGTGTCTAGCTGTTCCACAGTGATGATAGAAATGCTGCTTCTTCTGTTTAGAGTTTTGGTTATTTCCCTTCTTAGCCCTAGGATTTTTAGTCTCATTCTTAGCAAGTTTTGGGGGTACTCCTAAGATAGACTTACCCTTGTCTATATTCTCACTAGTTAATTCATTTTTAACTTCATTGTTCTCAATTTCAACATTATTAGCAGGAGGAACAAAAAGAGTAGTACTAGTAGAAGCAATACTAGAAGAGGAGAAATCATACCCTAAACCTGTTCGATCTGAAGCAGCTTTCTTAAGACTGAGCATCTCATCGAGCTTAGCACTTGAAGTCCTTTTCAACTGAGCTCTAACTTGGAACAGTCCTGTCTCAAGCTTCTTGGTCTTCTCAGCCAAGAAATTATTCTCAAATCTCAGTGCTCCAATAGTCTGATTAGCTTCATCAAACTTTGTCGAGATTTCTTCTCACTCAAGCTCTACATCACTAAGTTTCTTGGTGGCCAACCTATACAACTTCTCATACTTTTCGGAGACCTTGTATAACTTTGCATAGGCTGTGTGGATGTCATCTTGTTCATCCATCTTCTCAAACTTAGACTCCACCAATTCCTCTTCTTCATCCACATCTTCAACAATCCCTTCAATAGGATTTACGGTGGTAGTGAATGCATTTAGGATTTCATCATCCTCATTATCGGAGTCATCCTCAGGCTTGGTATCGCTCAAGGTAGTAGCAAGTGCCTTACTTTTTCCAATGGTCTTGAGATATGTAGGGCACTCCTGTTTCATGTGTCCGAAACCTTGACACCCAAAGCACTTGGGTTCTGAGGGAACAATGTACTGACCGCCATCCCTGGCATCCCTCTTCCCTTTGTCTTGACTCTTAGACTGAGAAGAACTCGACTGTCTATGGTCCTTGTTGAAGCCCTTTGAATTGGCATTCTTCATGAACTTCTTGAATTGCCTTTGTAATGTAGGACTTAATTTTAAATCTTCATCGTTTGAAGACTCATCAGTATCGCTGCTATTGGCCTTTAATGCCATACTTTTGCTCTTGCTCGATTTCTTGATCCTTGTCAAACCTAACTCATAGGTCTGCAGATTGCCAACCAACTCTGTCAAAGGAATTTTGACAATATCCTTTCATTCCTCAATCGCGGTGATCTTGGCGTGAAATCTCTCGGGTAGAGATTTGAGCACCTTTCTTACAATCTTGGGTTCAAGAATGGTTTCCCCAAGATTAAAAGTTGAGTTCACTATGTCCTTGAGCTTAGCATAGAGCTCATCAAACGACTCATCCTCCTCCATCTTGATCTCTTCAAAGCTTGTAGTAAGCCTCTGAAACTTTGAATCCTTGACAGCTTTAGTTCCTTCATAGGTTGTCTAAAGAATGGTCTATGCTTCCTTAGCAGTTTTAGTAGAGGATATTTTCTTGAATTCCTCATTTGTGACTGCACTGGATAGAGCATTCAATGCCCTGCTGTTGAAGTTTGCCGCCTTGATCTTTGCATCATCCTAATCAGTGGCCTTTCTGTTGGCTTAGTCCAGCCAATCTCTACAGCTTGCCACACCTTCTTATCTAAAGACTGCAAGAAAACTCTCATGTGTACTTTCTAGTATGCATAGTTAGTGCCATCAAATAAATGAGATATAATAGGAGACTGTTCTCTATCCATGACAAACAAGGGTCAATGGATCACATAGTAAAGATTAACCCTAATCAGAGTGTGCCTGTTCTGATACCACTTGATAGGTCAAGAATGTATTGACCCCTTCTGATATATTAATTGATTAATTAGCAAAGTTTATTAATTAATCAAATTAACATACAAAATGCGTGGTAGCACAAACAAATCACCAATTAAACCAAATGCAGCAGAAATTAAATTGACACGATGATTTGTTTATGAATGGGAAAAACCAACACTGCAAAAACCCCACTGACTGATTTTAAGGTCACCACTCCTGAGAATCAACTATTATCAAAACAAGCGGTTACAAGTAAAGGAATTTGAACCCTTACCTCAATACCCAATTGGACTTGTTCTGTAGTGACAATCTCTCCTTTTCAATGCACGACTCCTAGTACGTGACTAACCAACTGCGCAGATCCTAGTACGCGACTTAATCACCAACTTGAGAAGGATGTTGGCTGCAAAGTTCTTCAGTTCATCACACGACGGAGATCAAGAAACTCTTTGGTCACAAAACTCTATGGTGTACAAACATAGCAACTTCTTCAAGAGAAAAATGAACTAGGGCCTATGTCTCTAGTTCACAATATGTTTGTGAAAAACTTTTGCATTAAGTTGCATCAGTTGCGACGGCCCTTAAAAAATCTTTATATATGTTTAGGGTTGTGAGAAAAGAAAACCTAAACATGTATTCAAGGATTGGATGAAAAATAGCTCTAAAAAACTGAGTTTCATAAATCTTGATAGATAGCCACCAATCGAGCTAGCTGTCGAGCCACTGGCTTCAGCAACTTTTAAACCTCGATAGATGCTATCTGTCGAGTTTTAAATCCAGTACTTTCTCACTTGATTCTTGGACAGACTTGCATGCATGGCTTTAAAATTTGAACTTGAAACCTTATTTATTGTAGCATTAAACACATCCTAGATCTACCCAATTACAAGTAAAGTGTGTTTTGTCAAAAAATTAACCAATTACATAAAATAGTGACATATGTTCTTAACATTGAATCACATATGTCCTAACATATTGTGTATTCTTCAATTAAAATAAACAAATAAGGAAAGTAGTAGTATAACATTTCAAATTCATTAAACACTAGCGAGGAGATAGCTCTGTGATTGACACCTCATTTATTGAAGCTTGGACAGAGCTAATTTTAGATTGATTTGACTCTGTCACCCTTGAATCATGCTCCCATTGCAAGCAAATGTTTGATTCAGTACCACTGTTCATAAAAAATGCAGGTTTTGAAGGTACTGGTAGAGTAATAGAGTAGCTATTAAGCATGAGAACAACAGACGCCATAGTTGGTCTATCAACTACGTTTTCTTGAACACATAGTAATCCAATGTGAATACATCTCATTATTTCAGTTGTTGAACCTGCCTTTAATGTGGGATCTACAAGATTAGAAACTCTACCCTGTTTCCAATTTTTCCATGCCTGCAAGATAATTTAAACTGACTAGTTTAGTATTCATCAAGACGACATTATTTTATTGTGTTTTAAAAAGAAATATATTTGGGCTACACAACTTGATGTATTTCTTCGTTTCCTTTAACCTCCTCATCATTCATTTGTGCTAGATTCCTATGTATTTGGTATAAAGCCAACTAGCTAGACAAGCTATATTAATAATTTGTAACTATATGGACAATATTAGTGACATACTAATAGGTACATGTCAACGGGTAGAATACTTGATACTCCACATCCTAAAGATAAAAGAGTATTGTTTCAAATTTTTTCCACTCCCATTGAGCCATTTAATCTCCTCACCCCAACCCCACCACATGGTGGGATTTGAACATGCAGTCCGACCTACCACTCCATACTTATGGGGTGTATGTGCCATTAAACCCAAAAATAAAAATACTTACATAGCTTGTAAGGTGCTCAATATTTTCTCCATTTCGGAAGGAGCTATTCTTTCGTCCACTTATTATCTCTAATACTAGCACGCCAAAACTGAAAACATCAGACTTTACTGAGAATTGTCCATGCATTACATACTCTGGAGACATATATCCACTGCATATTCACAATTATTTTCAAAAATACTATTAGCCTTTCATATTGTTTCTTTTGGTACAATGTAAACATAAAGTATACCTATGTAAGATACTTACTAGATTGTCCAAAAAAAAAAAAGTTTGATACTTACTAGGTCCCTACAATTCTACTTGTATTGCCTTCACTTTGATCAAGTTCAAACAATCTTGCCATACCAAAATCTGAAATTTTTGGATTCATTTCAAAATCTAATAGGATATTGCTTGCTTTGAGATCCCGATGAATAATACGAAGTCGAGAGTCTTCATGAAGGTAGAGAAGACCTCGTGCAATGCCTCCTATGATTTTGTAGCGTCTTGTCCAATCCAATAGTACACACTTGATTGGATCTACATAGCCAATCAAATATATTATATTGGACTAAAAAGTAAAGGAAATCTATTACAAAAGACATGTAATCAAAATAAATTACAATGAATATAATTTTGAAATAAAGGTAGAAGTAAAATCATACCAAAAATGAAGTTATCAAGACTTCCATTGGGCACAAACTCATAAATTAGAAGCCTTTCAATTCCTTCCAAGCAAAATCCTAGGAGTCTAACTAAATGTCGGTGTTGAAGCTTGGCCACTAACAAAACTTCATTCTTAAATTCAAGATCTCCTTGACTAGAATTTTTTGACAGCCTTTTCACAGCAATAATTTGTCCATTGGAGAGTTTACCCTGAAACCGTATAAGATTAGAACATATTTAACCCTTTGGACTTAACATGTGCATCATGACTACAAACTTTTCCAATTTGGGGCGGGGGTGGGGGGAAAGTGTTTGAATCAATATCCTATTTCAATCATAAGGCTGGCCCTACCCATTAAATTATCCTTTTTAAGGTTATTGATAATGTTAGATTTACCTTGTAAACAACACCAAATCCACCTTGTCCAAGCTTATTTGCATCAGAAAAGTCATCCGTTGCAACTTTAATAGTGCCAAAGCCTAACTGCAAAGATTCCACACTTCTAATCTCATCCACAGATTCGCCTGAACAAGACGTTAGTGCATTATTTAAAACAATACAATTTAAAATACGGGCATGCAACAACAATGACCTCTGAAAACTAATTATTTATCAAAATCTTCTAGATAGGAAACTCATGTCTATTAGTATATAATAACTTTTTGTTTGCTTTAGTGCAAGTCAATTTATCGACGGAACACGTTGCTTATTTTTAATTTGTAGCAGCTAAGTATCATTTTATGAAAAATAAAAAATAAATAAATAATCCCCAAAGTATGTCGTGTTTTACATTAATACTTGCTGGGAAATTTGTCCTCATAGGCTCATAATATAGGTGGAATTTTTTACTCCCACAAATATGACACGTACCTGAGAACTTTAGGAAGCACATCTATGTAACCAAGCACATAATTTCTGACATTTTTTGTTATTATCTTTGCAATAATTCAAATTTTGGGATAACAAAAAGAAATAAACGAATTATTTTACTTACCTTGTGGTTTCTCCCTTGGTTTCTTGACTCTTAAGTAGATGCAGAAGGAGATTATAATTAGTACCACAAAAGATATAATGGGTACAACTATGATAACTGTTTGAGATTTGTTATTGTCCTTTCCTGCAATTCCAGAAATATGTTTACATAAAAAAAATCTGACAGATGTATGTTAAAAGTTTCAAATGGATACATGGAAAGAGTAACAAAATTAAAATTAGTTTCGAAACTTGAGAATTTATAGGGAAAGTGATAAGGACCCCTTTATAAAAAGTTGTAAGATTTTGACCTCGTTATATTACCGATGGTCCCAAAAGGTTAAACTATTAGGAAATGGTGAGTTTAATCACTTCACCATAATTCTAACACTTCCCCTTACTTGTGAGTCTAAACTTGACAGGGATCGAACTCAGAATTTTCTGCTCTGATACCATGTTAAATTACCGATTGTCCCAAAAGTTTAAACTATTAAGAAATTGTGAGTTTAATCACTTAACTATAATTCTAACAGACCTTATTTGCTTATATACAGCTTTTTAAAGTCTTTTTTTTTTCTTTAATCAACATTCAGCAAAGCAAATAAGTATTCACCAAAAGGTTGCATCCAAATGGATTACGTTTTAAGCTTAATGGCATTGGTACCTTTTGCAGCAGGGGTGTTGTTTGATGCTGGAGGAGATACTAATGGTACTGGAGGCGGTGGTGGAAACAGTGATGGTGATGATGCATTATCAGCTGTGGGGTCATAGAAGAGAAAGAGATCAAACCTTAAATTACAGCTGGGTCCAACAACTTGCCCTCCTTGCTTTCCATTACAACATTGAGGTATATCTCCCACAGACCCAACCAAGCAATCATTGCAATCTTGCTGAGACAGGTCAGGAGTGCACTGCATAAGTGCATATAGTGTTTGGAAGTTTGGTGCTGTCGCATTTCCTACGGCAAACTTCCGAAGAGAACCACCTGCTGCAGCTCGATTTCTTAGAATATCCAACAAGGTCCTGAGGTCCTGATTGAACTGATCCACAATATTGGCTGATATGTTATTAGTGTTCCACAGATAGAAAGAAGGATTTTCTTTGATGCCAAATATGTTGCGGAATGAGTAGCGTAACATGCAATAGTCATACCATCCTATTGCTTCCTTCTGATTTGGACAGAGCAGTGGGAGAAGATTTGTAGCGTTGTTGAGGCAACTACGGCAAACATCTGGCTTAACATCTCCTCTACAAAGTCCAATTGCATACACTTTGTCCGGGTTTTGGCCATAAGAAGAATTGTAGAACCCATAGTCAATTTCAGCGTTGGAAGAGAGGGAGGAGAGGAGTTGATTGAGGTTTGCTTTGTAAGTACTGTTGCTTGTGTAGTTACCATTGTTTAAACAAGATTGGTATAGGAAGTTTGGCTGAGCAATGACTTGAGCAATGAACATGCAAATGGAAGACAAGAAGAAAAGTCTAGAACAAACTTTTGCCATGTTTCCATGAAATTCTGGCAAGAATTAGGTCAAGAAAGTTATCATGTAGGCTTTTATGGAGAAGGATGAGCTATAGTGGGACTATAAAATTTGTATTAACTGCTAACTTTGACGAATAGAAAGTCCATGATGTTGAAAATTCTAATGTTGATTTGAAACATTCAACCATTTGTTACTTAAATTTTGTCTTGTCAGTTCAAGGTTACGCAAGAAACGTATACATACATACATACATATATATATATATATATATATTGGCGCGATTGGTTGTGGAATTTCTGCCTATAGCTGTCATCACCATCAGGATAAAGACAAACATTGCCTGAAGTCAAGATAAATTAATGACACACATCCCTATTGATAAGATTTTATATGAGCAAAAATGGCAGAACTTAGCTTGGCATTCTTAGCGTTGAAAGTCAAAAGTCCTGTTACAAACGAATTTTAACGGTGGTGTTAGTTATAAGAACAAAACATACAGTATTCTCCGTCTAAATGTTATAATGAAATTGATGAGAAAAAGGGCGAAATATGATTTTTAGTGTATTGTTCTCTACAAAACCACATGTTTGTGTAATTCAATCATTGCACAAAATGAACTATTCCCCCCCTTTTTATATATAAGACAACTAAAGGATTCAAAACCAAGAGATGCAACACTAGTAATGTGCAAGACTAGACATGCACTATCACGGTCTCATCGCGTTCCCTTGGCGTGATAGTCATTCCATAAGTATAAACAGTGGCGACGGTACTCTTTGGTCAGGGGGTTCAAATGAACCCACTGACTTCAAAAAAAAGAAGAATTATATATATTTAATATATTTTTTTTGTTAGTATAATACATTAATTTAAAAAAAAAAATATTTTTACACACCCTGACTTAAAATTTATGCACCCTTATTACAAGTATTTTTGACTTTAAAGTAAGAGTAAGTAATTATGAATTGTAAGTATTACTTTTTATTATATGTATATGATTGCGTCTAATATTAATTGTGTGCATTATTTTTTTAATAATGTCATTTGTGTGAATAATGATATGTACGTGGATGTTTGTATACAACATAAGTATAATATAATTTTATATAATTTAATAATTAGGAAATATAGAGGATTTTTTTTAGAGAGTTTCAACCTATGGCGTCTGCTCTTAATAATAACTTTTTATCATCAGATCAAGACACCAATCAATTTTTGGTGTAGATGGGAATTGAGAGGATTTGTTATATGAATGTGTATAGTTATCATGTTATAATAGCTTTTTGTCAGAAAGTTAGAAAAATTGAAGAAAAAAATTGCAAAGTTAGTGATTATTCAAGCATTTGATTGATTAAATAAACACGTAATGAAATATTTTATGTATGAATGAGTGTGCTTATGTGCGTCAATAATTAATATAGAGCCAATGAGTTGAGTTTAGTCATTTAGTTTAAAATATTTTTATAAAAACAATGACAAATATATAATATTAACTACATAAAAAAAAAAAATTAGACAAACTTAACAAAATAAAATGGTCATAGCTACCTATATTGGCAATAAATTCTTGTAATGAACTATTGTGTAAACAATTCAAAATTTGAAAATTTGTAGAAGGAATTTGTAAAAATTCATGTTTTTTTTTTTTTTTTGTGTCTATAACTTGATATATTCAAGTTCTCTTTTTATTAATTTAGATTTTTTAATGAACCTCCTAAACAAAATTTCTGGAGCCGCCACTGAGTATAAGTGTTTATAGAGTAGGAAGAGTAAGAGTCAGAGTTCAAGTCTCTAGAAAGGAGTTTCACACACATATATACTTAGATTAGATTAGAGTATAATTACATATCTTGTATATATATATATATATATATATAAAAGATCGGATATACAGTATTTGGACACACTTTGTATGGGTTTGGTTTGACTCATTTATAACACTTAATCAAAACCATTATTACCAAGTGTTTTATTATTTATCCAACAAAACCTATATATATTAATATATAGGTTTAATATATAAACCTATATATATTAATCAATTAGCCGTATCTAGTGCTTTGAATAATGGATTCTGACCTAGTCTCTGAAATAAAATTAATGGTTGATCATTCATTAAAAAAAAAGTAATTGATTGAAACAGAAGTGGATGGGTACAAACCTTGGAAAATGAGACTTCTCTATGGACCAAATCATGAATTATATTTTAAAAAAATTGTTTTCTGAGTAATAGTTAAATTTTTTTTTTTTTTGATAAACATCTTTTTAATCTTTTGCATCGTGCATCTTAAGCTTGTTCATTCATAATCTACGAACATGTTAGGTCATGTTACATGAAAAGAATAATTCTTGCATAAATGTATAATTACTATTACAATAAAAGAAACCATAAATGAAATATTAGCGTAATCTTCTAACAAAAAAAGGATATTTTTTAAGGTGTTATTAAAAATTAGGAGATATTAATATTAAAAATTTAGCTGTTTTACATGAATCTAAAAATTTAAGGTTTATTTGTTTTCAATAGAAAATTGAATAGCATTAATGTCCATATTTTGTTCAAGGAAAATTATTGAATACTTTGGAAGTACTATAAATACGTACTCTTCCCTCTCACATGAATTGTAGGTCCCACCATAAATTTAATTAATGCGACCTACAGTTATGTAAGAAGAGGAATACACATTTATGATACTCTGGAAGTATTTAATAATTACCCTTTGTTCAACAGTGTTTACATTCGATTTTTGGTCTTAGGCCATTCTCGCTCTTTCAATTTGAATTAATGTAGTTGGATTTTTACAACTAATAATATTAGTCTCCCTTTTCATAATAAAAGGTAATTGATATAAACTAATCTTGGAATGATCTTAATTTTACAATGTTACAAAGAAATTGAAAGAGATTGTATTTGTGCATTTGCATATATCTTTGTTTCTTTTTGGGTACTAAATGTGTGTGAATTCATTTATTAGAATTTCTTTTCTTTTTTCCGAAATATTAGAATTTATTTAGTTTATAAACATGTATAAAACAATATAATATGTACACATTTGAAATTTTGAATGACGTAAACTCAATGGGATATTCACAAAATCCCCCCCTTTCCCGTGGGCCACATTTTATCGTCCTTCGTTATTTTATTTATTTTTTGCCTTTTGCTTTTCCATTTATATTTGAGAAGTGAGAACACCCGTTCTGAAAACACAATTTGGAAGGTATGGCTATTGGGTAGGACCGTAGCATCTGCAAGCATATGAAGTTATGAACAATTTCTAAGGAAGGATAAAAGCTTAGTACAACTTAGTATTATTATTTTTTATTAAACGCTTGTAACAATTAATGTGATTGAAGAATTTTTTATAGATGGTTGCTGAGATGGGATTGAACCGCGAGAATGAAGAGGAAAAGAGACATGTACCATTGGTGATTGGGCTATTAAGCCCGTTGGTAATGTGCTGGAGTGATTTGGCACTATTTTGAGACCTAGGTTTAGTTTTCTTGGGATGCAAACCATATGAGGAATGAGAATCAAGCACAGTGTGAGGATCTTGTCAAGGAACCGGCTTAGGTCTAGTGTTTCTGTACACTAGACCTAGATACTGAAATGTATATATGTATTAAATACTTGCTATGTGTCCATATCTTAATGGGTCTAGTACATAGGAGTTTTTGATCCAATCCATGCCCCTTTCCCAATCTTACATGGTATAACAATGTAAAAAATCCAAACCTTAAGCATAAACACAAAGCAATGATATATCCAATTCTTAAATACAATATTAGTTTAGAGCAATTAACTGCTAAATATTAGCAATGTCATGCTGAAGTCATGGATCAATCATGGTTGAATAATGAATCTTATTGAGGTAAGTTCTTTTTCCGCCTTTTATTTTCCAACTAAATGGTTCAAGTTTAGGAAAGATTGCTAAGGTAAAACTGTTTCATCATTAATAACATATATTTTTTTTTATTCTCAAATAATAAAAAAAGCTTCAAAAAACGAAATAGAAAACTTAGTAGAATAACATTTCAAATTCATCATACGCTAGCGAAGAGATAGCTCAATACTAAGATTTATCGAGCCTTGGACAAAGTTGCTTTTAGATTGATCTGATTCTATCACCTTTAAATCATGCTCCCATTGCGAGGAAATGTTTGATTCAATATTGCTGTGTATAAAAAATGCAGGTTCCGAAGGAATTGGTAGAGTAATAGAGAAGCTATTAAGCATACGAATAACTGAGGCCATAGTTGGTCTATCAGCTACATTTCTTTGAACACACAGTAATCCTGTGTGAATGCATCTCATTATTTTAGTAGTTGAATCTGCCTTCAATTTGGGATCAACAAGATTTGAAGCTGTACCTTGTTTCCAATTTGTCCGTGCCTACAAAATAATTTAAACTAACAAACTCAATATTTGAGAGAACACTATTTTGTTGTGTTTTAAACAGAAAAAAGGGCTATTCAATATGAGATAGTTCTTGAAAGCTCGAAAATGTGTTGAAAACACAAAAGCTGTTTGGACTCCCAAATAAAAATTACGGCTAGATTGCTTTTACTCTAACTTATCTAAGTGCGGAAACAAGAGTAAATGGAGTGCAATCAACCGATACTACTCTAGTGCATAAACAAGAATAACAAACAATAAAAGTAAAGCACAAGAGTAAGGAAAGAGAGATGCAAACACAAGATAACATGGCGATGTGTTATTGAAGAGGAAACCGAAAAACTCGGCAAAAAACCTTTCTGCCACCCTCCAAGCCGTAAATTGATCCACTAGACAATCAGTTGGGATACATGAGTTAGCAAGAGATCCTCTAAGCCTAATCTACCCGATATAACTAAGCCTTCCAAGCTCCTACTCCAACAAGACTTCTTGGAACCGTGTCTTGTCCAACTTTCCAGATTTTGGAATATACCCGATTGCATCCACCAAGCCTTATCGGCTTCTTTTGGCAAATCCCCAAAACTTCTCAAGCTCCAAAACACTCTCAACACTCTGAATAGGTGTGGGTTGTGTTTGGTACAAATCTCCTCTCAAGGTATGACAATGGGAGAGGGATAGAGAAGAGGCTACAATGATTTCTCACTAAGGATGAGTAGCTCTCTCTCAAAAAGATGGGTGTGTGTGTTGTAGAAAACCTATCTAGGGTTTTTCTCTCTGAATTGGCCTCATCTATATTTGTAGGTAATGAGGGTATATATAGTATGGGTGAAGGGTAAAAAAGTCACACATTAAAATCCTCCAGGTAGAATGTTTCACGACTACCTTGCAGGAAGGCCTTACCTGTGAGACACTCGCAAAAACGACAGCCTGGCACAACTCTTCAGTTTCCAGTCATGTGCTCCTCACATGGCTCTTTCGAGGGTTAGCTTCTAGCGAGCTTCTCGCGAGCTTCTCGCAAAATCTACTGATCTTCATTTTAGCTTGAGTATTCACCAACTTAATACTAAACCCAATACAATAAAATCCCACAAAATACAAGGAACAAAATTAAAGTAATTACAACACTTTTTATCATGGAATAAAGCTAACAAAAAACATAGTAGTAAATCATAACTTTACAGTTCTTCCCTTCCTTTAAACTACACATTCTTCATGTTGATCCCAAATGATTGTACAAGCTACCTAGATATTATGTTTAGTGTCATACTAGTAGGCACAAGAGACATATACCCAAAAATAATCTCAAAAGATAGCGTAGTCCACAATAAAGCTAAGGGTATTTTGGTTGACATTTACCTTCTTTGTCCTTTTGATTTTTAAGCCTATTTAATCAAATACCCCCTCCCCCCCCCCCCCCCCACCCCACACACAGACACACAGACACGAGAGAGAGACAAAGAGAGAGAAGCATTCTTTCAAAATATATAATTAACTAACACATCTGGTGAGATTTGAACCTGTAAGCTTACCTACCACTCCATACTTGGTGTATGCAAAATTAGAGAAAAAAATAGTTATACTTACATAGCATAGGAGGTCCTCAATACTCGCTCCATTTCTGAAGCAACTATTCCTCTGTCCACTTATTATCTCTAGAATTAGTACACCAGAACTAAAGGCATCATACTTCACTGAAAATTAACAATGCATTGCATACTCTAGAGACATATATCCACTGCATATTCATAAATTTTCAACAATGCTTGTTAGGACTTTCAAGTTGTTTCTTTCATACAAAGTAAACATCAAGCATACCTAACAAGGGTACTTACTAGGTCCCAAAAATTCTACTTGCAGTTTCTTCACTTTGATCAAGTGCAAACAATTTTGCCATACCAAAATCTGAAATTTTTGGATTCATTTCAGAATCTAATAAATTATTTCTCACTTTGAGACCATGATAAATAATATGAAGCCAAGAATCTTCATGAAGATATAAAAGCCCTTGAGCAATGCCTTCTATGATTTTGAAGCATCTTGCCCAATCTAGATGTGCATGCTTGATAGGATCTACATATTCAATCAAATATATTATATGGTACTAAAATGTGAGGGAGTCTATACACAAAAGACGTACAAATCATAATGATATTACAATACATATAATATGAAATGAAGGTAGAGATAAACTCATACCAAAAATGAAGTGATCAAGACTTTTATTTGGCACAAGCTCATAAATTAGAAGTCTTTCATTTCCTTCCAACCAAAATTCCAGAATTCTAACTAAATTTCGATGTCGAAGCTTGGCCACCAACATTACTTCCTTCTTAAATTCAAGATCTCCTTGTCCATAATTTTTTGAAAGCCTTTTCACAGCAACGTCTTGTCCATTATAGAGCTTACCCTAAAAAATGTATTATAGATTAAAATATATTTAGCCCTTAGGAAAATATACTTTTTGGATTTAACATGTTGTACATTGTGACAACAAACTTTTTCAAATAATACACCTGTTTTTTTGGATAATAGATCTTGACTCCATTAATTGAAGAGTGAAAGTTTGAACCAATTGTCTCTACTGGATTTAACATGTTGTGCATTATGACAACTAACTTTTTCAAATAACAGTCTTTTTTTTGGGACAATAGATCTTGATTCCCTTAATTGAAAAGGGAAAGTTTGAACAGTTGTCTTTACTTGGTGAGATTAGTTCCATTTCATGCTTCAGATTAAAAAAATAATAAATTTAATGATGTATACCATGGACTGCGATGTTATTATATATAGATCTAACAACAACAAAAAAATCAATTGTGAAATAAAATTTCTTCATTCCAAGTAAAATGAAGTGGATAATAATGTTTAAGGTTAATGAAAATGTCACGTTACCTTGTAAACAACACCAAATCCACCTTGTCCAAGCTTATTTGCATCAGAAAAGTCATTTGTCTGCAAGTATTCCACACTTCTAAACTCATCCACCGCATTGCCTAAACAAGACGTTATTAGGGAATTATCTAGAGAGCAGAACAATATAAAATATGTGCATGCAATAGCAAAGACCTCTAAAAGAAACTAATTATTTATCAAAGTCTTAGACGACAAATAGATCTGTATAATTATTATTATTATTATTTTTTTTTTTTTGAGAATGGGAAACAATAGTTTTTAATTTGTTTTAATGGTAGTCATTTCTTGCTCGAACATGCTGAATGTTAATTGGTGGAAGCTAAGTTTCATTTGATAAGAATTATGCCATGTTTTAATAATAATTGTTGGAAAAATATTCCTCTTAATTAATAAGCCAAATAACAAATAACTCTACTGTAAGGTTGAATGTTATCAACCACCTTGTTGGCTTTATTTCGTCCCAATTTATTTGTAATTCAGCACTTAGTAACCCTGTATTTAGGTGGGATTCATGTAAGGGTAGTGTGTGAAAGAGTGTGAAGAAATGCTCAAGATTGTGCAAAGAAGCAGGGATTCGTGGTTGAGACTTGCGACTGGCAAGCCGCCAAAATGTAGCGCACGAGTGAAGCGTGCGAGAAAATGAACAGTCACGCCAGCTGGTGCACTACAGGACAAAAATCCAGCCTGGCCATTCTGTTATCTCGCGACTTGATCTCGCGACTCAGTCAAGTCGAGAGGCCAAGCTGCCAACCAGCCCTATTTGGGAAAAACTGACTCTTCGAATTCCTTTCTCAACCCACTATATATAGACCTTTATACCCACGAAATGTAGAGAGCTTCCAGAGAGAATTTTGAGAGAGAAACCCTAGAGAAAAACAAGATTGATTCATCAACAATCTTCATCTAAGAGACTCTTCAAATTCCTCTACTCTCTTCCTCTCCATTGATACATCCTTGAGAGGTTCTTGACCAAATTCTTTTCTCACCATACCCACGTCTATGAGAAGTTCTTTTGGTGCTTAGGGAAGCAGTTTGGAAGGGACCAATGATTATTGGTTGAAACTATGGGCTATAGCGGAATCCAGTAAGTTAAAGAAGAAATAGGTTCGGCGCAACCTCGTTGGAGCAAGAAGCTTGGAGGGCTTAGGTACACTGGGTATTTTAGGCTTAGAGGGTTTTCTGCTGTTTATGTATCCTAACTACATTCTTTAGTGGATTATTTACCGCTTGGAGGGCGGCAGAGAGATTTTACGCCGAGGGCTTCGGTTTCCTCTTCGATAACACATCATTGTGTTGTCCTTGTGTTTGCATCTCTCTTCCCTTAATCTTTGCCATTTAATTTTTACTGTGGATGTGATTTTATTTGGTTTAGATTGTTTACCAATTCTATTATAAGCTTATGTTCATATTCCGCACATCAATTGTTTGATAATAAGCTTGAATTGATAATTTGTTTATTGGGGGTCTAAACGTTCATAGTGTTTTATACGCTATTTGAACATTCATCTACAAATGACAATAGAGTGATGCTTAGAATACTAAATATTTTAATACATAAATTTTACAAACTTATATATCATAAATTACTAAAAAGTAATTTAACATTTTATTAAAGTGACACAAATTATATTCATTTTCACATTGTATAAGTTTTTTTTTTTTTCAAAAAAAATTTGTAATACATCAATAACAATAAAATAATTAATTAACTTACTTTTTGGTTTCTCCCTTCGCTGCCTAGCTCTTAGGTAGATGCAGTAGCTTATTATTATTACCACAAAAGCAATAATGGGCACAACTATGATGACAGAGTGAGGTTTGTTACCATCTTTCTCTGCAAAAACCAGAAATATTTTCACATAAAAATTTCAAGTGTTATAAAATTCGTATTAGTTTCAAAACTTGAAAAACTATGCAGGGAAAGTAATAAGGAAACCCCTCTTCCCCTTTCACTTTCTTCCCACTTTATGTAAACTAGGAGAATTAGATTTGAAACCCTAATCACTTAATGGGCTTAGTGAGCTATTAGGCCGAAATAAAAATCTGCAGAAACGCATCTTGATCGGTCTAACCACAGTCTAGATTCGGTCGAACCTGACATATTTCAAAATCTTAAACCTGCAGCTTCCTTTTCTTGTGTTCTGACTTATAACACCTTGAAAATTGTCTAATATACCCTATAGATTCTAAGATCTATACCTAGACAAGTTTGTGTTCACGGTTTGCCAATTGTTTTAAAACTTATCTCTCTAGGATAGCTTTAAAATAATTATTAAGAAAAAGGTTATCATGCAAAAGGGATAGAATAAATACAAACCTCTTTCGAAAAATGGCTTTAAGTGATTTCATAATTAAAAAAATAAAATAAAAAAAATTGAAGTGTCAAGGGATCCTTAATTAACTGTGCTACAAGAAATTGGAACCAGTACACCACAAGGCAATAATAGTTTTAACTAAAAAGTACCAAAATTGAAAAACCATAAAAGGGTAATGAGTTATATCAAGATCATTTGCCTCAAAATAAGTTAAATGTACCTGTACCATACCAATCTCATCTGACTTTCATCAAATGATGTCACTACTAAATAAAATGATAAAACATTAACGTTATGTGGGCAATTCAGTCATATTGTATTTAATGCCAAATGTATAAATAATAGTAGTATGGATATTTAGTTTTTAACCCTAAACCAGTTATTAAATTACAAGATCCATGTAAAAAAACGAAGGAATAAAAAGAGTACGTCAAAATATTAAAAAAAAAAAAAAATGCAGGAATACTTTAGTTGAGCATTCTTAAAACTCTCAACTGGGTGACTAAACAAAATTGCATACCGGTGGAAGAGGATCCATTGAAGATTTGAACGTCAAAATGCTGTCCTCGATGAAAATTAATGCAGCAATAGTAAAATAAAAGGTTGTTCAACTACGAGAACTTCGGTAATCATCTAAGAAATGGAAGTGCTCTTTCTGAAAATGAAAAACTAACAAACTTATTACCAAATTATTGGCCAATAGTAACTTACAGTTGTGTGTAAATTTAAATATGAGAACAAAGCCAAAATAAAAGGCAAAAAATATATATATATATATATATATATCTTAGAGTGACATTTCATGAAATAATGGATTTAATGATATCCAACCTCAAAAAGCAGCTTTCCCAACATATATCTACACAAAATTGCATGTTGATGTAAATACACAGCAGAGATAATTAATATAATAAAAAGGCCGCACCCAGTGCACAAATCTCCCACTGATGCGGGGTTTGGGAGAAATCATGGTAGACAAACTTATCCCCAATTAATTTTTAGAGGTTGATTCCCATACTTGAACTGGTGAAATATCACATTTGGTGGAAGGCACTTGCCATCACACCAAAGCTCGAACTCAAGAAAATTAATATAATAAAAAATAAAAAGTTTCCAAACTCAATCTAAAGTAATAAAACTAACCCAGATGTCATTTCCAAGAAAACACTCAAGGTATGGTGAATAACCACTTTAAACTGCAAATACAAATAAATCATGCCATAAGTTAAACTAATTAAATTCATAAGAACAGTTAATAGAAGATGTGATCTGTCACCTCTGAGTACGACTTCAAATTTGTAAAAATCTTCCTACAATAGCAACCATAATAGTAAATAACAATGAAGCATGGGTGCGTTTCCAGATTTGGGTGCGGGTGCGGGACTCGGCAATTTTTGAAAAAGTAAGTTGCGGGTGTGGCGGGATGCAGCGATTAAAAAATTGTTAAAAATATTTTTATTTATATTTTCTATATCTTTTTACTATTAAAATATTCTTAAAAAGAAAAGAAAACACAAAACAAAAAAGAAAACACAAAAGAAGCAACAAATATTCAGAATAAAATTGAGGAATGATAGATTTAGGATGTTTGGGCCTCATTCAAAGTCGATTTCGGCTGTTCCGGCATGATTCAAGGCCGATTTCGGCCATTTCGATCGCCAGCCTATACGACCCAATTTGGCCGATACAGCCCAGTTTGGCTCGAATCGAGCCGAGTAGGTGCGAATCCTTGAAAAAAAAAAAAAAAAAAAAGCTCAGACATGGCACCGACGCACGGGCAGCCACGTCGGACTCCGGTGCGGCACCCTCCCAGCCGCATCCATGCTTCATAGGTAAATAATCATGGATTCCAATGAAGTTCAGATAGACGAGCATATAGTTGTAGCAAAAAAGGCTCAAGGAACATGAAGAGGGTTGAACTCAATCAAAAAGAAAGAAAGGGGAAAAAAAGGTACAGGTTTGAATTTCAAATTCACTTAAGTTGGAAGAATTCAAGGCATGATCATGAACATCAGACCAATAGAGGGTGCTAGTACCACTCTGTATCACTTTCTCACCAGAATTGCAGGTAAAATTACCAATATACAAAATGAAGCGACAATATTTTCAATTGAAAATGGGAAGCAAAAGGAGGTAGATAATAAAGGATGATTGACAAGGTGATCATATTAGAATATGGAAACCATCAATAACAAGAATATTATGTGAATGAAGAGATTCAAGCAAGGCCCAATTGACATGGTTTGATATCATGTAAAACTTTGTGATAATGTGACAGAAAAGAGAAACGAGAAGAGAGAAAACATGAGTTTATGTGGTTTGGGCTTGTGGCCAACATCCATATGACAAGAGGCCTAAAGAGCTTCATTTCTCATTCAATTTTCTTAAAGAGTTCATTACAATGGAATCCATATTTATAAGGGATATTACATACAAAAGCCAATGATAATTTGAATTTGAATTGCATACTGATTGCTTCAATCCCACGATTGTCTTAAGCAATCAATCCCTTGATTTATTAACCAATCCCAGGAATTTTTGGTAATCAAAGTCTCATTTTGGTCTTCAATGAAATAGAAAATGAATTATACTTTCCAACAAGCCTCAAAACAAAATAATAAATACTATAGTTACAACAGGGGAGGGTGAAATTAAACCCTGGATGTCTCCTTTGGAAACACCAGTAGGTTCCAACTAATTAAGTTTCAAGGCTCATGGCAAAACATAAAAATAAATTAAACAAAAAAGTGGGAGGAAAAAGAGTGTTCCAGGATCTAAAATGAAAAAGTTGCTTATCCAAAGATGCAAAATTTTGGTCAGCTCTTCACTTGTCTCCCAAGATACCATGTGATAAATTACAACTCATCCCAAAAGCATAAATTGCTAGGTAATTGTGAATTTAGTCATTTAACTATTATTCTAACAATCCCCCATGTGTGTGTGTGTGAGATTTTATACTTTTTTTTTTTGTTTTTTAAATGAGGTAGAGTGGAGGCAGATACCATGATAAATTAGCACCTGTCCTAACAACATAAGCTAATAGGAAATGAAACGGTGAGATTAATTATTAACTATTATTCCAATAGCATGAATGTGGCCATCAAAAAAATTCTATAAATAAACAGAAATTATTAGCACCTTTGGTAGGAGGGACACCATAAATAATTTTTTTTTTTTTAAAACATACAAAATTTCTGCAATAATTGTATTAGTACCGAGGCCAATCCTATTTTATAATATTCCAAGATGTTGGCTGGTATTTCAGCCATACATATTTGATTCATAATGCATTCTCTTTTTGAAGTCACGACGCACAAAACAGACTCCCAAGTGTCATTCTAGCAAGATTTAAAAGATCAGTGATTAAAATGGAATTGAAGAAGATCACCGAAGCCATAGGAACTGTCCTCAAACTAGCAAGATTTTCGATTTCTATTCTTTGCTGCACGTCTTTGGGGAAGGAGTAAAAAGACACATGGTGAAGACATTACTCTATGTCATTTCCTTTATTCTCGGGACACCCCACAAAATTGATTTGAATGGGGATGGTTCTGTAGGAACTCGTATGGGTATCCACACCCATGTCATAGAGATAATTTTGTAACAAGATAAATGTGTGATGTAATACAAACAAGGTCAACTTTTGTTGCAAACATCAAAACATACAAATGGTATTCAACAATAATCCAGAGATTAACAAATTGGCTCAATGACAGTAGTAAGAATATTGATAGCAACAGAAGAAGAATCCAGTAGTAAAGCATACTGCATCAAAGATTAAAGAAAGAAGTCACCAAACAAGGTAGAACTCACGTCCACTCTCTCTCTCTCTCTCTCTCTCCTCTCTCTCTCTCTCTCTCTCTCTCTCTCTCTCTCTCTCTCTCTCTCTCTCTCTCTCTCTCTCTCTCTCTCTCTCTCTCTCTCTCTCAACAGAAGTGTCCCCATCTCCACGCTTTCTTAAGAGGGGAGGAGGTATCATTTGAGCTACAACTAACAGACAACATACATTGATCACACTCTTTACAACAAAGAAATAGATACTTGTAAATGATACATTATCTTTCAAGAATGGATTATATGAAAAATGATAACTATAAAATATAAAAGATGACAACTAAGTAACAATTCCAAAATGCAACAAGCACTTTTCACTGAACTTCTTTTGTAAGACTCACAGTTGGTTCAACTCAAGTGGAGGTAACTAACACCAAGTGCAATACAATTTAATTAGTGTTAATATTTGGGAAGTGTGCAGGATTAAAAAATAATTACCCCAAAACCACACCTATTTATAGAATATTTTCTAATTTGTCCCTCACAGTTATATTACTCATAACAAGTGGCAACCAATCAAATCGGGCTATGGTCTAAGTGGGAAAAAAATTATATAATCTCCAAATGACAAGTTTATTTATAACCTGGTAGTACATTATTGCAAAAGTTTGGGCTTAACTATTAAAAAAAGGAAAATTGAAGTAGCATTCCAGGTATTTTACAATGCTAATGAAATCTCAGATCTCTTGAATCAGACTGGCTACCACCTTGACTTTATGCAAAGACCAGGGATTAGAAGTTTCAAACTGTGGATTATTAACGAGGTCAGATAACATAGTGGTATCATATACTTCATAATGCCCTACAATTGTGACTGCTCAAGCAAGCTACTTTAGACCTCATATTGATTCATGAAGTCATATTCAGACCTCAAATAATAACCTTTATCATAGTACTAGTAGCAACAGGCTTAGATACAACATGCAGATGCATGAAAGTATGATTCCAAAAGCAGATAAGAAATCGAGCAAAGAGAGTCATGCTTTAGATAGAAAGAATTAAAGTAGAGGACAACAGAAAAGACAATTAAGTCTTAAGCTCCTTTCTTACCCACACAGCACGAGTCTTTTGCCATGAAGATGAAAAGGCACGTGTCCTAGTATGTCTACTAAAAGACGTAGAAGAATTAAAATTCTCCTGAAATTGAGTTAAAAAGTTCAAAGCTTTTAATAACTCTCCAAACAAAGGTGTAGGTCCTTGAGAGGAAACCTGTGACCGTTTGGACACTTGCCTTTGAGGATACAACTTAAAGCAATTAGGACGAATATGTCCAGAAACACCACAATGGTGACAAACATTGTAAGGTTGAATTTAATCAACCATTCTGTTGGCTTTATTCTGTGCCAAATTTACTTGTATTTCAGCATTTAGAAATCCTGTATTTAGGTGGGAATTATGTAAGGGTAGTGTGTGAGAGAGTGTGAAGAAAAGCTCAAGTTTGTGCACTCAGCAAGTGGCTCGTGACTGGATCTCGCGGCTTGCTCGCGACTTGCAAGTTGCCAAAAGTGGCACACACGTGGAGCATGCAGAGGAGCTGAACAGTCACGCCAACTGGAGCACTACAGGACAAAAAGTCTAGACTAGCCATTCAGTTAGTTCGCAGCTTAAACTTGCGACTCAGTCAAGTCACGAGGCCAAGTCGCTAGTCCACTATGTTTTGGAAAAACTGACTCTTCGCATTCCATTCTCACCCCAGTATAAATACCCCTTATACCCATGAAATGTGGAGAGTTTCCAGAGAGAATTTTGAGAGAGAAACTCTAGAGAAAAACAAGATTGACTCATCCACAATCTTTACATAGTGACTCTTCAAATTCCTCTACTCTCACCCTCTCCATTGTTCATTTTTGAGAGGTTCATTACCCAAATCCTTTTCTCACCATACCTATATCTGTGAGAAGGCTTTTTGGCGCTTTGGGAAGCATTTAGGAAGGGACGAATGGATATTGGTTGATGCTATAGGTTATAGCGGAATCCAGTAAGCTAAAGAAGACAAAGGTTCGGCGTAACCTTGTTGGAGCAAGAAGCTTGGAAGGCTTATGTACACTGGGTAAATTAGGCTTGGAGGGTCTTCTGCTGTTCATGTATCCCAACTTCATTCTTTAGTGGATTATTAACCGCTTGGAGTGCGGCAGAGAGGTTTTACGCCGAGGGCTTCGGTTTCTTCTTCGATAACACATCGTTGTGTTGTCCTTGTGTTTGCATCTTTCTTCCCTTAATCTTTGTCATTTAATTTCTGCTGTGGATGTGATTTTATTTGGTTTAGATTGTTTATCATTTCTGTTATAAGCTTATGTTCATTTTCGCACGTACATTGTTTGATATTAAGATTGAATTGGTAATTTGTAAATTGGGGGTCTAAATGTTCAAAGTATTTTATACACTTTTTGAACTTTCAATTGGTATTAGAGCGGGTGCGCTTGCTGTGGTTTAATTACCTTAGTGCGATCCTTAACCTCGTATTGAAATGGACCTGTCTCAATCTCTAAATGCTCCACCATATTTTGATGGTAGGAACTATGCCTTTTGGAAAGTCAGGATGGGGGCATTTTTGTGTTCAATGGATGAAACCGTTTGGGATGCAGTAGATATTGGATGGACTAGGCCGGATGCTGCCAAATCCACGTGGGATAAGGCAGCCCTCGCGGCGTCTAATGCAAATAGCAAAGCACTTAACACTATTTTCTGTGGTGTATCTCCAGATGAGTTCCACAGGATATCTCACATTTCTATTGCCAATGAGGCATGGCAGATATTAGAGACCACGTATGAAGGAACGAAGAAAGTGAAAGACACTAAGTTGCAGATGCTGACCACTTGGTTTGAGGAGCTGAAAATGAGTGAGGATGAGTCCTTTGACTCTTTCTATAGCAAGCTGAATGAAGTGGTCATCAGCAAGTTTAATTTGGGGGAAAAAACGGAGGATTCCAAGATAGTGAGAAAGATCCGTCAATCATTGCCGGAAAGCTTCCGTGCCAAGGTGACAGCGATTGAAGAGAATAAGGACCTTGATGATATCAAAGTCCAAGAACTGATTGGCTCGCTTCAAACTTATGAACTGTCGTTGCCCACACAAAGGAAGAGCAAATCTTTTGCTCTTAAGACCATTAATGAAAGGGTAGAGGCTCATGACTCATCGGATGAGGATGTTGTCGATAAAGATATGGCATATCTTGTGAAGAATTTTCGAAAGTTCTTGAAATTCAAGAAGAATGGAAAATTTGCTGAGAAGGGAAAATTTCCAAGTTCTGGAAAGGAGAAAAAGGACTTCAAGAGGAAAAATGGGAAGGATTCTCAATCTTCTCAAGGAATCGTGTTCTTCGAATGCAGTAGACAAGGACATTTCAAGAAAGAGTGTCCCAATTACTTGAAAGCGAAGGGCAAGGTGTATGCCACCACTCTTAGTGATTCCGACTCCTCTGATTCAGATTCAGATGAAAGCTATGATGGAGAGGGAAACTTCTCTACATTTATGACCATTTCTCATGTGGAATCTTCAGATGATTTGAGTGCTCCTATGGAAGAGCTTGGTGAGCACATTGAATTGGAGTCAATTAGGATAGTTGAGGAATCAGAATATGAGGAAGATGAAGAAGAAGTGGGGCTACAAGAGACCTACAATTCCCTCCTTGAGAAGACCGGTGAATATGCAAAAGTGGCCAAGGCAGCCGTGAAAAAGATGAAGAAGGCAGAGGAGGACTATAGAAGTCTCCTAGTGCGACATAAGGAGGCTAGGTGTGAGATAGAGAAGCTGAATAAAGAGTTATCAGAAGCTTACACAAAGTTGAAATTCCTTGAGTATGAGGTGGTTCAAGCAAATGCCAAAGTGGAGAGAGTATCCTCCAAGAAGTTAGATAATGTCCTTTCCTCTCAAAAACATTTCTCAGACAAATCTGGGTTAGGATATATCGGAGAAAGTAGTTTAGCTATCAAAATCACCAAGGAAGTAAAGTTTGTGAAAGCCAAAGAACCAGTAGTGGTTGCCTCTACTCCTGAGAAAGTAAAGGATGAAAAGAAGAAGAATGTGGCTGACCAACGAGTGTTAAACAAGTCTCGTAACCAATCAGTGGTCAAACCTGAAGCTAGAGGGAAATCACTTCCAAGATCACAACGAGGCCCTAGAACGAACCATTTTTGCCATCATTGCGAACTTTAAGGATATACCAAACCAAACTGTCATAAGCTGAGAGCATTGAATAATGCAAATGATCAAAGGTCAAGAGGACCAAGAAATGACAAGAGCACTTGGGCTGTTAAGAAATCAAGAGGTCGAGATGGTGATTCCGGAATGATGGATGTGATGAAGATGATTGGTTCATTCACCACCTGCTTGGAAATCTTCACTAGAAGGTTTGAAAGCCCTAACTCTTGTACCCAATCCTATAGGGATATCATCCCAAACGTACGTGACGTGTGGGTGAAGAATGGTACTCATGCATAAGCATTACAACATGTCCATGCATTAATACTTCCTATGTTTTGTGACTATGCTTGGTTATGTGCTTTTTGCTAGCTTGAGTTGAAAATTGTTTGTTTGTTTGTTTCTATTTTAAAATGTTTTTACATTATTGTTTTTGATCAATCTTTACTTGGTTTTGTGTCCAAAATCCAAAAACACATAAAAAGTAAAAAATCCAAAAAGTTTGATTGACATTATTGTGTTTTTGTCACATGCATGTTTTGCCTTGTACCTTTGTGCTAATGGCTTTGTGCATTTAAGAGCATAGCTTGTACCTTATGCACTCATATCATTGTAGGAAAAATCTTGAAATCTATGTGACTGTTGTAAATAGATCTTCAAACTTGTCATGGATGATTAGTCAATGGTTTTATTAACCTTGAGGCTTGCATAGACTTGTGCCTATATATTTTCCCACTCTTTTATTTTCTTTTATTTAAAAAGCTCAACAAATGTAAATCTCAAAATGAAAAGAGATAATGAGCTGCAAAAGCCTTCGCACATACTAGTATTTGACTAGGAAAAAGGGAAAGCGACTTTTGTGAAAAATGTATGATGACCAAAAAGCCAAAGGCTTATTCATCAAATTGAAATATCAAAAATTTCAGGCATCGATCTCACAATGAGATGCATTGATTCAAAAAGATCAAATGATATGATATATATGGAGTCAAATGAAAAGCTTCAAAAGTTATGTTATCAAGTTTATGTGGGAGGTCATATATGCATATTTCTATAATTGAGATGGGTCACTCTATCTAGCGCTAGTTGTATATGTCTTGATTGAATTGATCATTGAAACTTCACATTAGACTATGGACTATCTCATTTTTGATATCCACACACATGTCTATGTTCAATGAATGCCATATTCATTTGTGTGATTGTACTTGATTAAATGTGTTTCACATGCTCAATTTTTGTTGTTCAAACACAAAAAGATTTTTGATTGTTTTAGTTGTTTTTAGAAAGTATTTTGTTTTTACAAAAATTGTCAAAATTTTCAAAAACAGTGTTGCCTTGTTTTGGCAACTTGTTCGCGGGTAAGTCCAGTCGCATGCCCCAGTCGCGAGCTTAATCAGTAGATTTTCCCGACTCACTAGCGGGTCAATGTCCCAGTCGCGAAAAATACTTAGAAATTTTTTTCAAAAATCTGGGTTTTGGAAGTTCTCGTAACTTAGTCTGGTGACTTGTTTGTGGGTGGAAGCTCCAGCCGCAAGGTTACTCAAAAGTTTTCGCGACTCCTTTCATGACTTCTTTACGGGTGGACCTTCCAGTTGCGAAAAACATTTAAAAAAAATTGTCAAAATTTTTGTTTTAAGTGTTCTGGCGACTGGCCCTAGCGACTTGCACGTGACTTAACGCAGTCGCGAAAAACGCATCTTTTGCATTTTAAGGTCAATTTTTAAACCTTTTCAGTTTTCCCTCAAACTTTTGTGACTATTCGTTGTCTTCTCATTTGTTCCTCTCTCAAACCCACGGTGTTACTCACAAAAACCTCCATTGTTGCTCATCATTTCAATTTCAATCTCCAAGAAAAAGGTATGGGTTTTCTTATTTTGGTGAAGTATTTCATGATTATAGCCTTGTTTTCTTGGATTTTTGAGTTGTTATTAGGGTTTGAGATTTATGGTGCTCGAACATGGGTTTAGTATATTTTTTTGAGTTTGGATGTTTGGGTTCTGTTGATCTAAATTTTAGTATGCTGGATATTATTGTTATCATGATTGAGTTCTATTTTGAGTTGGTTTACTGTTCTGTGTTGGATTGAGCATCTCATACCCATTAAGATATGTTTCATAGACATATGCTTATTTTTGTGAGATTACTGTGATATACACTGTTTGTGAGTGTGATTGGTTCACAATGGTTGATTATTGCATGTTGGTGTATGTGTTTGGCTGTGTACCCTAGGTTGCTCATGATGGATACTGTGCTCACTGTCAAAATGTGTTATGCCTAAGAATTGATGATAAATTGTTATGTACTCTTCTGATTTGAGTTATCTCATTCCATGATTGTTTCTGAACTGAGTATGGACTGAATGTTGGTATAAGTCTCTGTTCTTTTTAGTGCTACTAACCTGTAACTAATTTTTGAGTTTCCATCTATTGTGCTCTGTTTTTGTGGGCTTTGCTGCTATGGTTTTGCAGATGACTCCTACAAAGAAGAAAACTACTGCCAAAAAGGGTGACAAAAGGTTGAAGATGGACAATACAAAGTTCAGGTCTTCTCAACATTTTGAGAGATACACTCGATTCTACATGAAGGCAACCATCATTCAAGAAAGATTTGTAGACTTGGTGGATTTGAAGGACACTTTCATTCCAAGTTATTTTCAGGGCAGAGGTTGGGATAAGTTGTTGAGTGACTTGCCTGGAGTGTGTGAGCCTCTGATTAGGGAGTTTTATGCTAATGCTATGTTAAGAGAGCATGAGATCAACTATTGGATAAAAGGACATGAATTCACCATAGATATAGATGACATAGATGAGGTGCTAGGGTTTGAAGATTTGGATGATCATGACTTCACCCATTACAAAGACAGGATGTTATCCATTGAAACTGTCCAATCTCATATTGGTGGAGTTAGAGAAGGGAAATGCCTCAACACTACTGTCTTCCCAGCTGACATAAGGTGTCTTACAACCATCATGATGTTCAATCTGTACCCTGTGAGGAAGCTGACCACTATCAACAATGCTAGAGGTATCTTCCTCATGGAGCTCAAGGAGAACACCTACATAGACATCAGTGCTCATATCTTCTACACCATTGTTGATAAGACTAGAATAACCTCCAGGGCCAAGCTGATTTTTCCCAACCTTCTTATGAGGCTTTTTAGATTGAAAGGTGTGGAAATCCCTCAAGATATTAGGCTCATGTCTACTCTCTCAGCCATTATCACTTTAACCATTACGAGGGTAAAAGTTCGTCTCCCAGGTGATGAAAAGGAAGGTGACCAAGAAGAAGGTGTACCAATGGAGATTGAGACAGAGGCTGCAAGACAAACCTCAAGCTCAAGAGGTCATGGCAAGAGGAGCAGAGCATCATCCTCATCAGCTATACCTCCAGATTCATTCCAAATCATCCTTGAGAGGATTGATGGGCTCAGAGATGTTCAGAATGAGCAATCTGACAGGTTGGCTGCACTCCAAGATCAGATGAAAATTCTTTCTGCAAAATTTGATAGCTTCTCCATTCAGCAATGACCCTTTGGCCATTCCGGTCAAAAAGGGGGAGATTTTTTTTTAGGGTAGGTCTTGAGGGGGAGTGCCAGTTTGAGGGGGAGCTTGCATAAAACTTAAATTCAGCAGTTTTTACTTTATGTTTATGTTGTTTATGTCTTTTGGTGATATGTTTTGGTTAATTTAGTGGTTTAAACTCATGGTTATCTTAGTACTTTTAAAACTCTTGTGGTACTTTGGTTTATATATATAAGATGTTATTCAGGTGTTTATGGTATTCTTGTACTTTTGCTTATATGGATTTTGGTTAATTTGTACCCATGCTTTGTAGCTTTAGTACTTCTTGTTAAATATTTTGCATTTTCTTTAAGTACATCAATCTTGTGCCCTTTGCTGGATTTTATATCCTTAATGCAATTATCTTGAGTTGTTGCATTGGTTAAGTGTTGGACATGCAAATAATACTTTGCATTAAATTTATTAGCTTGCATGTCCGGATGTTCATTCCTTGTGTGAATGAGCATTGTGATCACTATTTATAGTGATTGTTCCTTTTTGGTCAAGCCATGGTTTATTACTTAACTCCATTTTGCTTGATCGCATTGTGCTTGCTCCATATGCATTACAAGTTTTTTGCATACAATGATCATACTGTGTTGTTGTATTTCAGGAGGTACTTGTTCTTATGGTTCAAGAGCTTCATAGATTATAGAGTTAGGTGTGAGTGAGTTTTGTTCACCTGTTCCCAACTCACGCGTTAAGTCTAGAGTTTGTTGTAGGGTTTTGTCACGAAATAGCCAAAGGGGGAGATTGTCAGGTTGAATTTAATCAACCATTCTGTTGGCTTTATTTCGTGCCAAATTTACTTGTATTTCAGCATTTAGAAACCCTATATTTAAGTGGAAATTATGTAAGGGTAGTGTGTGAGAAAGTGTGAAGAAAAGCTCAAGTTTGTGCACTCAGCAAGTGGCTTGTGACTGGATCTCGCAGCTTGCAAGTCGCCAAAAGTGGCACATGCGTGGAGCATGCAGAGGAGCTGAACAATCACGCCAGCTGGAGCACTACAGGACAAAAAGTCTAGACTGGCCATTCAATTAGTTCATGGCTTGAACTCGCGACTCAGTCAAGTCGCGAGGCCAAGTCTCCAGTCCACTCTGTTTTGGAAAAACTGACTCTTTGCATTCTATTCTCACCCCAGTATAAATACCCCTTATACCCACAAAACTTGAAGAGATTCCAGAGAGAATTTTGAGAGAGAAACCCTAGAGAAAAACGAGATTGACTCATCAACAATCTTTACATAGTGACTCTTCAAATTCCTCTACTCTCACCCTCTCCATTGTTACATCCTTGAGAGGTTCATTACCCAAATCCTTTTCTCACCATACCTATATCTGTGAGAAGGCTTTTTGGTGTTTTGGGAAGCAGTTAGGAAGGGACCAATGGATATTGGTTGATGCTATAGGTTATAGAGGAATCCGATAAGCTAAAGAAGACAAAGGTTCGGCATAACCTCATTGAAGCAAGAAGCTTGGAAGGCTTAGGGACACTGGGTAGATTAGGCTTGAAGGGTCTTCTGCTGTTCATGTATCCCAACTTCATTCTTTAGTGGATTATTGACCGCTTGGAGTACGGCAGAGAGGTTTTACACCGAGGGCTTCGGTTTCCTCTTCGATAACATATCGTTGTGTTGTCCTCGTGTTTGCATCTCTCTTCCCTTAATCTTTGCCATTTAATTTCTGCTATGGATGTGATTTTATTTGGTTTAGATTGTTTATCATTTCTATTATAAGCTTATGTTCATTTTTCGCACATACATTGTTTGATATTAAGATTGAATTGGTAATTTGTAAATTGGGGGTCTAAACGTTCAAAGTGTTTTATACACTTTTTGAACTTTCAAACATGATGTCTAACAAAAGATTTAGAATTAGCTATATCAATTTTGGATTTCATACCTTTATCGCCTTTCTCAGATTGGAGCACAAAGACAGTTCTTAATCAAGAAGCCGTGGAAGAGGAGGGGCTGGAGGAAACAGCACATCCTAAGCCAGTCTTATCAGAACTAGGCTTTTGAGTACTCAATACCTCATCAAGCTTTGCACTAGACATCCTCTCTATATGAGTTCTAGCTTCACTAAGCTCAACCTCGAGATTCTTGACCTTCTCTTCTAATGAGGTGTTCTCCATAACAAGAGTCTCAACTAACCTTGTAGTCTCATCTAGTTTGACTAACAGATCAGTTTTTTCAGTTTTACCTCCTTAACCTCTTTTCTACAAAGATGAGAAGTCTTTTTAGATTTTATGAATTTAGTCCATAGCTTATCATAGGCTTCTTTAAGGTCAACTTCTTGGATACTTCATCATCAGAAGAATCCTCACTGTCACTAGCACTCTCCACAATCACTTTATCGGTTGAGGCAGCAAAAGCCATAAAGTGACCACATTCATCCACACACTCATCAGAAGAGTTATCCTCAGTATCACTCCAGGTAGCAACCAACCCTTTATCTTTTGACTTCTTCGTCTTTTCCTTTATAAGGCAGTTTGGGCACTCTATCCTCATATGACCAAAACTTTTGCACTCATGGCATTAGATGAGGGGTTTCTCACTCTTACCCTTCCTAGAGGATTTAGATTTCCTAGGAGGTTTGCCCTTACCCTTTTTTCTAAATTGAAGAAGTTTGATAATCTCATTAGTTATGAAGGTTAGATCCTCATCCTCATCATCACATTCATCTTCATCTTCAGGGTTCTCAATCGTTTCCTCTATACCCTTAAAAGCCAAGTTTTTACTCTTTCCACCTTTTCCCATCAAACCTAATCCCATCTCATGGGCTTGAAGGTTCCCTACAAGCTTAGTAAAAGGAATTTAATCAACGTCCTTCACTTCTTCAATGGCAGTGATCTTGGCATGGACTCTTTCAGGTAGGGACTTAAGGATTTTCCTAACAATTTTGGATTCTACTATAGATTCTCCAAGGTTGAAGGCAGAATTCACAATATCCTTGAGTTTAGCATAGAACTCATCAAAGGTCTCATGCTCCTCCATCCTTATTTCTTCAAAACTACTAGTAAGTCGTTGAAACTTCATAGTCTTTATTGCCTTGGTACCTTCATAGGTGGTTTCAAGAATGGTCCATGCTTCCTTAGCAACTTCTATGGATGATATTCTCTTGAATTCCTCATTGGTCACCCCACAAAATAAAGCATTCAAGACCCTATTGTTGAAATTTGCCGCTTTGATTATTGCTTCATCCCAATCCACTGGCTCTTCCTTTGGCTTAATCTAGCCAACTTCAATAGCTTGCCATACCTGTTCACTTAGAACCTTCAAAAAAACTTTCATACGAACTTTCCAGTATGCATAATTAGTGTCATCAAATAAAGGAGGAATCAAAAGAGATTGTCCACGATCCATGACAACGGGGGTCAAGGATCACATTGAGGAAATTAATCCAATCAAAGTGTACCTGCTCTAATACCACTTGTTGGGAAATTTAGACCCTGGTTAATAGAATTAACAAGGTTTAAACCCAAGTTATTAATTAGATTTATTATGAATAAACTTTATTAAAACAAACTAACATCAATATCATGCACAGTGGAAAAATAAATAAGACAATATATGATGATCCAAAAAAATCAATGAAATAAACTAATTTCACAGTAAAAAACCTGGGGGAAAACCTTCTCGAAAAGCAATTCACTATAGTAAAGAAAAGTTTCAAATCTAGTACCAAACCTTTGTCCCTAGACTCTACAATCCCCGTAAATGAACTTACAGCAGAAACCTTCTACCGCTTCAGAACCTCTGAACTCTGCAATATATGAACACCACCCTTTTGCATGAATCCCAGTACGTGACTAACCAATGATACACGGCTCCCAGTATGTGACTAACTCACCAACTTGAAGAAGATGTTGGCTGTAAAGTTCTTCACTTCATCAACAATGAAGATCAAGAAGCACTTGGTTACAAAACCCTAAGGCGCAAAGACACAGTAGCTTCTTTCAAAGAGAATAAGGCACTCGGTCACTTTTTGCATGTGTTCTCCTTGTATTCTCATATGTGACGGTCTTTAAAATAATCCTTATATATGTTTAGGGTTATGAGAAAAGAAAGCCTAAACACATACTCACAGATTGGAGTGAAATTAGCTCTGAAAAACTAAATTTCATAAACCTAGACAGATAGGGTATCTATCGAGCTAGATGTCAAGCTTCAGGCTTCAGCAGCTTTTTAAACCTCGATAGATACTAGCTATCAAGCTAGCTGTTGAGCTTTAAAATCCAGCACTTCTTCACTTGTTTCTTGGACAGATTTACATGGCTTTAACACTTAAACTTGAAACCTTGCTCCTTGAAGTATTGAACACATCCTAGATCTACCCAATTACAAGTAAAGTGCGTTTTGTCAAATGATTAGTCAATTACATAAAATATTGACATATGTTCCTAGCATGATTCACATATGTCCTAAAAATATTGTCTCGCATTGTTGATTGGGTTGAGGAACTGCAGAGGCAGGAGTGAGACCCGGTCCGCCAACTTGTCCATGAACAATAGGGCCCCCATCCAAACAAGTAGGTGGTAGCGGGCATGTTGCTGCACTACTTCATCACCGGCATCCGCAACTAGGGGAGCGGCAAACTGTGCATCAAGCCAATTGTATCTTATCCTCGCCCTAGAAAGGATAGAATTGTTTGAGTTGGGTATCGTGGGCAGAGGTTGATGGCCTAACAAATCTCGGCACAAATCGCTCCATGTCATGTCTATATCCCCAGTGACAGGTAACCCATCCACCAGAATCCCTAACATCACCTCTATATCTTGCAAGGTGATACCCACTTCTCCATGGGGTAAGTGGAACGTGTGCGTCTCCAGATGCCACCGCTCGACCAAGGCTTTGATCAAGGCGTGGTCAACCTCCATATCAGGAACCTTGAATAACCAGGTGAAACCTTTACAGTGTCGAACCTTTACGACGCTAGGCACCTCTTGCACACGAACGAGCATTGTGTTAGGTAGTGCACATGAGGTAATTATAAAACGGAGATGTATTAATAATACAACTACATACCTCCTCGGTGGCGCGCCTCCAAAGCGGAGTTGACCGATGATTTGCCTGCCGGCTCAACTGGGTATCATCGTCGAGTCTAGGATCCACTCTATCCAGTTCCTGCATATCTGACATGACAAAAAATAGATTGTTAGCAATTATTGAGGATTCACTCTATGACAAGATGTAATTACAATAGCAAATCATGTCGTCTAAGCATGTGATCCAATGTAATGTGAAATGTGATAAACATCTTCACAATTAATTATTTTATGTTTTAAAATATATGACAACTATACCCATGACTGATCTGCATTAACACAAACTTGACTAATATGCGTCAATTCATGACTACAAAAACAACATGACATATAGAACTAGAAAGGATTAATGATTGTTATTAATTATAAAGAGGAAGTGTATGCTTGAGTTTTATGATTACTGGCTGAGAGAGATTATTATTAGCCAAACATTCCAATTTTCTCAACATATAAAAGGTCAATTTTGCAACGTAACCTTTTATATGTCTACTTAGCCATATAGAGAGGAAGTGTATGCTTGTTTGTCTACTTAGCCATTTTTTAGTTGTCTAGTAACACAAGTCTTTTTTTTGCAAAAATTTTGTCACAACCATGAGTGGTTACTTATCATTTTCTTAAAAACCACTATTTTTTTTCCATCACTCACAATCTACCTCGTTAGAGTTGTGACAAAAGAAACTGTAGTACACAAGGTTTTGAAACTCGGACCGGACCGAGAGGTCCGACTGGGAAACTGGGAACCAGATTGGAATTCGGTTTTTTAAGCATAGAGAACCGGGTATACATGAGTTCTGAGAGAACCAAACAAACCGGGGTTCAACCGAAAAAACCAAACGAACCGTAGGCTGGTTCAACGGGTCATGGAATAGGGAAAAATTAAAGAAAAATGTGGCTGCCTGGATCCGAACCTGAGCTCTCACACCTTGTAAGCAAGATTAGTAATAAGAAGATTGATACCTGATGAAAATGACCCTGAGTATGCAATGGCATGACTAAAAATGACCCTGAGTATGAAAGAAGTTGTTGACAAAAAAAAAAAAAAAAAGGAAGAAGGAAGAAAAGAACAGAAATTCACAAGCACACGGCGGAGGATGCTCAAGTGAAAAGAAGAATAGAAATTCACTTGAGGTCTTGACTCTTGAGCACTGCATTTGAAACTTTCAAAGAAAGAAGTAAAGAGAAGTTTTGAACTGTAAAATGCCAACTTTGAAGCACTTTTCGTGGAGAAGGTGCTGCCAACGCATTCTTGGAAGTTGAGCACTTTCATTTTATATTAATACTCTTTACTTTTCTTTATTTTCTTTATTGTTCTATCCGCCCACCAAAACAAGAGACCCTAGTTAGGAAAAAATATCCAAGATATAATAATGAGTTAAAATGAAAAAATATCATAACTTAACTAAAAGTTATGATATAATAACTTAAGTTACATATTAAGTTACATAATAACTTAAGCATGGTTTTGTAACATAACTGTGAAAATTATGATATGAAAAAATACATTTGAAAGATAGATTTCTATATTTAATTGGGTTATTTAATTTAATTTTTCTATTTATACTAATTTAATATATTTATTTATATTTAAATAATTATTAAATTAATTATGACATCATTACAGTTCGACCCCAGTTCAACCTCGGTTCAACGGTTCAGGTCTGAAAACCTCGCCTATACATAGGAAAAAAAAATATTCATCTCATTTTCTCATTGACCCCCAAACACAATGACTCCATCAATGCTATGAATTTGTCAAGGTAGGCACCTAATCCTATCAAACATTGAGTCAATTAATCATATAACCATGACATGGTTGCCAATCTTGATATTGTTTTCCTAACTCACTATCAGCGTTCATAGATAATACACTTCTGAGTTTTAAAGTCAAAACTTCGTCCTATACATAGGAAAAAAAAATATTCATCTCACTTTCTCATTTTCTCATTGACCCCCAAACACAATTTACTGACTGCATCACCGTTAAGAATTCGTCAGGGAGCGCGCCCAGTCCTATCAAAATTCAAACATTTTGAGTTAATCATATTAACCACCACATGGTTACCAAACTCACTATCAGCATTTTGATATTGTTTCCCTAACTTCTACAACGAAAATAATCTAGGAAGTAACAATTTCATTATTCATGTAGAATTGAAAAGAATATTTAGGAAACCAAAATTTCATTATTTAAGATATTAATAACTTGTTACAATTATTGTAGAAAGCAAGTTGGTGTCAAGATTCTTTATCTCAGTGACCTCTTCAAAAGGCATTCTAAGTTAGACCCTGATATGAATTCTAAAATCTTTCCACAATAATGAAACGATTTGAATAGGAATATTTGAAGCCATATTACAAGCCTCTGCAAGTCAATAGAGCGGTGAAGAAGGAATAGGAATATTTTGAACAAGTGACCATGCCTAATCAGTCTTCCAATGAATAGGAATATTTTGAATATACAGAGAGGGCTTTTCACTATCCAATACGTTATAAGTTTCAATTTTTCAACGCCTAAACTAAATTACTAAACGAAACATAAGAACATTTTAAAAATGTCAAGAACAGAAAAGAAGAAGAAACCCCCACACCTTGCAAGCCAGAGCCAACAAAGAGGACGAAAGCATAGAAAAATTGAGAGCCAAAAGTCACCCCACAATTTGCCTTTTCGTTTTTCAAAAGAAAGAATAGAAGTGCTTGAAGCGTTGTTTTTCACAGTGCTTTTTCGGATCTTCATAACAACTGCCTGTTTTCATTTGTTACTTTTCCTAGTTGTGCATGGCCAGGAATGGTAAGGCACAACTAGTCGAAAGTGTTTGACAAACCACAAAATTGGTTTAGTCGTAATATAATCTGAACCAAAAATAAATCAATTCAAAATTGAACTGGATTTATTTATTTTTGTTAAAGTTTTTTTTTTTTTTTTCTCAGAATTTTTGTTAAAGTTGTTATGTAATTGTGTGTGATGATTTAATGATGAGCAAAAGTATGAAAAAGAAAACACACACAAAGGTTTATGTAATTTAGTCTAACGGCCTACGTCCACGATAGGAAAGCCCTCGATGGCTACATACTAATATTAAGCATTTATGTTACAATGAACCCAATGTAGGATTTATATACTAGAGATTATTTGATTAACCCTAAACTAACTATAGACTAATCTAAGGGTTTTCTCTACAAACAGCGACCCCACCATCATCATGTCCACTGTGGCCATCAACCTAGTCTCAAACTCATATCAAAACTACAATCACACAAAACTCACAACCTCCTTACAGCCACCTACTTCTGCCAACATCAACATACCCAAAAAGAATCCATATGGTATTATTAGATGCTGCCACATTAGCCCAAGTAACATAGCTTGTCTTGTCAGTGGTGTAATCCTATCACTTATCCAATGTAATGACTAACACTCTTTGTAACGAGATTACAAGTTACAACATTGTTTCCAAAAACAACATTTGTGAAAGCTCTAATGCCGACTTGAAAACAACATTTACAAGTTCTTATGGCAAGGTTTCTAGTATTATGTAACTACTAAACAATCACAGTATATTAATAACAAGTCGTTAATCAATGCGATGCACTGTAAACATAAAGTTCAAGAAAACAATATTTATATGTGATACATATTTAAATTAACAAATAAAATTTAATTAGAGAATTTGTAGGAAAAATCCTATTTAATTTAATTATATCAAACATAATTTTATATACTGATATAAAAAAAGACGGTGAAACTAACTTAGTTCAACAATATTTGTAATGCTACCCCCCCCCCCCCCCCCACACACACACATATATATTAGATTAACGATGATGAGTAAATGGCATGATTTCAGAACATTGTGAGACAATATCAAGAGAAATCAACAAATGCATGAGAAAATCCGGCAAAAGATATCTATCTCTGAATTTTATTAGAAATTTCTTCTTTCTGAACTTGCATTTAGAATCAAATAGTTGTTGATTCTCTTGTATGTTCTTACCATATGCATGGAGTACCCTAAAAAAACGAATCTAAATATTTCAAGCAAAACCAAATCATTTCAAAGACTGCAGAGTGAAGAAGTAACTGAATTAAAAATTAGAGGAGAGCAACGTACCTGTAATCAACGGCGGCGGGTACGGTGAGGGTTCGACAGAAGCACCAGGGTTCCGGCAATAACGACTGATCGAAGAGGGTGAGGGAGAGTGGATAGGGAGAGTGAGACTAATAAAGAGTAGAGGAGAGAGGGGAAGAGTGATCGCAGAGCAGAGAGTGAGGGAGAGTGTACAGGGAGAAAGTGAACAGGCGTTGTGAGACGTTAGGGATTCAAATTGTTAAGGCAAACTCGATTTTCTACTTACCGAGTTATGCATGTTCACACGAGCATTTTTTTTATTGGATAAAGCCCCATCTGCTTTGCCATCGTGGCACAACGTTCAGACTAACTCAACCATATGAATATCGAGGTTTTTAGTAACTCGCTTATAAGATAATCGAGTTTTATATGAAAAATCAACCCTTACATCATTGAGTTTCAAAACAAGGGTATTTCCCTAAATAGTTTAAGAAAAGGGTGTTAGGACATATGTGAATCATGTTAGGAACATATGTCAATATTTTATGTAATTGGTTAATCCTTTGACAAAATGCACTTTACTTGTAATTGGGTAGATCTAGGATGTGTTTAATGCTTTAAGGAACAAGGTTTCAAGATCAAGTGTTAAAGCCATGCAAGTCTGTCCAAGAAACAAGTGAAGAAGTGTTGTATTTTAAAGCTCAACAGCTAGCTCGACAACTAGTATCTATCGAGGCTTAAAAAGCTGTTCTAGCTCGATGCTCGACAACTAGCTCGATAGATAAGCTATCTATCGAGGTTTATGGAATTCAGTTTTTCGGAGCCGATTTTACTCCAATCCGTGAGAATACTCACAACCCTAAACATATATATGGATTATTTTAAGGGCCATCAAAGGTGACACAAGTTGCATGAGCGTAATGCAAAGTCTTGTTCATGCAAATTGTGACCGGAGACAGAATTTGCCCTAATTCATCTTTCTCATGAAGAAGCTGCTGTGTTTGTACACCACAGGGTTTTGTGACCAAGGTGCTTCTTTCTCTTCATCGTGTGATGAACTGAAGAACTTTGCAGCCAACATCTTCCTCAAGTTTGTGAGTAAGCCGCATACTGGGATCTGCGCATCTATTGGTTAGTCACTTACTGGGATCTGTGCATTAAAAGGAGAGATTGTCACTACAGAATAAGTCCAATTGGGTATTGGGATAAGGGTTCAATTGTAAGTTGGTATAAGGTATTGTGATTCCTTTACTTGTAACCGCTTGTTTTAATAATATTGGATTCCTAGGAGTGGTGACCTTAAAATCACCCGGTGGAGTTTTTGCCATGTAAGTTTTCCCAATTCGTAAACAAATCACCATATCAATTTAATTTCTGCTGCATTTAGTTTAATTGGTGATTTGTTTGTGCTACCGTGCGTATTGCATGCTAATTGGATTAATTAATTAACTTGGCTAATTAATTTGTTAATTCATCACAATGGGTCAATACATTCTTGGACTATCAAGTGGTATCAGAGCAAGCACACACTGATTAGGGTTAATCTTTGCTGTGTGATCCATTAACCCCTGTTTGTCATGGATAGAGGACAGTCTCTTATTATACCTCCTTTATTTGATGGCACTAACTATGCATACTGGAAAGTACGTATGAGAGCTTTCTTGCAATTATTAGATGAAAAGTTGTGGCAAGCTATGGAGATAGGCTAGACCAAGCCTACGGAAGCGCCAACCGACTAGGATGATGCTAAGATCAATGCAGCAAACTTTAACAGTAGGGCATTGAATACTTTATTCAATGAAGTCACAAATAAGGAATTTAAGAAGATTTCCTCTACTGAAACTGCTAAGGAAGCATGGACCATTCGCCAAACAACCTATGAAGGAACCAAGGCTGTCAAAGATTCAAAACTTCAGAGGCTTACTACAAGCTCTGATGAGATTAAGATGGAGGAGGATGAGTCATTCAATGAGTTCTATGCCAAGCTCAAGGACATGGTGAACTCAACCTTTAATCTTAGGGAAACCATTCCTAAACCCAAGATTGTGAGAAAAGTGCTCAGATCTCTACCCCAGAGATTTCATGCCAAGATCACCACAATTGAGGAATCAAAGGATATTGACAAAATTCCTTTGACAGAGTTGGTTGAAAATCTACAGACCTATGAGTTGGGTTTGACAAGGATGGGGAAATCAAGTAAGAGTAAGAGCATGGCATTGAAGGCCAAGAGTAGTGACATTGATGAGTTTTCAGATGATGAAGATTCTAAGATGAAATCCTATATCACGAGGCAGTTCCAGAAGTTTATGAAGAATGCCAATGCGAAAGGATTTGACAAGGACGAAAGCAATCTAGTTCTTCACAACTCAAGAGCCAAGACAAAGGGAAGAAGGATGCTAGGGATGGCAGTCAGTACACTATTCCCTCAGGACCAAAGTGCTTTGGGTGTCAGGGCTTTGATCACATGAAACAGGAGTGCCCTACGTATCTCAAGACCATTGGGAAGAGCAAGGCACTTGCTGCTATGTTGAGTGACACTGAGCCTGAGGATGATTTTGATAATGAGGATGATGGAATCCTAAATGCCTTCATTACCACTGTAAATCCTACTGAAGGGATTGTTGAAGATGTGGATGAAGAAGAGGAATTGGTGGAGTCTAAGTTTGAAAAGATGGATGAACAAGATGACATCCACACAGCTTATGCAAAGTTATACAAAGTCTCAGAAAAGCATGAGAAGTTGTATAGGTTGGCCACCAAGAAACTTAGTAAAGTGGAGCTTGAACGAGAAGAAATCTCCATAAAGTTTGATGAAGCAAATTAGACCATTGGAGCACTGAGATTTGAGAATAATTTCCTAGCTGAGAAAACCAAGAAGCTTGAGGCAAAACTGTTCCAAGTCAGAGCCCAGTTGGAAAGAACTTCAAGTGCAAAGCTCGATGAGATGATGAGTCTTCAGAAATCTGCTTCCGATCAAACCGGTTTAGGGTATGATTTCTTTTCTCCTAGTATTGCTACTTCTAGTTCTACTACTTTTGTTCCTACTGCTAATAATGTTGAAACTAAGAACATAATGTTAAAAATGAATTAGCTAGTGAGAACATAGACAAGGGTAAATCTATCTTGGGAGTACCCCCCAAGCTTGATAAGAAAGAGATTAAGAACCCTAGGACTAAGAAGGGAAATACTCAAAAGCCCAAACAGAAAAAGCAACATTTCAGTCATCACTGTGGAGCAGCTGAACATACTCGACCGAATTGCTATAAGTGGTTAGCCACTCAACAGAGCAACAGCATGATCTTGTCGGGAAACTAGAATCAGTTTCCATCCTTCTTTGCTCCTCTTGGAGATCTTCTCAAAGCCCTCATGTTCCTTTCGAACTTAAACGATTTCAATTCTTCCCCTTCACTGCTGGATCAAGGGTTTGCTAAACGAAAAGTTTCTTCCAAGGTGTGGAAGGAAAAAGGCTCCAAGTGATTTTGTCACTTTTTCTCTCTCTCCCTTTCTTGTTTTTGTTTTTGCATTACTTGTGTTTTTTGCTTTATTGTTTTGAGTCAGTCTAGTTTTATGCATTGCTTTGTTTTGTTTAACATGTTTTTGTTTGCTTCTTTTTTTTTTCTTCACAAAATAAAAAAAAAATTGAAAAATACAAAAACAATGTGTGTTTGTGTACATTGGTACTTGTGTAACTTGGATGGCCATTGAAACAAAGTTTTCTAAACTTTGTATCTTTTGTAGCTTAGATGAGTATTTCTATGTACAACTAAGCAAGTAAGCTTTGTGGCTCATGTTTGTGATGAGTAAAATTAAGTAATTTCTTGTACTTAACACTCGTATCACTCTTTTTGATGGGAAGGACTAGAAAATCTTAAGAGAAAGGCATAAATAACTATCTCACCACTATTGCGTGCCAATCATGAAATGACATTTGTATGCTTCGGCATAGCAAAAGTGGAATGTCAAATGCTTAACATCATTGGGTATTGCTTTTCTTTCTCTTATATGCCCATGCATGGTTTGCTTAAAAGAAAAATATGCAAAGAACAACAAAAAGCAAAAAGAATAAAAATGCTTTATATATGATTGCAAGTGTGTATTCTAGGAGATGTGGGAGTTATAGGATGTACCTCGAAGGTGATAGTCCCCATCAAATAGTTATGATTGTGTGTGAGTTAAAGTGATTTTCTCATATCTCAAATCGTCATAACATATAGACACTAATGTAATCTTGCGATGTTTTTCACACACAACACGTAATATTCTTTACTACTTTTGATACATGTGCAGGTACAATGTGATTTGGCCATCACAAGGTTTACATGTGTTAATGTATGCTCACTAAACTGTCTTAACTTGTTTTTAAAATATAAAATTGGTTAGACTTGTTTAGTGTGTGTGTGTGTGTGTGTGTGTGTTTTGGATCTATGTGCTTGACATTTTTCTTATTGAGAGATGATTTTGAGAGCTAAAAATGTTGCTTGGATCTTTGGCTGTATAGCATGCGTGATTGTATTCATGTCTGTGTTTTTCTCTTCTTTGAAAAACTGTTTTTAAGCAATCTCGATAGCTTCTTGACACCTTTCGACAACTAGGCTATCTATCGTATTCTCGATAGCTCTCGATAGCTACTTCGATCCATTGAGAAACTTTCTGGATGCTCGATAGTTTCTCAATAGCTACCTCGATCCATCGAGATCTTTTAGCTGTGGACACCTCTCGACAGATTCTGGATGGCTCTTCGATAGATAAAACATGCGTTTTAATCGTCGATACCTCTCGACACCTCTCGATCTATCGAGAATTATGAAGTTTCTATTTAAAGGATCTGTGCAACATTTCTTCATTTCTCTTCGATCTCTCTCGATAGTTTTCGTCTCTTCACCTCCCAAAACCTCTCTCTCTCACTCTAAACCTTCAACCCAAGTGTTCTTCAACCTTTGCGCGCTTTTTCTGCTTCTGGTATGTCTCTTTTTCACTCTTTCATCATGCATTTCACGTTTTTTTGACCTAATTTTTGGGTTTATGTAGAAAATTGGGGTTTTTCAAAATTGTTAGGCGTTTCACAAAATTTTTGGGTTGGTTTTTGTGAAAATATTTTTAAATCATCATGCATTGCATCTCATTTGTATTATAACAATGTTTCATGCATTTTACATGTGTGTTTACTTTGTTGCAATGATTGTGTGCTATTAGGTTTGGATTGGGTTGAGCCTATGATGTATTTAAATTTGCATGTCACATGTTCATGCATTTTCATGCATACATACCTTCAATTCTTTATATTCTTATATATTATGTTGTTGGTACTTTTCTGATTGTTTCTTTCTCTCCTTTCTCTCTTTCTTGCGTTAGTTTGCTCTATGGCACCCAAACGTAAATCCACTACGTCCTATAACCCTCTTCGTTCTGGGGCATCCACTTCTTCTTCTGACCCCACTCCATCTCTTGTACGGTTCCATGATGACAAAGCCTGAAAGTTTTCTAGAAGAGGCATTCATTCGGAACGCCAAGTCATCCTATCAGATTTTTCTGATATTGACCTACCCACTGTCATCTACAGTAGGGTTTGGGAGTCATTTTGTGGCATCCCGGTCACTTGTCCCTCTGTGATCATATAGGAGTTTTACTATAATATGCACAAATTTGATACTTCTGTACATCATTTCTTCCCTCGCGTTCGAGGTACACGCATCGTAGTTACTCCAGACATTATCTCCGAGGTACTACACATTCTTAGGGTAACGCATCTTGACTACCCTAGTTGTGATCGTTTGAGGACTATGTCCAAAGACGAACTCTTGTCTCTCTTCTGTGAGACACCTTCATCTTAGGGTGACCATCAAAACACCCTTACTCAGCCTTTGCAAAAGGTCTGAGATTCCTTAACATGGTGATGACATTCATTCTTCATCCTTAGTCTCACTATAACACTATTATAGAGCCTCGTGCTCGCTTTTTGCTATCCCTCTTAGAGGATATCTCTATCAACTTCCCTTCTCCCTTTATTCTATCCCTTATAGATGTCTATTGGGATATGGCGACTCGTGATAAGCTCATTTTTCCTTCGGCTATCACGAGGATCCTTTGCCACTTTTATGTCTCCTTTCCCGAGTCTCTTTATTTTTCGGTTATGTGTGCCATAGATGCTGCTACCGTCAGACGGAGTGAGGCACAGCTCAGACCGAGGCAACCTCGGACAAAGACTGCGACTCCTCCGGCTTCTACTGCTTCATCCACCTCCGCTTCGTCGTCTTTTGCGAGTGGAGTGACACTTGAGGCCATCATGGCACAGCTTGTGCACATGGATGCTCGCCTTGACACTTTCAATGATGAGTTGTGTCAGGTGAACACCCGTGTTGGTCGTATCGCACGACAACAGGCTGTCATGGGTGGTTTCACTGTTGCTTCTTCTCCATTTCCACTGGAATCCAAGGATAGGAGTGACGATGGCTCTGGTAATGATGATGCTGATAAGGATGATGGTGCTAGCTCACCTAGTGATGATGAGATGTCTACTAGAGTTACTTACCCTTTGTCACTCATGACAAAAAAGGGGGAGTAGTTTTTATATGAGAGTAATCATACACATAGGGGGAGGGTTAGTATAGGAGATTTTTTTTTTGATAGGGGGAGTGTATATGAGGGATGTAGTGAGGATTTTTGTATCTTTTCTTTTCTTTCTATTTTAGATACATTATCTCTTGTACATTGGTCTTGTGACCACTTAGTGATAGCAAACATTTTACTTATCTTTGATATATATTTGATGATGTTGTTATCACATTTCACCTATCTCTCAATGTGTTGTTTTTTTTTTTCCTCTCTTTATACACATGTTTCTTATTTAATGTATACAATCTTATATTTATGTTTCACACGAAGATGCTGTGATGAGTTTTGTTTAAAGTGTTTTAGAAATACAAGTTGTCAAAGTCTTCTTGCCATAAACTCTCTTCTTGCAAAGTTTTTCAAGAGTTTGTGTTAGGATAGATTTTATTATAATTCAACAAGTGAGTATGAGTTGAGTGATTTATGACTTCTCTCATATGTTCATATTTTTATTGTGGTTTTTTCACGGATTGCCAAAGGGGGAGATTTTTAGGACATATGTGAATCATGTTAGGAACATATGTCAATATTAACATATGTTTATGAAATTCAGTTTTTCAGAGCCGATTTTATTCCAATCCGTGAGTATGTGTTTAGGCTTTCTATTCTCACAACCCTAAACATATATAAGGATTATTTTAAGGGCAGTCAAAGGTGACACAAGTTGCGCGAGTATAGAGTAAAGTCTTGTTCATGCAAATTGTGACCGGAGACAGAATTTGACCTAGTTCATCTTTCTCTTGAAGAAGCTGCTGTGTTTGTACACCACAAGGTTTTGTGGCCAAGAAGCTTCTTGATCTTCATCATGTGATGAATTGGAGAACTTTGTAACCAACATCTTTCTCAAGTTGGTGAGTAAGCCACGTACTGGGATCCGTGCATCTATTAGTTAGTCAAGTACTGGGTGTCGTGCATTAAAATAAGAGATTGTTAGTATAGAACAAGTCCAATTGGGTATTGGGGTAAGGGTTCAACTGTAGGTTGGTATAAGGTACTGAAATTCCTTTACTTGTAACAGCTTGTTTTGATAATAGTGGATTCTCGGGAGTGGTGACCTTAAAATCACCCGGTGGGGGTTTTTGCTGTGTAGGTTTTCTCCATTCGTAAACAAATCACCGTGTCAATTTAATTTCCACTGTATTTAGTTTAATTGGTGATTTGTTTATGCTACCACGATTATTTCATGCTAATTGAATTAATTAATTAACTTGGCTAATTCATTTGTTAATTCATCACAAGGGGTCAATACATTCTTGGCCTATCAAAGGGGTAAAATGCTGGAAAGTTTATGAGAAAGGGGCAAATGCCCATTTTGGCCGGGCTATGGCAAAGGGTAATCATCAAATAGAGTGAAAACGTAGTCATCAAAGGCGACCATAAATAATACTGCCTCTTCATTTTGTTGAACATAACGATTAATTTGCTTAGGATATCAATTTGAAAAACTAAAAAGGTTTTACTTAAGAATTTCTGTACATTTTTAGACCCCTTAAAATACAAGTTGTTTAACCTAGTTATTTAGCCAAGTGATTAATTAGATAAATTATTTAGATTTAGGTTAACACAAGAAAATCATATCATGTAAATAATGTGGAAATATAAAGAACAAACAATGTGATAATCCAGGAAAACCAAACCGGTAATAAACTTAGGGAGGATTTAACCTAGCTATAAAATAGATCCACTCAAAGGTTTCAAATCTTCTTTAAGTTCTTTATGCAGCAACTGAAGCGATCACCAAGTTCTTGACATGAATCTTGATCTTGATAATCCTAAGTGTGTATGAAGGTAAACACCTCTAGATTTCACAAGAGATTCAACACACAGCACATCAAAGACTTCTAAAACGTAGTTAGGGTTTTTCCTTTTATACTTGGAGTAAAACATAAAACCCTACACGTCAAATGGGCTTGGACTGAGTTGAAAATTCTGTAGAAAAATTAATCTGCACGAGGTTCGATCGATCGAGTCTAATTTTCGATCAATCGAACCTTGCAGATTTAGACCAATAAATCCTGCAATCACTTGATTCCAACTTTACAAAAAAACACTCTCTGAGCAAGCCTAAACCTAGACTCTATGTTTTGATCATGGTTTGCCAACATAATACATAATGAAGTTCTAATACATTTGGTTCCTAAAGTCTTAGAACCTAACAAACTCCCCCTTTGGAAATTCGTGACAAAACACATCACATGAATGAAATGCTCAAAGTTACAAACAACCCATTCAAATTTAAAATGGCCAAAAACAATTCAACCTAACTAATATCTATTAGTTGCCAGTGTAGACAGCTGCCACGACTGAATTAACCTGTAAATTTCTGAAACACTCAACAAACACATAGACGCATGCGTGGAAAATACAAGTAAACCAATATAAATTCTTGATTTCACAAAACATAAAATAAGACATATACCATGAATAACCTCATAATATAAATCAATAACCAATGTATCACATGTGAAACAGGAAACAATAAAAGAAACATGAAAATATAGTATCTCCCCCTAACATATACTACCCATAAATGATAAATACATCAAAAGCCAAAACAAAATATACATCAAGCTCCTAGATACAATCTAGCTCTCCAAAACAAAAACTCCCCCTATCAACATGCATATGTACTCCCCCCCCCCCCCCCCCCAAAATTTTTTGTGACGAATTGCTAAAGGGCAATCATGACTCATCAAAAGGTGGAGGCTGTAGAGTAGATCCTCTAGTACTCGCCAAATCAGCTTGTAAAGCCTGAAGCTCAGTGAGCACAACCAAAAGAAGCTGACCATGCGCCGCCTGAACAGTCATGACAGTGTCCAGCATACTCCGTACAGAAGCATCACTCAATGAAGAAGGAGGAGGCTCAACAGCAGCTGTAGGGTCTACAAACTCCTTAGCAGTGGGGTCACCAATAGGAGGCCTAAATGCACCTGTAGAAGACTCAACTCTAGTGCGTTTAGAGCTGTCTTTCAACTGAGCTGCTCTTTGTTGAAGAAAGGTGGCACCTATAGGAGCTATAATATGTACGGGCTCAGACGCGAGAAAATCCTCTAAACCTAAATCTAACAAAACCCTATGAATAAAAATTGGAAAGAAAAGACCATGAGATTTTGCACTACTCCTATGAACCTCAACAAGAGATCAAATGAAAAGAGTAGGAAAACTCATAAGAGTATTGATAACTAGGGCATACAAAAATGCACATCTCTCAATGGGAATAGTGTGCAATGAGAGATAGGCCAAATGGAATGACAAGAAATCTAGAAAAAAAAAATAATTGAGCTCAGTAAGCTCATGGGAAGTGACACGAGGATTAGTACCCCAACTAATGGAAGTACCGGTAATGTAAGACATAATGTCATCAAGAGGAGGGGTTTTAGTGTATGGGCAAACAGGCTACCATACCAAAGGTATACCAAGAGCAGTGGCCACTACAGAAGGAGTAATGACATACTCTTCACCCCTTATCTAACTCTTCACATATTGAGTGTTGGAATCATCGGAGTGGACAGAGAAGTTCGAATAGAACTCTCTAATCAAAGCAACTGGAGGAGGATGCTTGACCCCTAAGAGTGGTAACCAGCCTCTACGCTTAAAGTTCCTATGTATCTCTAGATCTAACTCATCTAGAATGACCTTACGCTCAGCCCAAACTGACCTAAATATGTTAAGCTTCTCATAGGTTTCTTGGTTTTTCTCGGTTCTAAACCTTTCACTCTCAAAAACAAGGGAGGAGGGGGTGGTGGTTTTCTTTGCTCTAGTCTTCCTAACCATGATGCTAAGGGTTGGAAAGGAAAGATAGAAACAGAAAACAAAGAAAAAAAACCAAGGGCAGACTGCATTAGAGAGGCTTAGAGTACAAAAATCTCAATAAATAACAATCTATATGATACATGTAATGGATGCACATATGATACATGCTCTAATGCATTGAAATATGTTCAATTTGTCTTTATAGACCATCAATTGACTTGAACATAGAGTTTTAGTTCAAAAACCCCAAATTTTGAAAAATCCAATTTCAAAAAGTAAACCAAATTGATCAATTAATCATTACACTAGTTAGAAACCATTATATAATGACATAATAAATCAATTATACAAGTCAATTTCATCAATTTTAGCCCAATTGAACAAAATTCCCAATTTCACAAAGTTTCAAGCCCTAGAATTTTAAAATTTTCCCAAATCACAAAATTGATCAAATTAATGCATAAGGATCATGATTATACCATCTAAAGACAAAAACCCAATGATCAAATGTGAATAAAAACAACCCAAAATTCAAAAACCCCAAAAATCATGAGTTCAAAAATTTTAAGAAAAATGCATGAGGAATGCATGAAAATTTTGATTAAATTGAAAAAAGAAAGGGTAAAAGAGACTTACAAGCACTAGAAGATAAAAACTCTTGAAGATTTGAGGCAAAAAACGACAAAAATGTCTTAGATTGGATCGGTCGAGGAAGAATAGTGAAAAGAGTGTTGAAAAGTTTTGAAAAGTATGAAGAACACGTGAGAAACTTTTTTTTAAAAACACTCACTGACCGAATTTCAATCGGTTGAAAATTAGCTTCGATCGGTTGAAAATTAAATTCGATCAATCGAGCATCAATAGAGCATCAATCGAGCCAGGCAGATTCAAACCAAAATTTTTATCGCATTTTCGATCAGTCGAGGAATAACTTCGATCGATCGAAAATCTGGAAAAGTTAAATTTTTGAAAAACATAGCAATTTTATGCAAAAACTCCTCAAAGCACGTTATTTCATGAATGAAATGCATGAGTATGAGATTAAAAGTTTTTCAAAAACACATGAATTCAACCTAGATTTTTTAAAAACAAGTTTTTCAACCAATTTGTCCCCAACACTCAAACATTAAACATATTTTGCATATAAAAAAAGGAACATATAATCTTGGATGGCCACAACAAAATCACACACAATATCATGTACTAAGTTTAGCAAAGAATAACTTGTGTAGTGTGTGCAACTAGTAATAGCTTGAGATACATGTGAGGTGATATGTAAATAGTAGTCAATCACAATTTCTACGAAATTCATCACATAAGTTTGAAAGAGACTATCACCTAAAGAGTTACATCATATAACTCTTACATCTCCTAGAAAACAAGCTTGCAATCATGGAAGTTTCTTATTTTGCCTCATAATGTACACACCAATTTTATTTCAATGTGAAAGTATTTGATTAACCAAATAATGTACAGACCAATTTTATTTCATTGTGAATTTATTATAGCCCAATAATGTACACACCAATTTTAGCATTAATTCGAGGCTACACCTTATGCTCTTTTTATGCATGTGCTACACTTTCTCGAGCAAAAAATCTTATGATATGCACTAAGGTGTTCATGATTGGCTAGTAAACAGTGGTGAGATGGTTATTTATGCCTTTCTCATTAAGTTCAAGTCTTATTTATGCCTTTCTCATTAAGTTCAAGTCCTAACAATCAAAAGTATGTACCTTCAAAATCAAAATCAAGTGATCAAAAACTATAAACAACTCCCACACAACGTGCACTATATAGCTAAAACTAGCAAAGTGCAGTAAAATAAGCTCATCCAAGCTAAACAAGGTACATAAGCATGTTATGTAAAGATAATATGGCCAGCCTTGATTACAAGTCCAAGAAAAATAATGCAAAACACATTTTTCCTCCCTTTTCCTCTTTTTTTTTTTTTTTTTTTTAAAGGAATAACAAAAACAACCTTTCATGAAATGTATGAATGTTATGCAATGCAAATCCTAAAAGCAACCAAAAAAAAAAAAATGGTCACAAAGAATATTGAGATGAAGCACAAGGACCATGAGAGCCAAAGATGACTAGGGACATAGAATCACACCAATTACTTGACAAAATGTCTTAAACTGACTTCTATCAAGTGGTTTGGTGAAGATGCCAACATTCTAACGTTCAGTAGGGATATATTCAAGAACCACAATTTTTCTTTCAACTAGATCCCTAATAAAGTGATATCTAATCTCTATGTGCTTAGTCTTAAAGTGTTGGACAGGGTTCTTAGAGATATCGATAGCACTAGAATTATCATAATAGACAACCATGGTGTCTTGTGATATCCCATAATCACTTAAAAGGATTTTTCATCCAAAGAAGCTGTGAACAACAACTTCCAGCAGTAATATATTCTGCTTCTGCAGTAGATAGAGAGACAGAATTTTGCTTTTTACTCTTCCAAGCAAACAAGATTGGCCCCTACATAAAAACACCCACCAGTGGTGCTTTTTCTATCATCAGTATTGCCAGTCCAATCTGAATCTGAGTATCCAGCAAGAGACAAATTTGACTCTTTGCTATAAAACAATCCATAATCACAAGTTCCACTAACATATTTTATGATTCCTTTAACAGCATTCAAATGTGAAACCTTAGCATTAGATTGAAATCTAGAACATACACCAACACTAAAGGCAATATCAGGACGACTAGCAATTAAATACAAAAGATAACCAATCATGCTTCTATATAATGTAACATCAACAAACTCACCTGAAGGATCATTGGTTAGCTTTGCATTAGCAGCCATTGGTGTTCTAGCATGTGCAGCCTTTTCAAGTCCAAATCTCTTGACAAGATTTCTAGCATACTTTGCTTGGTTGATGTAAATTTTAGAATCCATTTGCTTTACCTGCAATCTCAAGAAATAAGTTAGTTCACCAACCATACTTATTTCAAACATTTTCTTCATTTCATGTGCAAAAGATTGAGCAAGAGAATCATTAGTAGCACCAAAGACAATATCATCAACATAAATTTGAGTTACTACAAAATAATTCTTATCCTTTCGTATGAAGAGAGTAGTATATGCAAATCCTCTTTTGAATCCATGCTTAATTAGATAGGCAGTTAACCTATCATACCATGCCCTAGGAGCTTGTTTCAATCCGTAGAGTGCTTTCTTTAACTTGTAGACATCATTCGGTCTATGAGGATCAACAAAACCCTTTGGTTGTTCAACATACACCTCTTCTTGCAACATCCCATTCAAAAACGTACGCTTGACATCCATTTGATACAACTTGAAATTCAAATGACTAGGTATGGGTAAGAGTATCCTAATGGATTCCAATCTTGCTATCAATGCAAAGGTCTCATCAAAATCAATCCCTTCCACTTGTGTGTATCCTTGAGTAACAAGTCTTGATTTATTTCTAATGAATGTACCATGTTCATCTGACTTGTTCTTAAAAATCCACTTAGTTCCAATCACAATTACTCCCTTTGGTCTAGGAACTAATTCCCACACATCATCCTGAACAAATTGATGAAGTTCTTCATGCATGGAATTAACCCAATCAACATCTTGAAATGATTCATCTACTTTCTTTGGTTCAAATTCGGATAGATAGCATGAGTGAGTGATTACATTGAATGCTTTGGATCTCAATCTCATGTTATCATTCAGACTACCCAATATGTTTGTGATAGGGTGATTTAACTTTACTCTAGAAGACGAACTTTTGCCCAAAGATGTGGAGGTACCTTTTTGTTTAGATGAAGAACTAGGCTCACTTTGTTCTTGTTGAGTTTCATGAACAGGTGTGGATGGTTCTGAACTTGATGGTACTGAAACAGCATCATTCAATAACTGTAGTTCTTCATCACTATGCTTCCCTACATAATCATCAGGAATAGAATCATCAACCTCCATAGTCTTTTCGTGAATCGGACGAGTGTTTTTTGAATGAATTTTTGAACATAGTTCATCATTGATCACCACATTTGAAGACTCCATGACTGTTTTAGTTCTCAAATTATACACTTTATATGCTCTACTAGTGGAAGTGTATCCCAAAAAGTATCCCTTGTCTCTCTTTGCATCAAACTTTTCTAGGTTCTCCCTATCACGCAGAATATAACAATCACTGCCAAATATCTGGAAGTATTTGACAACAGGCATCTTTTCTCTCTAGAGTTCATAAGGAGTTTTCTTGGAATCAGGTATGAAATACACTCGGTTGAGTGTATGGCAAGCAGTGTTAACTGCTTCTCCCCAGAAGAACTTCGACATCTTTTTGTTATATAGCATGACACGAGCCATCTCTTGAATAACCCTATTCTTCTGTTGTACTATTCCATTCTGTTGTGGTGTCTTGGGTGATGAGAACTCTTGATGTGCGCCTTGATTATTGCAAAAAGTAGCTAGTTTTGTGTTTTCAAATTTTCTCTCATGATCACTTCTAATTCTGGCTATCATAGTACCTTTTTTAACTTGCAATTTCTTGCACAAATGTATCATCTTTTCAGGAGCCTCAGCCTTATCTCTCAAAAGTACAACCCAAGTATATCTAGTGAAATCATCCACAACAACTAGAATATACTTCTTTCCACCTAAACTCTGAACTCTGGCTGGACCCATGAGATCAATGTGCAACAACTCTAGAGGTCTTGAGGTTTGAACTTCAGTTATAGATGGATGTTTGGACTTCACTTGTTTACATATTTGACATGGTCCACATATGCACTTTTCTGTCTTTTCAAACTTGGGCAAACCAATAACTGTATCACACTTGGAAATATTCTCTAATTGCTTGTGACTTGCGTGTCCTAACCGTTGATGCCATAAGTCTACTTGATTGATCTTCACACTGAAACACTTGTTGCTTATGCTAGGTGTTATACCATAACAGTTATCAGCTGTCCTAACACCAATACACATGCAGTCACCTCCTCCATCAAGTATCTCACATTCATACTTGGTAAAGAGAACATTCAGTCCATTGTCACAAATCTGACTGATGCTAAGTAAGTTAGCCTTCAGTCTATCAACATACCAGACATCTTCAAATACCGATAACCCTGGAATGTCCATAGTTCCAATGCCTCTGATTACAGATTTGCTTCCATCTCCAAACGTGACTGTCCCAATCTTTCCTTTAAAGAGTGTCTTGAATTATGACTGGAACAACCACTATCCAAATACCAAAGAGAAGAATCACGTGCCTTTAAGGCAGTTAAAGCAGTATAACACACATAATTATCATCACATGTAATTACACCAAGATACTCAAAGAAAGACTTAATGCATGCAACAAGAGACACAAACCAAAAGTAGACAAGATGGAGTTTTAGCAATAAGAACTTCAAAGAATCCATGACAATAGGGGTCAAGGATCAACTCTTGTACATTTTTAGACTCCTTAAAACACAAGTTGTTTAACCTAGTTATTTAGCCAAGTGATTACTTAGATAAATTATTTCGATCTAGGTTAACACAAGAAAATCATATCATGTAAATAATGCAGAAATATAAAGAGCACACGATGTGATAACCCAAGAAAACCAAACTGGTAAAAAACCTGGGGAGGATTTAAACTAGCTATCCTTAAGATAAAACATATCCACTATAACAGAATTGAAGTTTGTACTATAAGACTTAAACCACTCGCATCCTATTGCTACCTCGAGTAGAAAACTTACTACCACGACCACGTGACAGCTCTGAGTCCATAGACTACTTCTTTCCTTGATCCACTGCAACCATAAGTACTCCCACTTGTGATTTTAAGACTCCACTCAAAAGTTTCAGATCTTCTTTGAAAGTTTGAATAGTGTCGAAAACACTATGAACGTTTAGACCCCCAATTACAAATTAACAATTCAGGCTTATTATCAAACAATTAATATGCGAAACATGAACATAAGCCAAACACAGAATAGATAAACAATCTTAGCCAATTATAATCACATCCACAACAGAAAATAGAAGGCAAAGATAAAGGGAAGAGAGATGCAAACATAAGGACAACACGCGATGTGTTATCGAAGAGGAAACCGAGGCCCTCGGCATAAAACCTCTCCGCTGCCCTCCAAGCAGTCAATAATCCACTAGAAAATGTAGTTGGGATACATGAACAGTAATAAACCCTCCAAGCCTAATCTACCCAAGTACCTAAGCCATCCAAGCTTCTTGCTCTAACGAGGTTGCGCCGAACCTTTTTCTTTTCAAGCTTACCGGATTCCGCTATAACCCATAGCATCAACCAATAACCATTGGTCCCTTCCAAACTGCTTCCCTTAACACCAAAAGACCTTCTCACAGACGTGGGTGTGGTGAGAAAAGGACTTTGTCAAGAACCTCTCAAGGATGTAATAATGGAGAGGAAGAGAGTAGAGGAATTTGAAGAGTCTCTTAGTGAAGATTGGGGATGAGGCAATCTTGTTTTTCTCTGGGGTTTCTCTCAAAATTCTCTCTAGAAGCTATTTACATTTCATGGGTATAAGGGTCTATATATAGTGGTGTGTGTTTGGAATACAAAGAGTCAATTTTTTCCAAACAGGGCTGATTGGCGGCTTGGCCTCACGACTGGTCTAAGTCGCGAGTTCAAGTCGCGAGATAACGGCCTGGCCAGCTTGGGACTTTTGTCCTGTAGTGCGACAGCTGGCGTGACCCTTCACCTCCCTGCATGCTTCTCACGTGTGCAGCAGTTGGCGGCTTGCAAGTCGTGAGTCAGCCGCGAGTCCTAGCTGCGAGTCCCTACTTCTTTGCACATTGTTGAGCAATTCTTCACACTCTCTTCACACACTACCCTTACATGATTCCCACCTAAATACAGGGTTACTAAGTGCTAAATTACAAGCAAATTGGTACGGAATAAAGCCAACAAGATGGTTGATAAATTTCAACCTTACAATCTTCCCCTTTGACTATTCCATGACAAAACTCTATAACAAACTCTAGACTTAACGCGTGAGTTGGGAACAGTTGGAAAACTCACTCACAGCTAACTCTAGAATCTGTGAAGCTTTTGAACCATAAGAACAAGAATCTCCTGAAACACAACAACACAATAAGTTCATTGTATGCAGAAAACTTGTAATGCATATGGAGCAAGCACAATATGATCAAGCAAAATGGAATATAGCAATAGACCATGGCAAGACCAAAACAGGTAATCACTACATACAAGTGATCACAATGCTCATTAACACTTGGAATGAACATCTGGACATTCAAGCTGACAAACACAAGGTAAATCACTTGAATGACCAACACTCAACCAATGCACAGTACATGAAGTATATGCATCTAGGAATAAAGTCCTACAAGGGCACAAGAGTGACATTACTTAAAAGTAAATGCATAACATTTAGTTAGAAGTACTGATTTAACAAAGCACAAAGGCTGCATAAAGCAAGGTACAAACCATAAAGCCTACAAAGTGCATAGAAACAAACCCTAAAAGCTTACAAAAGTAATATGGGTACAAAGTATAAATAGAAACCTTAAAAACCTACAAAGGTACCAGGTACCCCCAAAAAAAAAACCATACTGAAGAACATTAACAATATATAAATAAATACCACCAAAGTTTCAAAACGATCCAAGAGTTATGAGTTTTAGCCAATCAATGACTAAACCACAGTGTAACAAACCTATAATTACAGCAGATAACCAAAACATAGTATCAAAACTATAAACAAAACAGCATAGGATAAAGAAAGCTCCCCCTCAAAACAAGCACTCCCCCTCAAGAGTAACCCAAAAGTTCTCCCCCTTTTTGACCAGAATGGCCAAAGGGTCACTGCTCCTGGTTGGTGTGGATGCTATCAAATTTAGCTGAAAGTACATCAAGCTAATCCTGCATTGCTGTCATCCTTTCAATATGCTGATTTTGAACCTCTCTGAGTCCATCAAGCCTCTCTAGGATGATCTGAAATGTATCAAGAGGTATAGCTGCTGAAGTAGAAGCCCTGCTCCTCTTGGCTTTGCTTCTGGGTGTGGGAGTCTGTCCTGCAGCCTCTGCTTCAATTTCCATAGGATCACCTTCTCCTTGGTCACCCTCCTCTTCATCTCCTGGAAGACGAACTTGTATCCTTGTGAGGGTGAATTTTTTATGGCTGATAGAGGAGTCATGGGACTGATATCTTGAGGGATTACAACACCGTTTGCTCTGAAAATCCTCATAAGAAGACTGGGGAAGATCAGCTTGGCCCTTGAGGTGGTTTTAGTCTCATCCGCTAGTGTGTTATATATGTGAGAACTTATGTCAATGAAGGTTTTCTCCTTGAACTCCATGAGGAAGATAGCTCTGGCATTAGTAAGGGTAGTCATCTTTCTTATAGGATATAAATTGAAGATCATGATTGTGGTCAGACACTTCATGTCAACTAGGAAGGCATTAGTGTTGAGGCATCTCCCTTCTTTAACACCACCAATCTTGGTCTGGACAATGTCTAGAGAGAGCATTCTGTCCTTGTAATTAGTGAATTCATAATCCTCTAAACCCTCAAGCCCTAGAACCTCATCAATGTCATGAGCATCTAAGGTGAACTCACGACCTCTGACCCAGCAGTTCAACTCATCCTCCCTTATGCTCACATTCACATAGAATTCTCTGATTAAAGGCTCACACAACTGGAGGTAGGTCACTCAATAGTCTTTCCTAACCTCTACCCTCAAAACAACTAGGAATAAAGTGTCCTTCAAATCCCTTAAATCAACAAATCTTTCCTGAATGATGGTTCCCTAAAAAGGTTAGGGTCCATTTTCAGCCTTTTATCAGATTTCTTAGCAAGAGTCTTCTTCTTTGTAGGAGATGGGGTATCTGTAAACAACCAGAAAAGGCCACAACAAGACATAGCACAATGGATGAAATTCAAAACATTAGCAACATATTAAACAACCCAGAATACTTTAGAACACAAACCCAACCACATTTTTCACAAGATATAATCATAGGAACAGAAGTAGTGAAAACCAGATAACTCAAAGCAAGACATATGGCAATAAGATATGACAACATGAAAATGAGATGAACAAACCAACTCAAAGCAGGCAATAATCACAATGCAGAAGAAACAAACTATCTTTTAAAAATAAACACCCAAAAAGAACTGGCCAAAACCCAGTAAATCCGAACCACTAACAACATGGGTAAGAGAAAAATCACATAAACACCTCTGATAGACAAAACATGATATCACATATGTAGAAAATATTAGAAACAGAGTAAAGCCAAGACAAGAACATCGAAACACAATACTCACAAACCCTCAAACCAAGTTCGAACCCATTAAAACTCAAGAACACACAAACACTTCATAACAGAAAAAAATGCTCAAATCAAGTACAATGAAGTGAGATAGAGATAACCCATACCTTTTTCTTGGTGTTTGATGAAGACATGATGCAAAAATGGAAGCTTTTTCAGAGAGACACGGAGTGTTTGAGAGAGAGAAATGGGAAAGATAATGAATAGTCACTGAAATTCGAGGGAAAACTGAAAAACAATTTTAAAAACTGTCTTTAAAATACAAAACATGCGTTTTTTGCGATTGGATTAAGTCGCGAAGCTAAGTCGCGAAACACTGTGAAACCAAAGTTTTCAAAAATTCTTCTAAGTGTTTTTCGCGACTGGAAGGTCTACCCACGAGATAGTCGCAAGATAAGCCACGAAAATCTCTGAGTACCCCTCGCGACTGGACCTTCCACCCGTGAACAAGTCGCCACACTGAGCCACGAAAATCATAAAAACTCAAATTTTGAAAAATTTTCTAAGTATTTTTTGCGACTGAGACCTTAACTTGCCAGTGAACCGCGAAAAATCTCGGAGTGAGCTCGTGACTAGAACATGCGACTGGACCTACCTGCGACTGAGTCGCCAAAACAGGGCAACACTGTTTTTGACATTTTTGTAAAAACAAAATACTTTCCAAAAATAAACTAAAACACTCAAAAATCTTTTTGTGTTTGATCAACAAAGATTGAGTATGTGAAAATACATTTAAACAAGTACAATCACACAAATGAATATGGCATTTATTGAACATAGACTTGTGTGTTGTGTGTGGGTATCAAAAATGAGATAGTCCTTAGTCTAATGTGAAGCTTCAATGATCAATTCAATCAAAGCATACACAACTAGCACTAGATAATGTGACCCGTCTCAATTATAGAAGTATGCATATATAACCTCCCACACAAACTTGAGTACATTTCATTAAAGCTTTTCATTTGACTCCATTTTCAACATATAATTTGATCTTTTTGAATAAACATATCTCATTGTGAGATAGATGCCTGAAATTTTTAATATTTCAATTTGATGAGTTAGCCTTTGGCTTTTTGGGCATCATACATTTTATTTTGGTCTCTTTCCCTTTTTCCTAGTCAAATACTAGTATGTGCGACAGGCTTTTGCAGCTCAATATCTCTTTTCATTTGGAGATTTACATTTGGTGAGCTCTTTGAGTAAAGCAATAAAATAAAAGTGGAAAGATATATAGGCACAAGTCTATGCATGTCTCAAGATTAACAAAACCATTCACTAATCATTCATGACAAGGTTGAAAATCTATTTACAACAGTCACATAGATTTCAGAATTTCTTCCACAATGATATGAGTGCATAAGAGACAAGCTAAGCTCGTCAAAGGCACAAAGCCATTAGTACAAAGGTACAAGGCAAAACTTGCTTTGAGACAAGACTCAACAAAGGTGATCAAACTTTTTAGGATTTTCTACTTTTTATGTGTTTTTGGATTTTTGACACAAAATCAATAAAAAAAAATTAACAGAAGCAACTTAAATAACAATGTAAAAACATTTGAACCAACGACAAACACACAAACAATATAACAACCTAAAGACTTGCAAGAAGCACACAACCAAGCATATTCACAAACATGAGAAGTATTAATGCATGGACATGTTGTAATGCTTATGCATGAGTACCCTTCGTCACCCACACGTCACGTGCGTTTGGGGTGATATCCTTAACGGATTGGGTTCGAGAGTTAGGACTTTCAAACCTTCTTGTGAAGCTTTCCAAGCAATTTGTGAATGCACCAATCATCTTCATAATGTCCATCATTCCTAAATCACGGTTTTGACTTATTGGTTGCTCTCCACCCCATGACCTCTCGTCATTTCTCCATCCTCTTGATGTAGGAGCGCTTGCATTGTTCAATGCTCTTAGCTTGTGACAATTTGGTCTAGTTTGTCCTTGCAATCTGCAATAGTGACAAAGATAGTTCGTTCTAGGACCCTGTAGTGATCTTGGAAGTGATCTTCCTCTAGCTCCAAATCTGGCTTCTGATTGATTATGGGACTTGTTAAACACCCGTTGATCAACCACGTTCTTCTTCTTTTCAGCCTTAACTTTCTCAGGAATAGGCTTATCCACAGTCGTCTCTTTTGCCTTCACAAACTTCACTTCTTTGGTAACATTGGCTGATGAGCTACTCCTTCCGGTATATCCCAACCCGAACTTGTCTGAGGCATGTTTTTGAGATGAAATAACATCATCTAGCTTCTTAGAGGAGACCCTATCTATCTTGGCATGAGCTTGCACTACCTCTTGCTCAAGAAATCTTATTTTTGTGTAAGCTTCTAATAGCTCACCATTAAGTGCTTTAATCTCACACTTTGCCTCCTTGTATCGTACCAGCAGACTTTTGTAATCTTCCTCAGCTCTCTTCATCTTCTTCACAGCCGCCTTTACCACCTTTGCATACTCACCCGATTTCTCAAGAATTAAGGCGTAATTCTCTTGAAGACCAGATGTATCTTCATCTTCTTCAGCCTCCGATTCTTCAACAACCCCAATAGACTCCAAATCAGAATGCTCGCCAAGCTCCTTCACAAGTGAACCCAGATCATCTGAGGATTCCACATGTGCAATGGTCATGAATGCGGAGTAATTTCCTTCTCCGTCACAGCTATCTTCAGAGTCAAAGTTTGATGAATAAGTATCACTCAAGGTAGTAGCATAGACCTTTCCTTTTGACTTCAAATAGTTGGGACATTCCTTTTTGAAGTGTCCATGTCCATTACACTCGAAACAAGTAATTCCTTGAGAAGATTGAGAATCTTTACTATCTTTCCTTCAGAATTCTTTTTCTCCTTCTCGGAACTCTGAAATTTTCCTTTGTCTCCAAATTTTCCACCGTTCTTAAGCTTTAAGAATTTCTGGAAGTTCTTTACAAGGTATGCCACATCTTTGTCTACTACATCCCCTTCTGAAAATTCATTAGATACCACTCTCTCATCAATTGTTTTAAGAGCAAGAGATTTGCTCTTCTTCTGCATGGGCAGTGACAATTCGTACGTTTGCAATGAACCGACCAGCTCTTGAACTTTAATGTCGCCAAGATCCTTACTCTCTTCAATGGCCATTACTTTGGCACGAAAACTTTCTGGTAGTGACTGAAGGATCTTCCTTACAACTTTAGAATCCTTCGTCTTTTCCCCCAAATTAAATTTGCCTACGACCACCTCGTTCAGCTTACTGTAAAATGAATCAAAGGACTCATCCTCACTCATCTTTAGCTCCTCAAAGCGAGTGGTCAACATCTGTAGTTTGGTGTCTTTCACCTTCTTAGTCCTTTCATAAGTTATCTCCAGAATTTCCCATGCTTCCTTAGCGATGGTGATATGTGAAATACTGTCAAATTCTTCTGGAGAGACACCACAAAAAATGGCATTCAAAGCTTTGCTATTAGCATTAACCACCGCGAGAGCTGCCTTATCCCAAGTGGATTTGGCAGCCTCCGGTCTAGTCCAACTAACTTCAACTGCATCCCACACAGCATCATCAATAGAACACAAAAACGCCCTCATTCGAACTTTCCAAAAAGTATAATTATTACCATAAAAAAATGGTGGTACATTAAGAGATTGAGACCTATCCATCTCAACAAGGGGTCAAGGATCACACTCAGGTATTAAAACCACAGCAAGTTTACCCACTCTGATACCAATTGAAAGTTCGAATAGCGTCGAAAACACAATGAACGTTTAGACCCTCAATTACAAATTAACAATTCAGGCTTATTATCAAACAATTAATGTGCGGAACATGAACATAAGCCAAACACGGAATAGATAAACAATTTTAGCCAATTATAATCACATCCACAACAAAAAATAAAAGGCAAAGATAAAGGGAAGAGAGATAAAAACACAAGGACAACACTCGATGTGTTATCTTAGAGGAAACCGAAGCCCTCGACATAAAACCTCTCCACCGCCCTCCAAGCGGTCAATAATCCACTAGAAAATGTAGTTGGGATACATGAACAGCAATAGACCCTCCAAGCCTAATCTACCTAGGTATCTAAGCCCTCTAAGCTTCTTGCTCCAACGAGGTTGCACTGAACCTTTTTCTTTTCTAGCTTACTGGATTCTGCTATAACCCATAGCATCAACCAATAACCATTGGTCCCTTCTAAACTGATTCCCTTAGCACCAAAAGACCTTCTCACAGACGTGGGTGTGGTGAGAAAAGGATTTGGTCAAGAACCTCTCAAGGATGTAACAATGGAAAGGAAGAGAGTAGAGGAATTTGAACAGTCTTTTAGTGAAGATTGGGGATGAGGCAATCTTGTTTTTCTTTAGGGTTTCTCTCAAAATTCTCTCTAGAAGCTCTCTACATTTCGTGGGTATAAAGGTTTATATATAATGGTGTGTATTTGGAATACGAAGAGTCAGTTTTTTCCAAACAGGGCTGATTGGCGGCTTGGCCTCGCGACTGGTCTAAGTCGCGAGTTCAAGTCGCGAGATAACGGCTTGGCCAGCCTGGGACTTTTGTCCTGTAGTGCAACAGCTGGCGTGACCCTTCACCTCCCCGCATGCTTCTCACATGTGCAGCAGTTGGTGGCTTGCATGTCGCGAGTTAACCGCGAGTCCCTACATCTTTGCACATTGTTGAGCAATTCTTCACACCCTTTTCACACACTACCCTTACATGAATCTCACATAAATACAGGGTTACTAAGTGCTAAATTACAAGTAAATTCACACGGAATAAAGCCAACAAGATGGTTGATAAATTTCAACCTTACATTCTTTAAGTTCTTTATGCAACAACTGAAGCGATTACCAAGTTCTTGACATGAATCTTGATCTTAATAACCCTAAGTGTGTATGAAGGTAAACGTCTCTAGATCTCACAAGAGATTCAACACATAGCACATCAAAGACTTCTAAAACATAGCTAGGGCTTTTCCTTTTATACTTGGAGTAAAACATAAAACCCTACACGTCAAACGGGCTTGGGCTGAGTTGGAAATTCTGCAGAAAAATTAATTTGCATGAGGTTCGATCGATCGAGCCTTGCAAATTTAGACCAATAAATCCTACTGTAAAGTTGTGATTTACAACTATTTTATGTTGGCTTTAATTCCATGCCAAATTTGATTGTAGTTTTGTTCAATCTTTTGTGCCTTGTATTTTATGTGGGATTTCATTGTAAGGGTTTTGTGTGAGAGAAAGTGTAAAGACTCAAGGCAAAGTGAAGAGCAAAGAAGATTTCACGGGTAGCTCACGAGAAGCCTTCCTACGAAGTGAAGCATGTGCTCAGCATATGACTAAAATGCGAAGAGTCATGACAGATGGTGACAACTGAGTTTCGTGAGTGTCTCGCGGGTAGGGTCAAATCTGATACATCCTATCCCTATCCACACTATATATACCTACATTAACCACAGATGTTGAGAAATGCTTTTCAGAGAGAAAACCCTAGCCACAACTCTTGAGAGTGAGAGATTGTTATACCCACAATTCTCTACACAATCCATTATGGTTTTCCTCAACACCTACCTCTCCATTTTCATATTCTTGAGAGATTGATAGCCCAAACACTTACCACACTCATTCTGAGTGTCAAGTGAGGTTTTTGGTGCTGCTGGGAAGCATTGGAAGAAGCCAAGCTTTGGTGGATGCAATCTGGCATATTGCGGGATCTAAAGAGCTAGACAAGACACGGTTCCGAAAAGTCTTGTTGGTATAGGAGCTTGGAGGACTTAGGTGCATTGGGTAGATTAGTTTTGAAGGGTCTCTTACTATTTGTGTATCCCAACTGATTGTCTAGTGGATCAATTTACTGTTTGGAGGGCAGCGAAGAGGTTTTTCGTCGAGTACTTCAGTTTCCTCTTCGATAACACATCGGCGTGTTATCTTATGTTTGCATTCTTCTTCCCTAATATTTTAGCTTTCATTTTACTGCTGTGTTTTGATGAATATGGCTTAGAGTAGTTTTATTGTTTGTTCGCTCGCATTTACTCTATTCCGCACTTAGTTTAAGTTAGAGTAAAATCAACCGAGCCGTAATCTTTAATTTGGGGCTCTAAACAGCTCTTGTGTTTTAACACATTTTCAAGCTTTCACTTGCAATCACTCGATTCTAACTTTACAAATAAACACTCTTTGAGCAAGCCTAAACCTAGACTCTATGTTTTGATCATGATTTGCCAACATAATACATAATGAAGTTCTAATATATTTAGTTTCTAAAGTCTTAGAACCTAACAATTTCTAGCTATGCAATACTGCCTATAATAATTGTTCTTGATAGGACTTACATGGTTAACATATTAAAGAAAGCCACCAATATATTATTCTCTTTGGCCTCTTCTTTTTATTATTATTTATTTTTATAATTTGATAAACTAAGGTGTGTGTATGAACCGTAGACTCCACGATATGCAAATTGAGTTACAAGATTCTTGTTCTTATAATCTTACATTTACTAGATAACAACAATTATCTCATACATTAAATATATGCATCATACTTCTTATTGCAGATTTGGTTCATAATCATGGAGATAAATACTAGTTTATCAAAATTTTAGGGAAGCCGAGTCTTACTTGCCCTACTTCTACTTTTCACCCCCACTGGATGGGGACTTATGGGAGAGACTTTTCTGCAAACTTTAAAAATGGTAGTCAACTATATAGGTGCAGAGGTCTTAGTGGACTCCCATCCCATTGAACACGAACGGCACATGGAATGGAATCTAAATGAAGTAATTTTAGTGGGATTTTTGTTGGGAGAAATTTCAGATAAGATTGGTTTAATTTGCCCAAAAATAAAAGACAAACAAAGAAAGGTGAAACGATAGAGAGAAGTCAATGGTGGGTTTTTTTTTTTTTTTTGATAAGATCAATGGTAGTTTTTTTATTTATTTATAACTTGTCAATTTGAGAATTGACGAGTTGAGAAAGACAAAGTCTTTTTGTACATGTGATGTGATTTGTCTGAATTAGTGGGAAAAAAGAAACTTCATTTCAAAGAAAAGGATCATCAATATTTTTATTTTTTTTGGTGAAAGGGAATATAAATTAATTAAATGAAGTTAAGCTGTACAAAGTCTGATTCTCCTTTTACTAAAAAAAATAAAAGGATGATTCTCCACCAAAAAATTAAAAAAAAAGGGGGGGTGGGGAGTACAAAGTCTGGTACATAATAGATCGATAACGCCCCCATCAACTAAAAGCTGAGTCAAAATACTATAGGATTAAAGTACTAACACAAAAATATCATTAGTTGACCTCTTTGCATGAGCCAAATAACCTCAACCCATACCTACTTTTACCCTTGGGTTGTTGATTTGAATTTTATTTTTACTAGGTTTAGCAGCAATCAATGCCAATCGGGAATTTCCTACAGATTTTGGCCGAAATATTTGATGGATGCTCATACTTGTCTTATTTATTGTATCCTTCTATTGGACAAGCTTGTGGTCTGTGAATTTTAGCTGAAAAGGTAATCGACTGTCTTAGTGGATGAAAAACATATTCTTCTAATTTTAGCTGAAAATCATTTTCTTCTAATTTTTAACGATGAAAAACATATTATTAGTTTATTACACATTTGCTGACTACAATATTAACTTAATAGAGGCTTCTCTGCATCGAACTCACTTTCGAGGCTATCCCCCTCATAATAACCTTCTTTCCCTTTAGCCCAAAGCCCAAAGTAAAGGCCAGTGAACAAGACGAACATACCAGCAAGGCTGCATTGTAAGAGCGATTAGCAATAAGATATACATTGAAAGCAAAATTTTCCAGCATCACAAATAATATTCCAAATGAGCACTAAAATTAACTAGTTTACCTTCCAATATTAACGGTTTCTGGCCATAGAGAAAGTGATTGTGCAGATGGGGCTAAATGTGGACACCAAGACCGGCCCTCTTATTTTCATGGCCCAATTGTTGGAGCTTATACATGATCCACTTACAGCACCTGCCTATATATATATATATATATATATATATACAAATGTTTATATGGTTTGTATTATAATATAAATGGACAATAATTAAACATTCTTTAGCTTAAAATTTTTCTTGTCCCATTAGTACTACTAATTTTCTCGCGTTACATGGCTATCTATACATATATGATATGACCTTGCAAATTTTCTTCATCAAAAACATGTTTGGCTCAAGCGATTAATACTACCCCGAGAGAAGGAAAAAAAAAAAAAAAAAAAACTGGTTTTATTAGACACTTAAGAACATCAGGCCCTTTTTTTGGCATTAAATACTCTTTAGCTTGAATTTATTGTGCATGGCACCATAAAGATGCATTTTCTTACGTAACATATATGTGGGTGTGGCTACATTTTCTGACTTTGCAAATTTAGCATAATCATGGAGATAAATACTAGTTTATCAAAATTTCAGGGAAGCCAAGTCTTACTTGTCCTACTTCCACTTTGCACCCCCACTGGATGGGGACTTATGGGAGAGACTTTTCTGCAAATTCTAAAAATTGTAGTCAACTATACAGGTGCAGTGGTTGTGGACTCCCATCCCATTCAACACATCAGGCACGTGAAATGGAATCTAAATGAAGTAATTTTTGAAGTACACAATAATTTCCACAATATTTTTGTGCAAATTGTTATTAATTTTTAAGTAGGCTTACAACTTATACTATCAATTATTGTAACAATTCTATGGAAAAAAAATTGTTTCTCTAGAATGATTGCGGCGACCAGCTAGAAAAGAAAAATAGAATAGTACTCCATATTCTCTTTACTTTCTTTTCTTTTCCCCTCCTCTCCATGTTTCCACACTTCAAATCTTATGCAAAATCTATGATTCAGCATTATTAACCTTTTATTTTTAGAATCACCAAAATTACTTAGAATTTCAATCCAGTAATACGGATTCATGAAAGAAAAAAAAGGCCATTACCATCATATATAAATAAAATATTACCTGACATCATCTAATTAACAATATCTTTAATATACATAAAATTAATTTTACATCAAATCCATTTTCATTTATATTTAAATTTTATATAATATGATTCAAGTCCAACAGCACCATTAGCGACAATCAAATGAAAAATTTTAATAGAAAACCTGAAACTGGAGATAAAGTGAGATTGGTATATCGTAATGTGGCTTCCTTCTTGCATGAATATATATTAAGACTAGTGCTTGGGAAGGAACAGATGGGTAAATTGCGCCAATCTTCGTTGATGTTGATCAAAACGACACTCCTCCCAAACGTGTGTATAAATGACGCCTCACAATATTACTTACCTTATGGAATATTTATTTTTAATTTTTAAGACTAGTGCTTGGGAAGGAACAGATGGGTAAATTGCGCCAATCTTCGTTGATGTTGATCAAAACGACACTCCTCCCAAACGTGTGTATAAATGACGCCTCACAATATTACATACCTTATGGAATATTTATTTTTAATTTTTAAAAATATTTCTCATTTTTAAAAACCATCTGAGGTTAAATTTTATTTATACAAACCTCATGGGAGGGAGATCTTATTTGTCCATCGTTTTGATATGATCAGTTATAAAAAAAAATGCAATATCTTCTTTGAAAGTCAAACATTGACAATATTTCGTCCAATGTTTAGTGGGACTTTTATTCGGTGAAATCTCAGAGAAGATTGGTTTAATACCCAAAAATAAAAGACAAACAAAGAAAGGTGAAACGAAAGAGAGAAATGAATGGCTGTCTTAAACCTCACCCACCATTGATTTGGCCATAAACAGCCTACCTTTCTACTTTTATGTGTTGCCCTACATTTTCACCACCAGCCTCTTATTTTTTATAGGTTGAGCAGCGTTCTATATATGTGGCAACTCCATCAGTTAAAACTTAAAAATTATATTCCAACTTGCTTTCAAGTTTTTTCAAAGATTCCTTTTGTTCGTGTATAAATAGTCCATATGGGGAAACGAGATGGCAAGGTTGGAACTAGTTTGGACTTAGTCACTTAGGGTGAGAAAGGAATACCCGGGACAACAAATGATGTTTTCAAGTAACAAAATTAATTATTTTTCCTAAAAGAAGATTATCGTGGGGAGGAAGAGAAAGAACATAAATAAGGATAAAACACATTGTGTTTTAATAATTGCAAACGTGAGTTTATAGATAAAACACAGTGTTGTGTCATGCTGTATATAACAACCCCCCAATGAAGTTATTTTTCAAGCGTTTTCTATTGTGGGAATTGAACCTGAAACCTCCATCTCCCAAACCCTTAGAAATGAGTCCATGATCACTAGGCCAACTATCCCGATAGTCACAACTACCCATTTCTTTTACAAGGGGAGGAGATACAATAGATAAGCATGACATTAATAAAATTGAATTACAGGTGGAACTCGTCATTAGCAATGTCAAGTTCTATGAATATTTAATGTTGAGTTCTACTTAAAAATATACATAAAACTTGATTTTGAAGATATCGAGTTCTTCACCAAACTCAATTTTATTGAAATCGAGTTCCAATTAAAACAAAAGCATTTTACTAAATAATTTCAAAATATGGGCATTTTTCTACATACTTTTCAAATTAGGGATAAATACCATTTTTCCCCTTCATTTTGTTGAACATAAAGTTTTGATTAGGATATCAATAAATAAATAAAAGGTTAGCTCTTGTTGAAGTGGGCCTGTGTGTGTAGTTTGAATTGCCACAAGCCCATAAGGCCCAACCAAGCCCTATACACACACACATACACACACACACACATATATATATATGTGTGTGTGTGTGTGTATTTGGAGTCCTAGAGCCACTTGATAATGATATGTGTGTGTGTGTGTGCACGTGCGTGCGCGCGCACTTTTATGATATGCGGCAGCAAAAGTAATTCCAAAAAGTCCTAGTACCGTATAACTGTATAAGAATAAAATAGGAAGAGAAGTACAACCGCATCATAGAAAAAATTGTGGTTCTTCATTCTTGTGTTTTTCTTGTGAGAAAAAGTTAGGGTGTAATTGAGATTTGGGTTTCTTGAGAGTGTTTTTATGTACTATTGTATCTTCATATTTTTATAGTGAAATTTCTCCATCGTTGCCATGGAGGTAGGCAGTTTGCCAAATCACATAAATTCTTGTATTTTTTATGTGCGCTTGTTATTTAATTTTTGCTTATTTACTGTTATTGATTTGAGTCTTGAGGTGCTATTTGCACAACAGTATTTGCTCATAAAAAATTTTCTTTATATACAGGACTTGCATGGTTGACCTATTACAGTGCAACCATTATATTGGTCTCTTTTGTGCTTATGTTTTTATTTATTATTTATTTTTATAATTTTATAATTGAGGGTAGTTTGATTTGAACCTCATGACTTCAGGAGGTATTTATTGAACTAAAAGACTCCTATCATTTTAGTCTTACCTTTACTAAATAGCAACAATTATCACATATATTCAATATATGTATTATACTTCTCATATCAGATTGGTTTATAATGATGGAGATAAATCAGTAAATACTAGTTTATCAATATGGCATCTAAATGGAGTAACGTTAGAGGTACGCAAATTGTTATTGATTTATTTAATTTTTCTTTGTTGACTAAAGACGACGAAGTTATTGATTTTTAAGTAGGCTAACAATAACTTATACTTTATTTTATTTTATTTTTTTTATTGTTTATCAATAACAGTTTGTTACTTCAATTATTTTGATAATTTTATAAAAAATAAATACTGTTTCTTTAGAATTATTTCATCTAAGTAAGGCAACAAAATTCAATAAAAAATGGGGACAAGAAGTGAAAAATAGAAAGTACTCCACTTTCCCACCCCCCCCCCCCCCCCTTTCTTTAGTTATCCCTCATTTTGCCAAACTTTAAATCTTATGCAAAATCAATCTTCCAACATTACCATTTTTTTTTTTAAGAATCACCAAAATTACTAACTTTGAATTTCAATCGAATAATACGGAATCATGAAAAAAGGCCATTACCATCCTATATAAGTAAAATATTACAAGACATCACATGACAATATGTTTAATATACATAAAATTAATTTTATATCAAATCCTTTTTTTTATAATTAAATTTTATATCATATGATTCAAATAGAAAAATTGAAATTGGAGACAGTAAGATTGGTATATCATAATGTGGCTTTCTGTTTTCTTGAATAAGACGAGCTAGAGAAAGAACAAATGGATAAATTGCACCAATTTTCTTTTGGATCTCTAAATAGTTCGGGTTTTGAAAAGAATGCTACGTTGTTAATGTATCATCAATAACTCATACATTGTGTATTCATCAATTAAAATAAATAAAGAAAGAAAATAGTAGTATAACATTTCAAATTCATTAAACACTAGCGAGGAGATAGCTCTGTGATTGACACCTCATTTATCGAAGCTTGGACAGAACTACTTTTAGATTGATTTGACTCTGTCACCCTTGAATCATGCTCCCCTTGCAAGCAAATGTTTAATTCAGTACCACTGTTCATAAAAAATGCAGGTTTTGAAGGTATTGGTAGAGTAATAGAGAAGCTATCAAGCATGAGAACAACTGATGCCATAGTTGGTCTATCAACTACGTTTTCTTGAACACATAGTAATCCAATGTGAATACATCTCATTATTTCGGTTGTCGAACCTGCCTTCAATGTGGGATCTATAAGATTTGAAACTATACCCTGTTTCCAATTTTTCCATGCCTGCAAGATAATTTGAACTGAATAATTTAGTATTCATCAAGAAAACATTATTTTATTGTGTTTTAAAAAAGAAATATATTTGGGCTACAAAACTTGATGTATTTCTTCATTTCCTTTAACCTCCTCATCCTTCATTTGTGCTAGATTCCTATGTATTTGGTATAAAGCCAACTAGCTATACAAGCTACATTAATAATTTGTAACTATATGGACAATATTAGTGACATACTAATAGGTACAGGCCAACGGGTAGAATACTTGATACTCCACATCCTAAAGATAAAAGGGTATTGTTTCAAATTTTTTCCACTCCCATTGAGCCATTAATCCCTTCACCCCCACCCCACCACATGGTGGGATTTGAACATGCAGTCCGACCTACCACTCCATACCTATGGGGCGTATGTGCCTGTTAAACTACCGATTCTCCCAAAAGCTTAAACTATTAGGAAATGGTGAATTCAATCACTTAACCATAAATCTAACATTCCTCCTCACTTGTGGGCCTAAACTTTCCATTAATAAGTGGCGGCCCAACAAGTGGGAATTTAATATTTTGAATGGGAGGTAGAGTAAAGCTAGGGATCGAACTTAGGATCTCCTGCTCTGATACCATGTTAAACTACTGATTGTCTCAAAAGTTTAAGCTGTTAAGAAATGGTGAATTCAATCACTTAACCATAAATCTAACAGTGCCATTAGACCCAAAAATAAAAATACTTACATAGCTTAGAAGGCCCTCAATATTCTCTCCATTTCGGAAGGAGTTATTCTTTCGTCCACTTATTATCTCTAATACTAGCACACCAAAACTAAAGACATCAGACTTTACTGAGAATTGTCCATGCATTACATACTCTGGAGCCATATATCCACTGCACATTCACAATTATTTTCAAAAATACTATTAGCCTTTCATATTGTTTCTTTTGGTACAATGTAAACATAAAGTATACCTATGTAAGATACTAGATTGTCAAAAAAAAAAGTTTGATACTTACTAGGTCCCCACAATTCTACTTGTATTGCCTTCGCTTTGATCAAGTTCAAACAATCTTGCCATACCAAAATCTGAAATTTTTGGATTCATTTCAAAATCTAATAGGATATTGCTTGCTTTAAGATCCCGATGAATAATACGAAGTCGAGAATCTTCATGAAGGTAGAGAAGACCTCGTGCAATGCCTCCTATGATTTTGTAGCGTCTTGCCCAATCCAATTGTACACACTTGATTGGATCTACATAGTCAATCAAATATATTATATTGGACTAAAATGTGAAGGAAATCTATCCACAAAAGACATGTAATCAAAATAAATTACAATGAATATAATTTTGAAATAAAGGTAGAAGTAAAATCATACCAAAAATGAAGTTATCAAGACTTCCATTGGGCACAAACTCATAAATTAGAAGCCTTTCAATTCCTTCCAAGCAAAATCCTAGGAGTCTAACTAAATTTCGGTGTTGAAGCTTGGCCACTAACAAAACTTCATTCTTAAATTCAAGATCTCCTTGACTAGAATTTTTTGAAAGCCTTTTCACAGCAATAACTTGTCCATTGGAGAGTTTACCCTGAAACAATATTAGATTAGAACATATTTAACCCTTTGGACTTAAAATGTGCATCCTGACTACAAACTTTTCCAATTTGGGGTGGGGGTGGTAGGGAAAGTGTTTGAATCAATACCCTACTTCAATCATGAGGCAGGTCCTGCCCATTAAATTATCCTTTTTAAGGCTATTGATAATGTTAGCTGGGTTTACCTTGTAAACAACACCAAATCCACCTTGGCCAAGCTTATTTGCATCAGAAAAGTCATCTGTTGCAACTTTAATAGTGCCAAAGCCTAACTGCAAAGATTCCACACTTCTAATCTCATCCCCAGATTCGCCTGAACAAGACGTTAGTGCATTATTTAAAACCAGCACAATTTAAAATATGCGCATGCAACAGCAATGACCTCTAAAAACTAATTATTTATCAAAACCTTCTAGATAGGAAACTCATGTCCATTAGTATATAATAACTTTTTGTTTGCTTTAGTGCAAGTCAATTTATTGACGGAACACATTGATTATTATTAATTTGTAGTAGCTAAATATCATTTTATGAAAAATAATAAATAAATAAATAATCCCCAAAGTATGTCGTGTTTTACGTTAATACTTGCTGGGAAATTTGTCCTCATAGGCTCATAGTATAGGTGGAATTTTTTACTCCCACAAATATCACACATACCTGAGAACTTTAGGAAGCACATCTATGTAACCAAGCACATAATTTCTGACATTTTTTGTTATTATCTTTGCAATAATTCAAATTTTGGGATAACAAAAAGAAATAAACGAATTATTTTACTTACTTTGTGGTTTCTCCCTTGGTTTCCTGACTCTTAAGTAGATGCAGAAGGAGATTATAATTAGTACCACAAAAGAAATAATGGGGACAACTATGATGACTGTTTGAGATTTGTTACTCTCCTTTCCTGCAAAACCAGAAATATGTTTACATAAAAAAATCTGGCAGATGTATGTTAAAAGATTCAAATAGATACATGGAAAGAGTAACAAAATTAAAATTAGTTTCGAAACTTGAGAATTTATAGGGAAAGTAATAAGGACCCCTTTATAAAGAGTTGTAAGCTTTTGACCTTATTTGCTTCTATACAGCTTTTCAAAGTCTTTTTTTTTTTTTTTTTTCCTTTAATCATCATTCAGCAAAGCAAATAAGTATTCACCAAAAGGTTGCTTTTAAGCTTAATGGCATTGGTACCTATTGCTGCCGGAGGAGATACTGATGGTACTGGAGGCGGTGGTGGAGACAGTGATGGTGATGATGCATTATCAGCTGTGGGGTCATAGAAGAGAGCGACCTCAAACCTTAAATTACAGCTGGGTCTGATAACTCTCCCACCTTGCTTCCTATCACAACAAGTTGGTATATCTCCCATAGCCCCAGCCAAGCAATCGCTGCAATCTTGATCGGACAAATCAGGTGTGCACTGCACAAGTGAATATAGTGTTCGATTGTTTGGTGCTGTTGCATTTCCCGCCGCAAACTTACGAAGAGAACCGCCTGCAGCAGCTTGAACTCTTTTGCTATCCAACAAGGTCCTCAGGTCCTGACTGAACTGATCATAATTGGCTGATACGTTATTCACGTTCCACATAAAGAAAGCAGGGCTACCTTCCATGATGCCAAATATGTCACGGAATGAGTAGCGTAACATGCAATAGTCATACCATCCTATTGCTTCCTTCTGATAGGGACAAAGCAGAGGGAGAAGATTTGTAGCGTTATTGAGGCAACTACGGCAAATATCTGACTTGGCATCTCCTCTACAAAGTCCAAGTGAATATACTTTGTCAGGGCTTTTGCCATAAGAAAAATTGTAGAACCCATAGTCAATTTCTGTGTTGGAGGAGAGGGAGGAGAGGACCTGATTGAGGTTTGCTTTGTAGGTACTGTTGCTTGTGTAGTTACCCTTGTCGTCTAAACAGAAATGGTATAGGAAGTCTGGCTGAGCAATGGCTTGAGAAACCAGTATGCAAATGGAAACGAGGAAGACAAGTCTTGAAGAAACCATTGCCATGTGTTTAAGGCAAGACTTGGGTTAAGGACAAACGTGTATGGAGGAAGAAAAAAAAAAACAGAGAGAGCTGGAGAAGAAGAAAGGAAAGAGAGAATGAGAGAATGAGGGAGGAGAAGAAAGAAAAGAAGTGGCAGATAAACGCATGGAGGAAAAAAAAAAAAAAAAAAAAAAAAAAAGAAGAAGAAGAAGAAGAAGAATAGATAAGGCCAAACGTGTATGAAAAAAAAAAAAAAAAACGTATGGATGAAGTGAAACAAGAAATGTTACTACAATATTTTTATAATATTTTTACAATAAATTTTAAGTAACAGATTGTTATTAGTTAATATTGGTGAGTAAAAAAATAATTTCAATAGTGGGTTTAAATTAAAACTAGTAACAACTTTCCACATAAATTTTGTTGTGAAAGTATTGCGAAAAATGTTGTAGACGATAACACTTCTCATTAAAAAATATAATTGTTGATAAATTTTATATTATTTAATGAGTACAAATAAATCTATTTCTTATCTATTATGTAACAATAGTATAATAGCCAATTTATATAAACTACAATTTTTATCCTCCTATTTTTCTTTTCAACCAACCAAAAGAATTTTCTACCCTCTCACTTTTTCATCCCTCCAACTAAACACATATAAGAAAAAACTAAATATTTTTTATCTTCCTATTTTTTTATCCTCACACAATTTTTCATCTTCTCACCCTTAGGCTTTTAGATAAGGGGTTGAACCTGTGGGCTGAGTAAAGACTTTGAAGAAAAGGAAGTCCATGATTTTTTTGAAACATTCAACCATTTGTTTCTCGATACTTTTCAGTCAAACTAACGTGTCCAATTTTTCTATGTAAATATGAGTGCAAGACTGTAAGGGCATAAGAAGAATTGACCTAGATATAGCCTTTTTGTTTTTCTTTGATTTGGTCTAGGGGATAATTACTAGTAAAACTTTACATGTTTTCTTGACATGATGATTGTACATGTTTTCTTTGCCCTAATAAAATAGTCAGTCTTTAATAAAATAAAAATTATAAGTTTATTACAACTTTTGGGAATTCAGGTTTTTTGCACCACTTGGCTCATGCCAAATCCACCTTGTCCAAGCTTATTTGCATCAGAAAAGTCATCTGTTGCAACTTTAATAGTGCCAAAGCCAAACTGAAAAGACTCCACACTTCTAATCTCATCCACAGATTTGCCTGAACAAGACGTTAGTGCATTATTTAAAACAACACAATTTAAAATAAGTGCATGCAATAGCAATGACCTCTAAAAACTAATTTTTTATCAAAATCTTCTAGATAGGAAACTCATGTCTATTAGTATATAATAACTTTTTGTTTGCTTTAGTGCAAGTCAATTTATTGACGGAGTTTCTCAAAAAAAAAAAAAATTATTGACGGAACACGTTGATTATTTTTAATTTGTAGTAGCTCAGCATCATTTTTTGAAAAATAATAAACAAATAAATAATCCCCAAAGTATGTCGTGTTTTACGTTAATACTTGCTGGGAAATTTGTCCTCATAGGCACATAATATAGGTGGGATTTTTTACTCCCACAAATATCACACATACCTGAGAACTTTAGGAAGCACATCTATGTAACCAAGCACATAATTTCTGATATTTTTTATTATTATCTTTGCAATAATTCAAATTTTGGGATAACAAAAAGAAATAAACGAATTATTTTACTTACTTTGTGGTTTCTCCCTTGGTTTCCAGACTCTTAAGTAGATGCAGAAGGAGATTATAATTAGTACCACAAAAGAAATAATGGGTACAACTATGATGACTGTTTGAGATTTGTTACTCTCCTTTCCTGCAAAATCAGAAATATGTTTACATAAAAAAATCTGACAGATGTATGTTAAAAGATTCAAATGGATACATGGAAAGAGTAACAAAATTAAAATTAGTTTCGAAACTCGAGAACTTATAGGTAAAGTAATAAGGACTCTTTATAGAAAGTTGTAAGCTTTTGACCTTTTTAAATTATGGATGGTCTAAAAGTTTAAGTTATTAGCAAACAGTGAGTTTAATTATTTAACTATAATTCTAACGTACCTTATTTGTTTCTATACAGCTTTTTAAAGTCCTTTTTTTTTTCTTTAATCAACATTCAGCAGAGAAAATAAGTATTCACCAAAAGGTTGCATCCAAATGGATTACATTTTAAGCTTAATGGCATTGGTACCTTTTGCAGCAGGGGTGTTGTTTGATGCTGGAGGAGATACTGATGGTACTGGAGGCGGTGGTGGTGACAGTGATGGTGATGATGCATTATCAGCTGTGGGGTCATAGAAGAGAGAGACCTCAAACCTTAAATTACAGCTGGGTCTGATAACTCTCCCACCTTGCTTCCCAGCACAACAAGTTGGTATATCTCCCATAGCCCCAGCCAAGCAATCACTGCAATCTTGATCGGACAAATCAGGTGTGCACTGCACAAGTGAATATAGTGTTTGATTGTTTGGTGCTGTTGCATTTCCCGCCGCAAACTTACGAAGAGAACCGCCTGCAGCAGCTTGAACTCTTTTGCTATCCAACAAGGTCCTCAGGTCCTGACTGAACTGATCATAATTGGCTCATACGTTATTCACGTTCCACATAAAGAAAGCACGGCTACCTTCCCATGATGCCAAATATGTCACGGAATGAGTAGCGTAACATGCAATAGTCATACCATCCTATTGCTTCCTTCTGATTGGGACAAAGCAGAAGGAGAAGATTTGTAGCGTTATTGAGACAACTACGGCAAATATCTGGCTTGGCATCTCCTCTACAAAGTCCAAGTGAGTATACTTTGTCAAGGCTTTTGCCATAAGAAAAATTGTAGAACAATGGCTTGTTTAGGTACTGTTGCTTGTGTAGTTACCCTTGTCGTCTAAACAGAAATGGTATAGGAAGTCTGGCTGAGCAATGGCTTGAGAAACCAGTATGCAAATGGAAACGAGGAAGACAAGTCTTGAAGAAACCATTGCCATGTGTTTAAGGCAAGACTTGGGTTAAGAAACTTATCATTTAGGCTTTTAGAGGGAGGGGCGAACTATTGAGCTGAGTAAAGACTTTGAAGAACAGGAAGACCTTGATTTTTTTGAAACATTCAACCATTTGTTGCTCGATTGCTTTTTTTCCAAACTAACGTGTCCAATTTTTCTATGTAAATATGAGTGCAAGACTGTAAGGGCATAAGAAGAATTGACCAACAGCGCAAGTCCTTTTGGGAACGTTAATAGTGAACAATATTTCACAGCTACATAGATATGACGATAACCTTTTTTTTTTTTTTTTTCTTGATATCCTAAGCAAAAACCTCATCTTCAATAAAAATTAATTTCAAAAAAGTAAAAAACAAATTGAATTTCACTTTGTGTCTTCTTTGCAGAAAGAAACTTATTCTTCGATTTCTTTCTCAATTTATAAAAGTGAATAATTTGCAGGGGCCAACAATAAGGGAGGCCAATGTTTGACTTGGTATAGGGGATAATTACTAGTAAAACTTATTTCTTTACATGACGATTGCAAATGTTTTCTTTGCTCTAGTAAAATAGTCAGTATTTAATAAAATAAAAATTATGAGTTGATTACAACTTTTGGGAATTCAGGTCTTGCTTGCACCACTTGGCTCATGCACTGCCACTTGACTTGGTGGGGGCTGGCAAGAGAGAAAATGAAATTGACTTCCTTCTTGTGATTGGCGCGCGCTTGTTCTGGAATTAATATTGGGGAGATTTTTACGCAGACTTTGAAAGCAGCAGTCAACAATACATATTGGGCCCAGTGGACACCCATCCCATTCAACACAGCCCATGGAATGTGATCTAAGAGAATCAACAAGATACAATAAATAACGGGAGCAAATGAAAAGAGAAATAGCAAGTTAAAGCAAAACATTATCTAATTTAAAACATCGCACGGAATTCCTAAAACTTTTCTGAAGGTGGATTTTGATTCATTATTCATTTTAACACTTTGATTTCTTTATAAAATATTATTATATGTTCTAAATTTTAAATCTTGGGCAGTATTTTCTTTCTATGTAAATTGTTCAAGATGATTCTATTTGTATAACTTAATGTTTTTCAATTTTTAATGTTTAAATCCCTCTCTCCCAACTAGGGCTGTCCACGAGTTTGGGCTCAACCCCTAGATCTGACCTAATCAAGAGGAACAAACAACCCACCACTAATCAAAAAAGTTGATCGGATTAGACAAATCAAGCCTTCAAATGGTAGCAGTCAATTTGGTTGGTGTCGTAGATCTAAAAAACGATGACAATCTAGTAAGATAAAGGTGAAAATCAGGTGAAATTTCGCTAGATTCAATAGAAATTTAGTCGGATCTAGTTGAGATCTTGCTAGAAATGGCTAATAGCTCACTAAATTTGGCAAATCTCACCGAAAAAAGGGCCTCCTAATCAATTAGTTTGAGTTTTTCGAGTTTTAGGGGACAAGATCCGCAACTGACCCACCAGCATCGATTTGTGCAAAAAGAGACTCGCTGCCAATTGCTAGAGTAGCCGGGTAGGAGTGGCAATTGACTTGAATCCAGTTGGATTTTTTGAGTGGGTCAGGTCTGTCGGTGAGTTGGACAACCCTAACCCAAACTATTTGTATTATAAAAGATAAGAAAAACAAAAGAAAACGCCTCAAATTTTTTAAATATATTTTATAACTCATAAAAAATTCTATTAGGCATGATTCTAACATTTGTATCACAATAATAACATTTATTTTTAAAATGTCGTGTGAATATATAAATCAATAACTACTTTATTTATAAAAAATAAATAAAAATATAACAAACTACCTTATTTTTCTATAGAGTAATATAGAAGGAACAAATTTGCTTACCCTACCAAAATTTAAAAGCTGATTGATAGTATTAACCTAAATACCTGATTCCTGAACATTATATATGTAACGGACATTTAAAAAATTAGAAAAGATATATATATATATATAGAGAGAGAGAGAGAGAGAGAAATATCTATATCTTGTCAGATGCAATTAATAAAACTAAACTTTTATCTTTTCAATGCACAACATTAAACTTTCAAAGCCACATTTTTATCCTATTAAAATAAAATAAAATCCCTCATTACAAATATGATATGGTTATTCAATTATAATATTTATAATTATACAAAGATTACAAGTTAGTTTCTAATGAGGAAAAAACCTTAATATCTAATTTGCTAGTTTCTGATGTGAAATTCTTGTAAGAAATAGAGTTGGGCGGGTTGGAGTTCGACTTATTTGGTCTTTAATGTGTCAGCTCAATCCATTATAACTTGCCCTTTTTTTTTTCGCATTAGAAAAAACAAAACCCTTGAAGTACATAGGCAACCCTCATTTTCTTCATCATGTATTCCATTTCCACCTCTCTAAAAAATAAATAAATAAATAAATAAAAGGTTTTGCAAGTTCCCGAACTACTCCATATTCTATACAGTGATTAATGAATACTATGGGAACAAAATGTTCAATATATATATATATATATATATATATATATGTTTGGTTGAAGGGTAGCTAAGGGAAAGCAAGAGATGGAAAAGGTAGGAAGGAAAAGAAAAATCGTTTATTTGTTTGGAGAGAAATGGAACGAGGGAAGGGAAAATGCAGAGTTCTCCATAGGGCCAACATTTTCCTTTCCTCCCAAATTGGAAGGAAATAGAGAGAAGAGAGAATCTGTACTAGAGCATGAGGATTTTTTTTCCTTTCCTTTCTCCCTTGGAAACCAAACACTTTGAATTCAAGTTACTCTCATTTCCTTTTCCTTATTTTCGTCTCAACTCTTGACCTTTTTTTCTTCCCCCACTCCATTTTTCCAAACATTAAATCTCTAACCCCATGCAAAATAAATGTTCTAAAATTACTAACTTAGAATTTCAATCTAGTAAAATGTAACCATGAAAGAGGCTACAACCATCATAAAGAAATGAAACAATACATGATATTATACAACCATATCTTGAATATACATCAAATTAATTTTATACAAAATCCATCAGCATGGTCATCGAAAACTGAATGAACAATTGAAAAAGTAGAATTGAAATTAGAGATGGAGAGAGATTGGCATATCATAGTGTGGCTAGAGGTTTGGTTGAGTAAGAGTAGAGGCAGAGGGAGAAAGAACAAGGATAGATTACACCAATGGCCAACCTATCTTGAGATTTATCGAAATTATACTTCTTCCAAACGTGTGTATTAATGATACTTCCCCTTGAGGTTTGTATAAATGTAACAAGTAAGTGCATGCATGGCTTTCCTAAAGAAAAATTCTATTTCAAAAAATATTCCTGCCAAAATTCTGGAGGAAATGACACTCCACTCCCTTGGTTATTTGAAATAACACTCTGCCCCTTAAGGTTTGCAAACATGAGTGAATCTTTTTTTTTAAAATGAAAAATTCTATTAAGGAAGTAGCACTATGAGAGGGCATTTGGATTTATTGCATTTATAGAAACCTTGAGGGAGGAGTGTTATTTTGTGAAGCCACAAGGGAGGTTGGTATAATTTACCCAACAATAAATGATGAACTTATGAAGGTGAGGGAATAGAGAGAGACCAGAGGTGGTTATTTGAGATTTTTTTTTTTTTTTTTTTTTTTTTTTTGGGTCAATTTGAGAATTGAAATTGACAGTATTTTTGTATAAAAGACAAACTTATGAAGATGAGGGAATAGAGAGAGACCAGAGGTGGTTATTTGAGATTTTTTTTTTTTTTTTTTTTTTTTTGGTCAATTTGAGAATTGAAATCGACAGTATATTTGTATCTGTGATCTGTCTGATTAAGGGAAAACAAAATAAAAGGGGAATTTTTTATTTCGAAATATAGGGATCAACATGTATAACTCACATGTCAACCCAACCAAACCTATCATTTTAGCTAAAAAAAGTTATTGAGTGTCTTGGCACTCTCTCAATGAGCATGAAATTACATGTTTACATTTTTTTCTAATAAAGAAAATTTTCAAAATTGCATTTGGAGTTGAGGATTTATAATAAATGAATTCAATATTGTTTTCAATGTAAAGCCCTCTATAAATTTCATCAGCACATGAAGATTTTGAGTTATAGGAAAGAAAAAAAGAATGAGGTCACTTATGATATTATAAATAATAAAGATTTAGAGTTATAGAAGTTGCTTGTAAGAAAATAATTTCCTTAATGATAAATTATAAATAATGCTTTTGGTAAGATGGGGGGGGGGGGGGGGGGGGGGGGGGGGGGGGGGGCGGGGGTGGATTGTGGAACTAAAGTATACGGTACCTGATTTTCATAAAAAGAAGCACCAGATGATAGTTTCCCGCATCCAATACCCTGCTCAAAGTGTCCCAGCTATAAATAAATGCCTGAGGGGACAAAAAATGGAAACTTGTAATTGAGGCAAAGTACCCCATTAGAAAGTGAAGCAAACAAATTTGTTGAGCTTCTTACTGCCACTCCAATGCCTGCAGTTTTACAGCCATGAATCATGTAACCAAAAAAAAAACAATGAAAAACACTTGGGAAATTCTATCTGAGATTTATTCTTGAGGACCACAGCCCTCAACTTTTATTTCTCTAAAGAGAGGAAGCTTACATAAATTATTGTTAGAAGTCTATTTTTTATATAGCATCTTACCAGTTATTGTCTGTAGATCAGTCTAGAGGGTTTCAGATAGCCGAGTTAGCATGGATCTCCACCATTGGTATGTATAATCATTATGTCTTGGAAGGAGGACTTGCGTTTGGGCCTCAAGATTCCATTCTCCAACCAAATTGCACCCCCCACCCTTTTTTATTTATTTATTAAGTTTTGTAGATTATGAACTATAAGAAGTTTCTCCAAAAAAGGACATATAAATAAGCTTTGTTGGCTACGAACTATAGGAAGTTTCTCATAAAAAAGGCACATATGGGACAATAAAAAAGAAACTTTCTGTAGATAAACAAATTTCATACCCATGGCACATTGCTCCCACTTGTGCAAGGTCTATGAGAGGTACAGCCTCCCCAATTTGGAGATGTAATCTGAAAAAATGTAATTTTCCTTTGTATAAAACAGCACAAACGAACTACAAGTGAGTAACACCAACCTCCAGCACCCATCATGCAAATTGTTAGTTTCCGTAAAACATGGAGATGTTATGAGAATGAATTCACATAGATTTCTTATGATACGGCAGGAGTAATCTCATTATTTCATATTTGACAACAATGCCATTGCATTCAATGAACTTTAGAAAGGATTTCACCTTTGGACTCCACAGTGCCATGTTTCTAAAATTTTAAATTGGGTCACTTTCTATGGATCATGCAACTGTCTCTATAAAAGTTGTTGAAGTGCAACAACAATGTTTAAGAGAATAAGTAAATGGCAAAAGCACCAATCTGTTCTGTATAAAAATTTCATTCACATGCAATACAAATTTGCATCAACATGTCATTAGAATCTCCAGTGAAATAATACAGATCTTGCTGACATTACTCCATAAATTAAAATTGATTAGATCCATGTTGTGATCTATATTGAAATAGGCCTTTTTGTGTGAAAGAAAGTATTTCCAATCATCAATGAGACCAAACAGTCAATTAAATTCAAATTCATGTGAATACATTCCCAGGCAAGAGTGGGGGAAAAGTGTGATATTTGTAGGTGTGTTTGTCAATGTCTATGCATGTATTGTCATCATCAGTGTCAAAGCTGCACAAGAAAGAAGATAGAACCAACACCTCAGAAGTCCTTATCACAATCGAAGGCTATCTGCAGCAAAAAATGGGTTCTAGTAACACATCATGCATTGCATTCAATAACCAACTTTAGCTGCATACAACACAGCTGCATCATGAATGGCGTGATTTTACTAAAAGCTAGCAACAGGAATGGTGGATTTATTTACATTGAATGATGAAAGAACAAGATATACATAGTCACTACCATCTAGGTCACAGAAGAATACTAATGAATAAACTGACCTTGACAAATTCAAAGGAGGGTATTGCAGAAGTAAATCAGTTTTAGCAACACTGACTCGCATCATACCCAATAAGCCACATCAGCTTTAAGCAACGGTGCACAATGTAAATGCAAATAAGGATAAAGAAGACATTTTTTCTTTGTTAAGAATCTTGTTTCGATTGGTTTTTGTTAAGAAGTTAAAGAGAGCTCACCAACTTTATGAGACTGAAGAAGTAAATCAGTTTTAGCAACACTGACTCGCATCATACCTAATAAGCCGCATCAGCTGTAAGCAATGGTGCACAAAATAAACACAAATAAGGACAAATAGGACCTTTTTGTTTGTTTATAAGTTTTTTCAATTGGTTTTTGTTAAGAAGTTAAAGAGAGCTCACCAACATTATGAGAATGAATAATTGAAAGGCAAAATATTTCCCCCAAGCTTTATTTCAGCTTCTAGGTGCTTCAAACAGTCAATCAAAGACGTCCATATTTTTTTATACTCATTTCATTGCAATGTAAATTATGCAATAGCTATCAGCCTATCACCTCCTAGGAATTTCATGTGTGCATCAAGAGTTTCCACCAATGTAGTCATTATCTGAGCAAAAACTTTAACATGCACCATTATGCTATCACATCAACCTTGAGAAAAAAATATAGATATGCTCAAAAGCCTAATTTCTGGAAGATGTATCTTCTTGTTGAAGCCAATGGATATCCTGCTCAAAGAAAGGAGAAATAAATAATGATAAAAAGAAGAAGAAATTATTAGACAAGTAACTAGACACCTATTTATTCTTAAACAGGTTTCACCACAATACAAGGGACAACTAAAATTTTCAGCAACACTGTTTCCGAAGTAACAGCTTCTTTTGTCTTTTCACAAAGCAAGCACAATTTATCACTTAAAACAACAAAATAGTTTTTGATGTCTCACTTTCAGTGCCACCTACTAAAACATAATTTCACTTGAAAGAGAATCATTAATATGTGGGCAATGGTAAAATTCAAGTGAGACCTTCCACCAGTGCCACAATATTAATGCATGTAATGTATACAGCTGGATGCCCCCTCAACCAAAGTGGTTTTAGCGTTCCTGAAGTAGCTCCTACTACAATATTATAAATATCCAAAAGTCTCCTAATTAATACTTCCCAAGAAGTTTTTCATTCTTCTTAGACTACAATCAGTTGGGAAAAAAAAAGCAGAGGATAAATAAAGAAGAAAACAGTGGTCTCCTTACATCTATCTGCATTTATGCCAAAAATTCTATTAAGTGTCACTCTGACCTACTAACCTTTACATACTAAACCCAGTTTTTCCATTTACAGACCCAAAACATGCAGGATATTAAAGAACCAACATATAAACTTTTATTATTGAATTTAGTCAGGGATTTGCTCAAACCTAGATATTCTTTCTTTTTTTTTTTTTGGGTAAATACTCAAACCAAAATAAGTAGATAACTAAGAAGATGCAATGAGAGACAGCTAGTCTCCAGTACAGCAAGAAAACCAGCTTTCATCATTCAATTCAATGTAGTTAGATATCATTATCCCAAAACACAAAAGATGGCAAACAGATATTCTCCTAAAGGGTGCAAATTCATGAACCCATAATTATTCTAAAGACTCAGATTTATTTTAATTTGGAGCAATTTTCTCTCATATCTTGCAAATTTTAAGTAGAAACCAATTCACAACCAAATGGATAGACACTATATATATTTGACAAAATTTTGAGAACTGACTACTTCAATAGGCAAAAAACATGATTTGTTTCCATAATGTATACCAAAGCTTGAGCAAAGAAAATGTAGATAGAGAGAGACTGACCATCTGACATATGCTATCTGACAGTTGAAGTGCTTCTTCCCACTTGTTAATATTGATGAGCCCTTTAATAAGGTGAAAAAATGTGCTCAGCTCTGCAACACCACCCATCCTTACCATATCCGTGTACAGCTCAAAAGCCTTAACAACATTACCTGCACGGGAGAGGCTCTCAATCAAAGAAGTATACATATTCTTGCTGGCAGCTTTTAAAGGGAAAAATGATGGAATCTCGTCATGCAGCTCCAGAGCTGATTCTAATCTCCCAGCCTTAATAAAACTATCAATCAGTATTCTGTATACTGGAACGATAGGAACAGAATCATTCTCACTGATCTCATCTAAAAGCCCTAGTGAGATAATAAACTCTCGGTTGAAACCTTCAATGACCTTACGGTAGCTTGATATATGCCTTGGCCAATATGTCTGTTTCATTTCATCCAAGAGTTTATGAGCTTCATCCAGAAGGCCAGTGGCACAACAGTGATTTATAAGAACCCTGTAAGTGACAAAATTTGGAGCACAACCCTTTGAGCCCATTTCTCTCAAGAGCTCAAAACATTTTTCGACTTTACCCACTTTCCCAAAGCCATCTATCATTGCAGTATAAGTCACAACATTTGGATAACATCCCTTTTCTTCCATCATTAGCATAAGCTTATAGGCTTCATCTGTCTTTCCAACTTTACAGAGGCCATCAATCATCTCTGTGTATATGACAACATTTGGTGCACAAGAATTTTCTAGCATTTTGGACAAGACTTTCAAAGCAAGATCCAGTCTTTTATCCTTAAACAACCTGTCAATCAAAGAGCTGTAAGTATAGACATTAGGACTATATCCCTGCTCTGACATCTTAGCAAACACCTCTTGTGCATCATCTAGCTTCCCAGCCTTGCAGAATCCATCTATAAGAGCATCATACACGATATGGTTTGGCTCACAGCCTTCCACTGACATAGCATCCAACAGGTTACGGGCCTCTTTGACCTTGTGAGCTTTGCACAAACCATCAACCAATGCTCCATATGTAAACACATTTGGCTCTTTGGAATTGCCATCATCAATTCTAAAATACATATCTACATCAGAAATTTCCACATTACCTCTCATTCTCGCATATATTTGGCATGCTTTTTCAATCTCCCCAGCTTTACAGTGGCCATCAATCAAAGCAGTATATGTTATAACATTAGGAATGCAACCTTCAGAACACATAATCTCAAACAGATCATTTGCATTGGAAAGTTTCCTAGCTTTAAGGTAGGCATGTATAAGAGCAGTATATGTCACCACATTAGGGGCACAACCATCCCTTACCATTTCATCAAACCAGTTGCGAGCCTGTTTAATAAGACCAGCTTTACAGAAACTATCAATTAAAATTGTATATGTATAAACATCAGGAACAATACCGTTCCTTTTCATTTCTTCAAACAATAAAAAGGCCTTCTCTACCTTGGAGGCATTACACAAAAAGCCAATCACTTTAGCATAGGTACTAGTATCAGGTATGAATCCCTTACTCATCATTTCACGAATAACAGTATATGCCCTCTCAAATTTTCCAGCACCACAAAGACATCGAGCAAAATTGCTGACATTGACCTTATTCAATACGACCCCTGCTTCAAGCATCTCACCATAAGCTTTCTCAGCCAACTCTAAAACATCTGAGCTTGGTAATTCTTCATTGCCGCATATACTACCAATCAAGATATTGTAAACCACATAACCTGGCTGGCAACTGCATTTGACCATTTTCTTAAGCAACTTATAGGCATAAGAATAATCTCCTGATCTGCAAAAGGCATGAACAAGAGAATTAAAAATCTTAGGACTAGGATAACAACCTTCTGTGATCATCATACTAAGAATTCTCTTACACCTACCAAGCTGTCTTTTCCTCAAACACCCACAAAGCAAAGTCCTATATGTCACAACATTGGGAATACAAGAACTAGTCCGCATTCTGTTCAAGAAATCCATAGCTTCCTCAAAAAGAGATGCTTCACACAACCCAGATATCATCTTTGTATAAAGAACTGTGTTGGGCACAATTTCTTCCTTCTCAAACAGCGAGAGAGCTTCTCTCCACCTCCCTGCTTTGCAGAGAGATTGTGCAAAACAACCTAAGGTAAACTCATCCATACTAAACCCTGAACTCGACATCTCCTTATGAACCAAATAAGCCGTGTCCAACCGATCAGCTTTAAGAAACACTTGAACCAATGCATTATACGTCCATCTCGTGGGCTTGTACCCAAAATCCTTAAGCCTCCCAAGCTCCTCCAATGCTAAATTCCACAACCCATTTCGGCAACACTTTTGAATCAAAAAATTAAGCAACTTCCCAAACACTTCCTTATCATCATCCTTAATCTCTCCTAAAAATTGTTCCGGTATTCTCTCATTATTATCACACCCCAATCTCTCTAACAATGCATCATACACAACTCCAGTGTGAGTATACCCAATTTGCCGCCCCGCCCAAATGAAAAACTTGACACCCAATTCAGGATTTTGCACAAGACTCAACACCTCAACCACTAAAGTCTCATTCAATTTGTCCCTAAACTGCCTAAGAAACTTGTGGGTTTTGTCACCAAACACATCACCGTTACTACGAATTGCATTAACTATCAAAGCAGCATCATTTGAACACTTACCGGAGTCGAGTTTTCCACCAGAAGACCCACTAACAGCATTGGAATCCATGGAAGAGTCCTGCAGAAAGGCAAAATCTTCGGCTGAAACGGGCTTGACCCGCGAATTATCAAGCGAAAAGGGGTCGTCCGGATCGATTAGGCCGTCGAGATTGTCGGGGGAATAGGTGGAGACGAATCTGGAAATGACGGATAGGAGATTTTGGCGGGAGATAATGGGTGAAGATTTGGGGTAGGAGTTGAGAGAAAGAGAGGAAGAGAAAGAAGGGAGTGAGTGAAAGAGAAGAGTCTTTATCACTCTTTTGCTCATATTCTTTCTTTGAAGAATTGATTAGATTAGAGGTGGAATGTTTTTGAAATTGGGGGTTTTGCTTCGGGTTCAGGCCAGGGTTTAAGCTAAGGTGGGACTGTCAGTCTGTGAGAGAGAGTGTGCGGAAGTGGTGTCGAGACCTGAGAAGAATGAACCAAGAAGTTTCAAATTCAGGTAAAAATCAAAAAAGGTGTGCAAGTTCAACGTAGTTTTTTTTTTTTTTAGAGTCTTTAGTGACATTGCTAAATATTAGCTTTTTGAAAATTATATATTTTACCCAAAAAAAAATTTATATTACTAAAACCTTTAGCAAGATATTTAGTTATTAAGTTATTATTATATATATTAGCTTTTTGTGAAATATAGTTATTTACTTATATAGCTTTCTGCAAATTATATTGCAAAATATAAGTTTTTGCAAGTGATTTACTTATATAATTTATAGCTACATATAAAACCAAAGCCTCTAAAACTCTCACAATTTTTCACGTTAGTACAATATTTAAATAAAATTATCATTTTATTTAAATAAAATTATTTTTTTTAGTCCAAACTTAACAAGGAATGAAACTCTATTTTTCTAACAAGTTCAACTTAAACTCAAACTCATCATTATTTTTTTTTTAAACAAAATTATTTTTGTTTAATCAAAACTTCATAAATAGTGGAACTCTATCTCTCTAATAAGTCCAACTTAAACTCAAATTTAAACGTTGATAATCTATATAAAAATAAAAATTCTAATAGGACACCAAAAAAAAAAAAGAGAGAGACTCACGTTGAAAAAAAAGAAAAAAAAAAAAAGACTCACGTTAAATTAAGAAAAAGAGAGAAAGAGAGAGAGAGAGACTCCTGTTATGTTGAATTTGGTTTGGTTTTGAAGTAGAATTTGGGGATTCTATAAATTTTGAAGTTTTAAGCCTTGCGGTTTTTGGTATTTGTGTCTCAATAGGTTGCTCTTAATTCTTCACCTTAAATACTTTTTATTTAGTTTCATGTGATTTTTTGTTTTCTTATTAAAAGTTATGATTTTTGGTTGATTAATTATTTGTTTGGATTAATTTCAATTAATTATTTGTTTGGATTCAACATAAAAGATAATGGAAATAGGTATTATAATTTTGATATTGTTCTATGTTTTGAATTGTCTATATTGTTATTACTACGAGAAAATCATATTGCTATTCAAATTTGAAACTTGGTGTGCCTTCCTCATATCATGGTCTTTGTTTATATATTTGCAATTTATATTAGTTTTGAGTGTGTGTATATATAACTATTGGGAGTTTTGCTTTATTAATTTAAGAATTATAAATTACTTTATAGGTTTTGGTAGCTATGCACTTACAACTCAATAACGTTCAATGTTAGACAACACTTCTAAACTATGGAAAAGTATTGAAGTTAAATATTTCATCATTTTTTTTCAAATTAAATAGTTTTTCTGTGCATCGCACGAGTTAGTGACTAGTTTTTGTGAATTTTTATCCCTTGAGCCTTGACATTGCAAAATATAGCTTTTTGCAAATTATATTACTTAAAAGGAAAACCTCTTTGGTGAATTATTTTGTGTCCAACTTATTTGGCTAGTTTTTAACTCTTATGTACAATTTTTTAAGGATCTCACTTTTTCAAAGTGTCACTCACGTATCTTTTCTTTTTCTTTTTCTTTTTTCTTTTTGAGAATCGCCCAATTAGTTAATAACTTAGCAATATATTTTTATCTAGCCTCTAAGTCCCCCTTTTAAGATCCAACCACAAAACCACAACTCATTTGATCTTCATATTCAACAAGCTATGTGGTGACTAGCTTTAATACCAAATGATACAAAATCATGGGTTAAATTCACCCTTGAAAACTGATTTGCTAGTGGCGGCTTCAGGATTTTTTTTCTTAGGGGTTCAATAGTGTTAGAGCTAAGAATAGTCCAAAGAGAAGGTTTATTTACTTATTTTGCTTAACGAAGAAGTAATTTTAACGGTAATGCTACTAACGCAACACTTTCATAATAAAATCTAGGTGACAAGTTGTTAAAGGTATGTAAAAAAATGATGTCAATTGTAGGCCTAAATAAAAACCAATTACAACATACAACTTAACTTTTATTGTAAAATTATTGTGAAAATATTGTGAAAGTAGAACTAAGATAATTATATTTAAGCTTATTTCATTCGAACCCCCTGGGCTAATTGTAGCGCCGCCCATGTGACTTGTAATGGAGGGGTATGTATATTTTAGAACACTATCAACAAAAAGCTAAATAAACTAATTATAAGTTTGCATCGTTTTTATTTTTTTATAACTACTTATTTTATGTAGAGTTTGCAGGTCTTGTACTACTTTTTATCTCTGTTTTATTTCAAATAATCTAACGTTCAATTTTTTGGAAGTAAATTAGTTTTTATCTTCTTCATTTTTTTCTTTTTTTTTTTCTTTTTTTTTTTCTTTTTTTTTTCTTTTTTTTTTTGCACATCATGCAAATATAATGGGTCCTTGTTATCATTTTCACTTAGGTTTGCTCTGTTTTTCTTTTGTTTAATTGTAATTCCTCCCCGTGCCTGACAGAAAATCTCAAATTATACACCAAAACAGTTTCTTTATGCGTAAATTAACATAGATTAATGTTAATGATTTGATCTCTGTGCCAAGTTTGATTTCTAAGTATTAGCCTGAACAACTTTTATTCACTAGCTAATCAGATGCATGTACTATTTCATGATTAGTATGAAATTGCATATGTTAAATTAGCCAAAACAATTGTATTAATAAAGGGTTAAAAAGCCAACCATATGGTTAGATTGAGCATTCATTCAGATCCATCACAAATATCCCAGTTTCCAATTGGGATTCTTTCAGTTTCAAATTAAGATACAATATTTGAAGAAACTCAATTTTTTGGGTTTCGGTTTTAACCTTTGTTAGGGCTTTAATTAAATATTGTTAGGGTTTTATGTGACGTTGATGTGGTGCTATTTTGAAGTTTGTCTATATAATATATATTCGATTATCCATTCTTTTAATCTCTAATACTCATCCCTTATCCTTCTTTTCTTTTTTTAATATTTCTCACTTCTTCTTCTTTTGGGGTGAAATATGCATAGGTTAAAGATATTGTTGTTGCTTCAAGTGCCCAAAAGGCTATTAACAAGGTGAGATTCTTAAATTAACTTACCCTTTGTTTATTATTATATTTTTGCCACTAATATTTAAGTAGAGTTTGACACTAGGATGCAATAATCAAGATTGTCTTTGATGGATGAACTACATCATATTGATTGATGGTCTACTAAAATTATTTGGGGAGCAGATTTAAATTTTGGTGCTATTAGTGTGTGGTTTGATTCTATGTTGAAAATATATTTAGTATGAGATAATTTTAAGGACCGATATATATATATATATATATATATAACCACTTTAGGATACTGTATTTTGTTCACCTTCAATTTACATGTCAGACCCTGAAAATTCTAAAAATATCATTTTCTCACTAGGGACCATGGGGAGAAAGTTCTGCATGTTTTCGTAACATGCATCCTCCCCCTCACAATGGGGTGGGCCCCATGTTACGGAAACATGCAATACCTCCTCGACCATGGGAATATCCAGATCATTATGGTTCAACCCGTCCGAACAATAAAGCACTCAAATAATATTTCAAGTCAAAATGACCAAGATGCCCTTGGTCAACACAAGGTTGACCGAAAGTCAAAATTTGTCAAAACCACACACTAAAACAATATTTTTCATGTTTTTACATCAATCTCGATGCTATCTAAGATTTTTGTCAACTTTGACCAAATTTGACCTAAGGTTGACTCTTAACCGTAACCGAAAACCTAATTTTGATCCAACTATTAGAATGGGTTGAAGCCAATGTCATTGCAAAGAATGTTGAATTTCCTTTTCAATGACTACTCATGGGTCGAAATCAGAGTTATAACGATTGGGATATCTTGAAAACTATGCCGAGTGCATCAGCTTGCTTCCTAAGGCCATAACTTTTGATCCGATCGTCTGATCTTCAAAATGTCAAGTGATCTGGAAACTAGACATCCATACCTTTCCAGTGGTACCAAGATTAGGTCAATCAGTGTAGGTAAAGGCCTTCAAATGATCAATCAAATTGAACAAAAAAAAGATAGAGGAAAATACAAGATTGCTGATGTCAGCATTAGTGCATGCTAGTAGCCCAAGGGTCAAATAAAAAATGTATATAATCCCCCCCCCTCCCCTCCCCCCCCCCCCCCCCCTCCCCGTGCTCCCAAACTTGGAAAAAATGATTTTTAGGCAACTTGGAGCATTTTCTGGAGCTTTCTTCTCTCTCTTTTCTCTTAAATTTTCTCCCAAATACCCACAAATAAATCCTTGATTCTCATATCTTCAAAAATCAAGAGTTAGTTTTCTTGCTTCCTTCTCCTCCTCCTTGTTCCATCTACCTTGGTTTTGAGGTTTGGAGGGTGTAGATGTAGCTTTTTAGCTACAATCTACACTCATCTTCATTTAGCTCTTTAATGCTTTCTTTTAAATTTCTAGCATGTTTTATTGCTTTCCTAGCATGTTTTATAGCTTTCTTAGCATGTGTTTATTGCTTTGATGTTGTTGGCCTAACCTTCTTGGGCTAGGATATGTCTAAATTTCTTGTTTGTGCTTTTTGTCATGTTTATGTGCTTAAATGCCTTGTTTAAATGCAATGCTTGAGTGCTTTATAGCTTTATAAAGTTTTGTTCATGCCTTTTTCTTGTGTCTTGCTTTTGGGTATGGTGTAGATCTAGATCTATTGGTCTAGGCCTACATTCAAACACCCAAGTTCAATAAAGGGTTTGGATTAGATTTCTTTTTGCATGTTCATGCTTGTTTGGTCTTTGTACATGCTTTTGTGTGTTCCTTTTCTCAAATCTATCTTTGTGATACCATGTTTAGATGTTTCATGCTTAGATCCATGTTCTTTCTTTAGATCCTTGCTTGTATGCTTAGATCTAAGTTCTTGCATTCTTGTTTTACTTCACATGCTACATTTCCCTTTTAGTATGTGTTTGTTGGCCTTTTGTGCCTCTTTGTTTTGTTTGGTTGCATTCTTCCCCTTTTGTGGCTTGTATGGGAGCAACCATGTGGGTGAGATTGCATCTTGATGATGTTGGCATGCTTTCCGCTTGCCTCTTTCTCTCGCTCGGTTTTGCATGTTAGTGCTTCTTTTGTTAGCCTTATATGTGCCTTATAGCATGATTAGCTTTATTCTTGTATGTGTGATAACATGCCTTGCCTTTTGTGCCTTTTGGCCATACTTGTTTATGTCATCTTGTGTGATCTTCTTGCTTTAGTTGCATCTTTGCAGTCTTGTTAACATGTTCGTGTTATAAGGCACACGTAAGGCTAACAAAAGAAACACTTATGTAGATCTAAGTTCAATTATTAGATTGGGTTGGCCGATCTCTGGTTCTTCTTCTCATTTAATTTCAAGATTCCATTATTCTTCTTCTTATTTACTTTCAATATTCCATTATTTATTTTATTTTTTTTTTTTGCTAGGGACATGGCTGCGGTTTACAATTTTGTGAAGGCAGGCAGTTGCGATTTCATTTGGTGTGATTTACAATTTGTAGTTCTCTCTCCTTGGGTTCTTTCTCTTTCAAAACTGAAACCCAGTTTATCTCTCAATCGATAGAAATTCTTGAAATTGATGAAATTGATGGAATGATCATTTTGTCGACGAATGCTCTATTACACTCGTCTCTAATAATCTGTTTTGATTGAGAGGGAGGAAAGGGAAGTAGAGTAGAAATGAGTAGATTTAGCACAAAATTAGCTTATTTTCAGCCAACTCAACTCTACTCTACTCTTCTCCACTCCCCCTCCTCCCCCACCCCTCTATCCAAACAGGCCATAAAGGATGAAGGAAGGCCTAACACCAATAGTTTCTCTCTCAATTGGTTGAAACTCTTGAAATTGAGGGAATGATCCTTTTGTCAATGGATGCTCTATCACACTTACAGTCTCTAAAGGATAAAGGAAGGCCCGACCCCAATTGGTTTTTTTGTGCGTTCACTTGAGTTCCATTAGTCAATATTAAAAAAAAAAAAATCCAACACAATCTGGAACAGCTTGGACTTGGAATTGAGAAACGGGAACTGCTGGAATTCGTGAGCAATGGAACGAAATGGAATTTAAAACCTTGGCATAAACAGAAACGAAACGGAATTTAAAACCTTGGCATAAACAGAAGGAATCAAATCGGAATCCAAGTACTATATAACATTAAGGTCCAAATAAAAAATTTTGATCATAGGAGATCAAATCCAATGATCCCAAACTTAGACTCTGCAACTTATAATTTAGTCTTCTATGACTACATACTAAACCACTAAATTAACAAGCTGTAAAATGGACCCAATACAGATAGTCTTTGTTGTTGCTGCTGCATGCTCCTGCCTCCCCCACTTCTCTTCTTCAGCGTGCCTCATATTGAACAACTGCAACAGAAAGCAACATATTAATTCACTGTTCAACGCAACATGCATTGCAAAACCAGATAATTCAACAAGGTTTACAAGAACAAGATTTTCTCCAACAAGATCACAATAAATAAGAAAACATTGAGATGCACAGCAGAATATAAAACCTAGAATTCCACCCAACACTTACCATATTCTAACCATATTACATTAGATAGTGTGTTTTTTTTTTTTTTTTAATTTACAAAAGACATCTGTTAGTGAAGTCTGTTTGAAAGCACAAGGGCTTTCTAAAACTCCAGATAAGAATAAGAATAAGATGAATGAATGGTGAGGCAGTTGGTTTGGTATATCCAAAAAAAGAAGAGCTAAAGAGCTCTGCTTGAAACACCTTGGAATAAAATTGTTCAAAACCATCAATCCCAAAAGGTAGAACTATTAGGAAAAGGGTTACCAGTGTATATCTAGCATATCATAGCAATCTCAGTTCTTTAGTTCTCTTCTCTTTTGTAACTATTTTTTTGTTCTCTTCTTTTTCTTCCTTGTACTTTTTGACTTCTTTGTGCTCCTTTTGCATAGAGTAATTTTTTCAATATGGACACCTCTTTACTTGTAAAAAAAATAATATATATCACACGGAAGCTTGCCAATAATCTGCATATCATACACTAGCACTATCCCTCCAGTGCTATCAACCAAATGCAGGCACTGTAAATGCAAAACAGAATAACTCATGAAACCAAGATTCGTAAGATTTAAACCAAAGATGTCAAATGAAGACTCTTAGAAACTGAACCAACAATGTTCTATGAGCACATCGTATGCTACCAGACATTTAGTGTGAGGTCTGTTTTAGTTCAAACAATTATTTAAGTCATTGAACTAAGCACCATAGTTTTTTCTTTGATAAGTAATTATGCATCATAGTTTATTTCATCCCAAAACTACTTATTATGTCAATTTAGTCCCTGAGATTTTGAAAACAATTCAATGTAACTCTTACCCTCTGTCGAAATTAATTATCAAAATCATATACAAAAATCAGTTGCTTTCTGAAAGGAAAGTGGGGGCAAGGTAACAGTAAACCATTTTCATACCTTTAAGTACTAAATTGACACAATTGATAATTCAAGAATGAAATTGGAACCCAACACAGCTCAGAAACCAAAATCATGCCCTTTGTTTTATCTTTTGCTGAACTTCACAAATCAAAATGTCAAACTAATATATATTTTGCAATCAATGCATTTGAGCATTCCATGAATATTGATTATCAGTTTATTTTACTAGCACTTTCCTTTACACGGAGTTGCATTGGTTTTTACTACATGTTGCTATGCATTAAAAATGAACAATATATTTAAAATTCTGGACGCATCCTAACTTCCTAGGTGATCCAACATTGGTAATAGATGAGACTTCTCTTAGAAGAGGGAATTGAAATAATGACACTGCATCTAAAAACTCAGTAAAACTCACGCATCATACTTAACCAGCATATAAATGAAATAAGTACACCACCTATTTGATAAACATTACACTGCATAGACACTAAACTGAAACACAATGAATCATAATTCAAATGCCTAAACCAATCAATCACAATATTTATTGACACCTTGTTCCTTTGAGAGTAGGCTAGACAACCAAAGCAGATAACTCAACTGTCGCCCTAGTTGTGACACTAGTAAACCAAACAATAAGCAGATACAATTTGCTTATAAAATTTATAATTCTCTAATAATCAAAATTAAACACCTTAATGCTATCACATGAAGGAAGGTTTCAGAAAAATATTGAAAGGAAAATACAATTATTCTTGGTCACAAAATATGAACAACTACGTGAGGATCTGAAAACCAAGTAATTTAACTCAACTTTAAAAAGAATGTATAAAAATATAAGATTACATACAGAGACACACAAATACATGCTTAAATACATAAATAGATAACCTAAAGTAAAACATATTCACATAACTAGGCTCTTACAATTATAGCAGTTGGGGCAAAGAGCAACTTAATAGTAGTGGAAGTTTCTAAGTTTTCTTTATCTAACCTACCAAAGAATCATATGCCATTATGAGATTGGTTAGTCCAACTCAAGGCTAGTTATGCTGCTAATCCATTTATCCAGAGTATCTTGAAGGTTTTTCAATCAGGGGTGGATGGTCCTAAGGGCTTTACTCTACCGAATGGATTGCTTTTATATTAGGGAAAAATTTATTTGGGTATTTGTGATTCTTTGAAGACAGCTATCTTGCAGCAAATTCATGATGGTCCTTTGGGAGGTCATTCAGGCTATCTCAAGAGCTACACAGGTTCCAAAGGGACTTTTATTGGCCTGGGTTAAGAGCTGATGCAAAGAAGTATGTCAGGGAGTGTGACACTTGTCAAAGGCTCAAGCATGAAATCTGCAGTCCAGTTGGTTTGTTACAACCTTTACCTATACCAGAGAAGCCTTGGGTAGCTATGAGCATGAATTTTATTTAGGATCTTCCAAAATCTCAGATGAAGGATGTGGTTTTAGTGGTTGTGGAAAGGTTTACTAAGTTTGTTCATTTTGTAGCTTTGTCTCATCCATATACTGCTTCTAAGGTAGCAGAACTTTACATGCAAAATGTGTTCAAATAGCATGGTATGCCTACTTCAATTTTCAATGACAGGGACCCTATTTTCACTTCTTATTTTTGGCAAGAGTTGATGAAGCTTCAAGGCATTCAACTGGCCATGTCTTCAGCCTATCACCCTCAGATAGATGGCCAAACTGAGGTTATGAATAGAAGTCTTGAGCATTACTTGAGGGCTTTTGCAACTGATAACCAGCTTCTTGTGTGGAATGGTTTCCTCTTGCTGAATGGTTTAATACCAATTTTCATACCTCTCTCAAGCTTACTACATTTGAGGTCTTGTATGGATATCCACCTCCTAGGCTTATGGATTATGTTCCTGGAACAACAAAGGTTGAAAGTGTGGATGCCCGTCTAAAATCAAGGAAACAATTAACTTCCTTGTTGAGGCATAATCTGGTGGCAGCTCAAGAAATTATGAAGTTGTATTCTGATAAGCACATAACTGAAAGGAGTTTTGCAGTGGGTGATTAGGCGTTTCTAGACTTCAGGCTTATAAACAGAAATCCCTAAAGCACCACCAAGTAAAGAAATTATCTCCTGAGTACTATGGCCCGTTTCAGATTCTGCAGGGGGTTGGTGAGGTGTCATATAAGTTGGATTTACCCGCAAATTCTAACGTCCACCCTACTTTCCATGTTTCTTGCTTGAAGGCTTAGTTGGGGCAACATGTGGTCACCGTTCCAACATTACCACCTACTGATTTGGATGGAGTTGTCGCATCAGAATCAGCAGTTGTGCTACAAGAAAGAACTCATCAGCTTCATAGCAAAACTATCACTCAAGTCTTAATCCAATGGCAGGGGGAAGGTCCTAAAGATGCTACTTGGGAGAGTCTGTATATCATGCAGCAAAGGTTCCCTCACCTTGTGGGCAAGGTCTTCTAAAGGGAAGGGTATTGTTAGGATTACACATTGATACACTTGATTACACATTGATATACATTGATAGCTGGAATATGAGTCTGTTATACTTAGTTACATTGACAGTTACTATAATAAGTTAGTTAATAGCTGTGTGGTAGTTACTGGATGGAGTTAGTTACAGAAGTAAGGTACCAAGGGAGTAGTATAAGAGTTAACAACTTGTATACACAAGGAATTTAAGCAAATAGATGTATTCTTCAGTGATTCTTTCCTCTGTTCTCTTGAATCTTCTCTCTATTCTTCTTGTTCTTAGGAGGCCCAGCTGACCTTGAATCCTACTCTCTAAATCCCTTTCCCATTCTTTACATTAATCCTTTCTAAATGTGAAAGTCGGTATACTAGTGAAAACCTCCACATTACAAGACAAGAACTAGAGTCATCTTGTTGGATAGGCCACCAAAGATACTAACAGACAACATCACATGGTTCTCTTTTACAAAGAGGGGATTACAATGCAGGAAAAAAAAAAAAAGACACTTCTCGATTCTAGAAAGGAGGTCTCCAAAAAGAAAACAGCATATATTTTAGCATTTAGCCCAGATTCTATTAACAAAAATTATGGTTTTAAAAAGACACCTACATATTCATTACTTGCTTTTTGGAATCTATAGAATCTTTCAATCTTGCACTAGACCTTAGATCTGATCCTGAACACCACTCAATGACCCCAAAGGTGGAATCTAATATGAACAACTCGGTCTTGAGTTCTTAAAATAATGCTCCTGTCTTATGCTCTGCTAATTAACACTAAAAAAAAAACTCAAATTATTACCCTAGCCAATACCAACTTATAGGAAGCAGCCACCATTCCCACTAAGTCTAAAATAAGGCATATGTCTCCGGATCCTTCCGTTAACTACTTAAAACCCTCAACAACAACAACAACAAAAAAGCCTTAGTCACAAAATTTATGGAGTTGGCTACAGATTCTCAACTACATGTATTCTTCTCTGCAGTTATATTCTATCCAGAGTCATACTCTCTCTTACCCTCTACTACCATACCCAACAAGTATATAAATCAGCACAACCTTACAGTTTATCAAATAAATAAATTCAAACAGAGTCAATAACACAAAGCTAATATTCAATTCAATCATAATTATAACATAATAATATCCCAAACTCCCATAATAGCAAAAATATAATTTAATTTTCATACCCAAAGAAACAAAAAGGTATAATTTTTTTTTTTTTTTTTGTGTGTGGTTGTTTTAGAAAAAAGAAGAAAGAAAAAGTAGCTTACTGCGGCGAGTGCGCTTCTTGTACAAGATGCGATAACCGCACTCTCGGCACTGTATCACATCACCTGGCTTCAGAGTGTTCTCCATCCCACAATCTGTAAAACCCATTAAATAATAATAATAATAATAATAATATAATCACTGTCAATATTGCTGCTTAAATCATAAGTCTATATTTGGTTGACAAGAAGACCAAAATACCTCCGCAGATGTAGTTGACTTGTTCCGGTGGAGGATCCATCAAGGAGTTGATGAAGAAATCTTCTAGGGCTTTTCGGGTTTCCCTCTCTGTCTCTATTCAAGTGAACGACTACTATGTTTTTGTTTTACCCAATATATATATACTATATTGAGTTAAGTCTTTCTGACTTTTTTTTTTTTTTTGAACCTAATAATGTAATTGCCATATTTTTAGTATTTCGAATCGATATGTCAAATGTTTAAATTCTCATCACCCATTATAAATATTGAATTATCAAAAAAAAAAATTTCAATTAAATTTAACCATTTTTTAAGAAATAAAATGAATATTTATTAGAATGAAGGAGAAGGATTGCTCAAAATGCAAGTGTCCTTAGAGAATTACAAACGAACACTCATTTGTAAACTTGGCAAGCAGATCGAGTTAATTGAGATTGGATTTGACTCAACTAGGCTCGGGTTAGAAATGAGTTTGAGTAAGAATGGGTCATTTTTAAACAGATTACCAATACTTACTTTTAATGTTTGGGTTAACCTAATATGGCCTGTATTTTTTCATATGAAAACGAAACTTAATTTTTGTTGCTTTCAATACAAATAAAATAATAAATAAACAAAAAAAAATTTTAAATTTTAAATAATACATGAAATATTTAAATTTACATAGTGTAAATAAAATAATACATAAACACTTAATGTTATACAATCCAAAGTTATTTACAGATCGAGAAATGCTACGTCTACAACAATTTTACAACATTTTTACAATAAATCACAGGTGATTAGTTGTTATTGGTTCAAATTTGAAACTAACGCTAAGATTACTTTTTTGCCCCAACAATAACAATCAGTAACAACCTGCCACTTAGGATTTGTTGTAAAAATATTGTAGACATATCATTTCTCTTACAGATCTTATCTTCACTACAATGCAATAGAACATTAAAACAAAATGTGGACCATATCACATTATTAGCCTCATCAGGTGCACCTATTTTTTGTAAAATATAAATAAAATTAGATTACATACAAAGTCAACTAAATATATAAAGATTTGCAAATAAAACATAGTAACATTTTAGGTAAAATAGAAATAATTAGTGAATAATTAATATGAATTGCATCGCAACGTTAGTTGAAGATCCAATAGTGGAACTATTCATACTTAAAAATTGCACCTCAAGTTGGTGAGTAATTTCATTAATATTTTTAACTAAAATACAAAATTTTAATATTACCAATCATAGGTTAAGAAAAATGTCGTTTTTCTAATCTAATGCGGACGGCAAAAAAATCTTGATTCTTGATTCAAAAGTCTAGTTATGTGTGGGGAAGGTGTCAGGCACCCCATAACACTTGCTTAGAGATAGTTTATTTGTTTTGGTAAAATCTTAATTTTCGGATATGGGCAGTTGAAAACAAGTTACTAGCGTTAGCTTTTAGGGCTTTGAAAGAATTGGGCTTTAAGGTTTGATTTTGGAAGGAGTGTGGTCTTAATCAATGCTTTGCTAGAACATTTAGAATTGTTGCCAAATTTTCACGACAAAAGTCCGACGGCATTTCGCCTCAGGTGCATCATAGCACACAAAACACTATTCTCACCGAGCTTTCGCTAAGAATATAGCAATAAAGGTGCCCCATTTTCATGGCAAAAAATCTGGTAGAGTGTCGCGTTTGGTGTGCTACTGGTAGGGTTTCATGCCTATATATCCGGTGTGCGTCAGCGTGTTCGTACTAAGGTGAGCCAAAACTCAGCAAAGCATCATACATGTTGATGCGTGTTGCAAATATGGGGAAACCAATATCACTTAGCTGACATGGATCGAGACAATCACACCGTAACGATCATGTACACAATATAGCATGAATATGTACCGACAACAGTTGCCTTGAGTACATACCCACACTACAAGGTCAAGAGCACCCATGATCACGAGATGGCTGCTCTCCTAACCATGAAAGTCCATCATATAAAGTGCCTGACCACCCACAAAAAACACAAAAAATTAAAGATCCCAAAAACTTTAAATCAATTTTTTTAATAATTTAATAATAGAGTGGAGGGATTTGAACCTTAGAACCCTAAAAATCTTCATTGGGAATATCAAAAGATACCAGTTAATTTACAAGGCTCTTGACAATTTAAATCAAACTTAAACCATGAAAAATGTAACTCTTAAATAAATCCAAAAATAATCTTTGGAATATCAAGTTTACTATTTCCAAGAGTTTTAACACATTATTACTGACATTAAAAAAAAAAAACACATTATTTCTGATGTACTTTATTTCTAATATTATAAGAGTAGTCTCCACTCAAAAGCTCTTGAAATCGCCAACTAGTAGCCTTAAGAAAGCCCGCAGCTCTTATAAGCTGAAAAGTTGAAGAGTGAAGATGATTAAGCCCAACAAATCAATAAGAGAACATCATATGATATATCCACAATAAAAATAAGTGATTTATATAAAAAAGTAAATAACAAATTTTCCATTTGAAATATTACCCATGCATTGTAGACAATAAAAACGAATTTCATAATTGAACAAAGTTATCAGTTAGTTATAAAAGTTCAAAAAAATCTATAACAGTAAAAATAATAGTATGAAATAAATAAACAATGTTCCCCAACTAAAAACGGTTAATCATTAGACAGTATTTGTTATGTTAGTATTTCTTGCTTACTAAGGAAGAATAGGAGTTAGAATCTCAAATCTCCTTACATATAAGTAGTATCGTAAAGTGTTAAGTGTGTAGCAACTTTGATCCATTGGCTCTTCCATATATATAAGAAGAGACAGAGACGTTTGAAAGAACATAGTGAGTTCCTTTATTTGGTGGCCTTTCAAAATTTGAAGATGCTTGTTATAGAATTGAGCGTAAAAAAAAAGCAAGAGAGGAAAAATGATTTTCGCCTATAAGATAGCAAAGGGAGATAGACAAAGAGTTTTGGGTTTTTGTAGATTGCACAAATCAAGGAATTTATGAGGCTCAAGTTGATAATTTCTGTCATAATTTTGAATTTCTTCGGGCAATGAAATAAGAGAAATAGTGAGGTACTGGACCTACTGGTATGTGTGAGTGTGTGTATGAGAGAGAGAGGGAGATTTTTTTTTTTTTATTTAATTTTTTTTAAAGCACAATTTTTTCTTAAGCCAAGAAACAAACACAAAGGAGAAAATTCAGGGTCTTCTCTAGGCGTTTTAAAATACTTTGACCATGAAGAGTTGTAGAATTCAGAGTGAAAATTTCACTATAACGTTGACTGTACCATATTCAAGATTTTGTGAAGAGTTCGTATTTGTTGATAGAGAAACATTCTTATATTTGTTGTTGATTTTGTTTGGAATTGGTCGTATGATTTTTTTTCCCCTTTAGGTTAAACCTATTTCCATATAAATTTTGGTGTTTTATGTTTGTACGACACCCATACCCGAGCCCACTTGGGCCATTAATTTTTATGCATCAATGCGGCCCATACTCCTATTTTCTCTCTCTCTCTCTCTCTCTCTCTCTCTCTCTCTCTCTATGCAGGCCCAGCCCGAATCTACACAAGTTGCTGGCCCAAAATTTTGCCTCCTTGTTTGTGCTCGGCAAGTCCTTACCGATCAATGTTGTGGACGGCGTCTGAACGTGCCGTCCAGTGGATGCCCGACAGCGCCTTTGGGTGCACCGCTGCCGAGCGTATCTACAGAAGTGGGAACCAAGTTCCAAAACCATCCTCACCGCTTCCCACTCCCACCTAACCTCCCACTTATGTTCGATGATACTAGACCGCTCGCTACACTAATTGGAAAGTAATCATAACATCTCCACTAACTTAGAACTATAAATATGAGAAGTTTGGGAAGAAGAGGGGGTTGGAAAATTTACTGAAAAAGAAGGAGATATAGGAAGAGAGCAAAGGGAGTAGAAGGTGATTCAGACAGTTGAGGAGAGAAAAGTGATCTCATTAAGTCTCCGTGCCGAGGACGACCTAGTGTAGGAAACCCAAACCCACCATACAAATAAGTTGTGAGTTCGAGTGAGCCCTAGCCCATTAGCCTCATTTTCGGTGTGCACAATTGGCGCCGTCTGTGGGAATCTCTTACAACGCCATAGTTCTACTGAGACTCAATCTCGGGGAGGCAGATGTCTGGGAGACGGTCTGGGAGCGACGCTGAAAGTGGTTCAGCAGGATCTTCTCGGGGATCCTTTTGGCGAGAAAGAAGGCAGAAGAGACGTGAAGACAGGGACCGCGAACGAGACTAGTAGTCTGGCCTCGGGGAAGGGTCGTACCAAATGCAGCACACGATTTCAAATGCTTCGGGGCACAGGCAACTCTATGAGAGAGACAAAGAGCTTGAACGGTTGCGCAGGCTAGTGAGAGACCTAGAGTTGGAGGCAGAGAATAGACATCAGAGAAGGGAAGGAGACAACTGAGAAAGAAGAGCCAATACTGGGGAAGATCGTCGTCAGGTGGGGTCCAATCAATCTAGGTCCCACAACCGCCGAGAAAGCTCCCATTCCCAGGAATCTTGTCGGCAAAGGGAACAGTCTCATTCGCGGGAATCCCACCAACACCGAGACCGTTCACGGTCGCAGGAGTATGCAGACCGAGGTTCGGATTCCCTAGAAAAGCAACGGCCCCATAATGCGGCCATGGATGTGATGAGCTGCACGCTACGAAGAGTTGCCCAGTCCTCATTCTCGGCTGACATCGAGAGGGCCCCAATGCCGGACAGATTCACGCGCCTTCCTTTCAACTCCTACGACGGGAAAACGGACCCAGTAAAGCACGTCAGTCACTATATCCAGATGATGTCTCTGCATACCCATAATGAAGCACTGATGTGCAAGGTTTTTCCCTCAAGCCTTGGTCCCACAGCTTTAAGATGGTTTAACGGGCTGCGGAAGGGTTCTATCCACAATTTCCCTGAGCTGATACAGGAGTTCGGCGTCCGGTTTGTAACTTGCAGCCAGGTGCCACAACCGGTAGACGCATTGCTATCCATGAAAATGAGGGTGGGGGAAACCCTCCGTAGTTATGCTAGCCGGTACTGGGAGCTCTACAATGAGATCAGCGGGGGGAACGAGAAGATTGCTGCGAGCACTTTTAGGATGGGATTGCCCGAGGAATCTGGGCTGAGGGAGTAACTGACTAAGAAGCCTCCTAAGGATATGAGGCAGTTGATGAGGCATATTGAAGAATATAAACGGCTGGAAGATGACTGGATATAGAGCAAAGGCAAGGCGCCGATGATAAATCATCCTCGGTTAAGTGTCTTTCAACCAAGGACCCGGGGGAATTTGAGAATTCAAGAACTAGAGGCGCCAGTGGGGAGGTAAACGTGACGTTCAAGGAGCCGGTGCACAAAATCGTGGACAGGATTAAACACGAGCCATATTTCAGATGGCCGAACAGGATGAGGGGTGATCCCTCTAGGATAAATCAGAACTTGTACTGCACCTATCATAAAGACAAGGGATATACGACCAAGCAGTGCTGGGTGTTAAAAGACCATCTCGGGCAGCTGGCCAAGGCTAGGTATTTGAAGGAGTTCGTGCTAAACGCGGAGGACCGAAGGACGGGGCAAGGAGCTACGCAGAGGGGCAACCCCCTTCCACCCCCGCTCGGGATAATTGAAGTCATCCACGCTCCACCGAGAAGTCTCATCTCGGCAAGAAAAAAAGGGTGCTAAATGTGGTCCCAGTGGGGGGCAGCTTGGGCACGCCACCAGCGGGGAAGAAGATGAAACTTACCTGGGAGCCTATCGCTTTCGGTGACAATGATCTAGAGGGAACGGTCCAGCCGCACGATGACGCGTTGGTAGTTACCGCTCGGGTAGACGGGTTCTTGTTGAAAAGGGTGATGATAGACCAGGGGAGTGGGGCTGACGTGATGTATCCGGACTTGTACTGGGGGCTCGGGTTGAAAAGTGGGGACCTCTCTAAATACAGCATGCCTTTGGTCGGGTTTGATGGAAAAATCGTAATACCCAAGGGGCAAATATCTATGCCCGTGAATATGGAGGGCAAGGAGGTGGTAGTGACGTTTATAGTGGTGACTTCTTTCTCCCCGTACACAGCGATACTCGACAGACTGTGGAAGTGAAGTTTCCTACCGAGCATGTGAAAGTGAAGTTTCCTATCGAGCATGGTATTACTGTGGTGAGGGGAAGCCAGCAGACGGCGAGACATTGCTTAATCGCCATGGTTAACCAGAGGAAGGAGACAACTGATCAGAAGGAGTGTACCCAGCAGAAAGAGCCATCGCAGGGGGTCCCGTTATAGCAATTACAGGATGACCGAGGAGAAGTAGGGGTGGTTGTGTCAAGGAGATGATAAAAGTAAAGGTGCTTCCAGATGCCGACAAGTGTTTTCATGTAGGGAAAGGCATGGACGAGCAGGAGAAAGTGAAAATGTTGTTGCTCCTCATACAGAACGTAGACGTGTTTGCATGGAGTCTATATGAGGCGCCCGAGGTGGACCCCGAATTCATTGTCCATAGACTTAGAGTTGACCCCTCGTTCCTCCCCAAAAAGCAGAAGCCAAGGAGATCGGCCTGGGAGCACGCCGAAGCGGTGAAAGCGAAAGTCCAAAAATTGAAGGATGCTGGGGCAATAAGGGAAATTTTCCTCCTAGATTGGTTGGCAAATACCGTGGTGGTGAAGAAGAAGAACGGCAAGTGGAGGGTTTGCATGGACTTCACGGATCTGAACCAAGCATGCCTAAAAGACCCTTTCCCCGTGCCAAAAATCGACCAATTGGTGGATGCCACGTATGGGCATCCGAGAATGAGCTTTCTGGATGCTTTTCAAGGGTATCACCAGATTGCCTTAGCGCCCGAAGACCAAGAGAAGACGGCATTTATCTTCCCGGAAGACAATTATCACTACATGGTAATGCCCTTCGGACTAAAGAACGCCGGGGCCACGTACCAACGGATGATGACAAGAATGTTCCGAGACAAGATAAGGCATACGGTTGAAGTGTACATTGACAATATGGTGGTGAAAAGCAAGCAGATAGCATGGCACACGAATGACCTTCAGGGCGTTTTCAAGGTTCTTCGACAGCACAAGTTACGTCTTAATGCCGAGAAGTGTGCATTTGGTGTGGGGGCCGAAAAATTCCTGGGGCATCTGATCACTAAGTGGGGAATAGAGGTCAACCCTGACCAAATTGCGGTTGTGAAAAGGCTGAAGCCACTGAGCAGTTTGAAAGAAATGCAAGTGTTGACCGGGATGCTAGCCGCCCTTAATCGGTTCATCTCCAAATTCGCAGATCGCTGCTGACCATTTTACCAACTTCTGAAGAAGTGGACTGGATTTCAGGGGAACGAAGAATGCGACAGAGCTTTTATGGATCTGAAGGATTATTTGGCGCGGGCACCCATGCTAACAGCACCAGAACCAGGTGAGGATCTATTCATGTACCTGGCAGTGTCCGAGCACGCCGTGAGCACCGTGCTACTGAGGGACTAGGGAATCCAACAACCCGTGTACTACATCAACATGGCTCTAGTTGATGCGGAGACAAGATACTTACCTCTAGAGAAGCTTGTGTTGGCCCTAATACACGCCACGAGAAAGCTGCCACACTACTTTCAGGCTCATACGGTTTACGTCTTAACCTAGTATCCCTTACAGTCACTGTTGAGGAGGTCAGCCTTCACTGGCCGAATAGCAAAATGAGGAACTCGGCTTGGTTGTTTTGACATATGGTACAGGCCCCGAAGTTCAGTGAAGGGCCAGGTCCTTGCAGATTTTGTCACCGAGTTCTCGTCGAGAGGGAAGGGGGAGATAATTTGCCACGTGGAGTCTCACCCGTGGAAGGTGTTCGTGGACGGGGCGTCGAGTTTTATGGGAGCCGGCGTAGGGGTTGTAATAATCACCCCGAAAGGAATACGGTTAGAGCACTCATTTAGGTTGGGCTTCAGAGCCTCCAACAACGACGCAGAATATGAAGCCTTGTTGGCCAGACTAAGGACAGTTTCAAGTTTAGGTGCCCGGGAAGTAGAGGTGTATTCAGATTCGCGTCTGGTGGTTAATCAGGTGCAGGGCAGTTTTGAAGCCCGAGATCTTCGTATGAAAGCATACCTAGAACAAGTGAGGCAAGCTATAACCAGCTTTAGCACGGTAAAGATTTTCCAAGTCGCTCGAACGCAGAATAAACACACCGACTCCCTCGCCATGCTGGCATCATCAATAGCCGAAGAGATACCCCGACTAATCAAGGTCGAGCTTGTTCCAAAGCCGAGCATCATGATAGTAAGTGATCCGGGAGCTGCAGGGATCGATATCTCAACAATCGCAGCACTTGGGCCGTGCTGGATGGACCCTATTATTGACTTCCTAGCTGAGGACTAACTCCCATCTGACGAAAAGGAGGGCAGCAAGATCCGTAGAATGGCCCCTCGGTATTGGCTTTCAGAAGACCGAACGTTGTATCGGAGGTCCTTTGGGGGGTCATACCTTTTGTGCTTACGCCCGGAGAAGGTGGGCGAGCTTTTAGCCAAGCTTCATAAAGGAGTGTGCGCAGTCATGTGGGAGGACGTTCGTTGGCGCACCGAGCAATGACTCAAGGGTTTTGGTGGCCTCAAATGCAAAGGGACGCTGCCGAGTATGTACGTAAGTGTGAACAGTGTCAGAAGCATGCCCCCTTAATCCGTCAGCCCGCAGGCCATTTGAACACGATTAACAGTCCTTGGCTTTTTGCACAATGGGGGCTGGATATCATCGGCCCATTCCCCCGAGCAACGGGTAATCGAAGATTCGTCCTGGTGGCTGTCGACTATTTTACCAAATGGGCAGAGGCAAAAACTTTAGCCAATATCCGTGACGTGGATGTAAAGAAATTCGTATGGAAGAATTTAATCACAAGGTTTAGGGTGTCGAACTCTCTTATATCAGACAATGGGTTGCAATTCGACAGCCGGGCATTCCGTGAATTCTGCGGTGATCTCGACATCAAGAATAGGTACTCGACTCCAGCATATCCCCAGGGTAATGGCCAGGCCGAGGCGGTAAATAAAGTAATTGTGAATGGGCTGAAAAAGAGGCTAGAGGGTGCGAAGGGAAACTGGGCCGAGGAGCTGCCTAAAGTCTTGTGGGCATACCGGACAACTCCTAGGAGGTCCACCGGGGAGACCCCGTTCTCTCTCACATACGGAGCAGAAGCCGTGATACCAACCGAGGTGGGTCTGTGCAGCGCACGAGTTACGAGATTCGATCCCTGCCAAAACGATGAGATGATGGTGGGATGCTTGGACAAGTTTGAAGAATTCTGTGAAGTGGTGACTATACGGCTCGCGGAGTATCAGCAAAAGCTCATCTAGAGATATAGCCGAGACGTAAGATCGAAGGAGTTTGGCGCCGGAGATTTGGTTCTTAGGAAAGCTATGGGGAATATGCGGGATATGAACGCTGGGAAGCTGGCACAGACATGGGAAGGCCCTTATAGGGTCACTACCGTCACTGGCGCAGGAGCATATTACTTGGAGAACCTAGACGAGAGGCCACTTCCTCAGCCGTGGAACGTCCATAATCTTAAGAGATTCTATCACTAATGGGCAGTACTGTAAATTGTAAGGTTAATGTAATATTGCACGGTTTTCGCTAATAAAGATAATGGCGTTCATCTGGGCAAACTCTTTCAATTTCTTTGTTCGACTTCAATTGCCGATCATAAAAGAACCTTAAGCTACGAGTCTTAAAAAGGACAGAAACCTGATTCTCGGTTCGATCCATATCGCCGAGCAGGTGGAAACCTTAAAAATCACTCTAAGGACAGAAACCTGATTCTCGGTTTGATTCATATCGCCGAACAGGTGGAAACCATAAAAATTACTCTAAGGACAAAAACCTGATTCTCGGTTCGTTCCATATTGCCGAGCAGGTGGAAACCTTAAAAATCACACTAAGGACAGAAACCTGCTTCTCAGTTCGATTCATATGGAAACATTAAAAATTACTCTAAGGACAGAAACCTGATTCTCGGTTCAATCCATATCGCCGAGCAGGTGGAAACCTTAAAAATTACTCTAAGGACAGAAACTTGATTCTCGGTTCGATCCATATCGCCGAGTAGGTGGAAACCTTAAAAATCACTCTAAGGACAGAAACCTGATTCTCGGTTAGATCCATATCGCCGAGCAGGTGGAACCCTTAAAAATCACTCTAAGAACAGAAACCTGATTCTTGGTTCGATCCATATCGCCGAGCAGGTGGAAATCTTAAAAATTATTCTAAGGACAGAAACCTGATTCTCGGTTCGATCTATATCGCCGAGCAGGTGGGAACCTTAAAAATCACTCTAAGGACAAGAACATGCTTCTCAGTTCAATCTATATTACTGAGCAGGTGGAAACCTTAAATTATTATTCTAAGGACAAAAACCTGATGCCCGGTTAAATCCCCGTCTTATGACGAAATAGGATTCAACTACCCGGACCACTACAACATAAGTGCGAAGCAAATAAACAGCGCAATGAATACTCCAAAACTAAATCATCGTATTAGGAATTAAAGCAGTATCCCGACCACAAAACCAAATGGCCATTTAAGTATCAAGCAAGGCAAAAAAACAATTGTTTGGTCACCATAGCCCGGTGACATAGGCGAGCCAACTAAAAGGCATAATAATAATTAAAAAAAAAAAAAAGGAGGGAGGAAAACAAGAGAAGCTTCCTTAAAGGAAGAAGTCACAGTTTGGCGATTAAGAAGCGGAATCTGCAGGTTGTTCCCGAGCACCGGTCTCCACAAAATGTTGTTGCGCCAAGGTCTGAGGGGGGTCCTAGCCGAGCTGATCTCCAAAGCGGGGGTGGCTGGCCACTTCCGTTTCCTCCATCTCCACATGAGAATCTATCTGCTCCACCAATTCCCTCAGGCTGGTCGTCTCTCTTTCATCAACAGGCCTTTGAGGGTTCTGCGAGCCAGGTGCGGAGACCGGGAATGAAATTTGGCCGGGATTTCTCAAAGGGGAATCCTCGGGGACTCCCAAAGCCTGCAAAGCAGCTAGCCACCCCTCCCAAAAACCTAGCTTCCGAGCATCCCTTATGACGGGTTTAACTGAGTTTTTCGCATCAACAAATCTCTCATTGTACCACTTGCTCTCACTTGCCCCCAGGGCCGCTCTCAGGTTAGCCAGCTCCTCGGAACGTGTACTATTTATGCTCTCGACTTCCGCCAACTTGAGCTTGGTATCCCTCACCCGGACCTGCAGCTCTGAGTACTTCTTTTCCGCAGCCATCCTCCCTTTCTATGCCGCGGCAGCCTTCTTCTCTACAGTCGAAGCAGCCACGACCTTTTCCTTAGCGTTCACCTTGGCCACATTCTTAAGAGCTTTCTCCCAACCAGCATCCTCGGTAAGATCCTTAACACACCTATCAAGTATATACGCCAGTTACACAGCTTGATGAAGTGACAAGAACGAGCACCAAACCCCAGAAGACAGAACATTAGTAAAAAAAAAAAAAAAAAAAAAACTTACCGTGATGGTGTGCCACTGCAGCCTCCTTCCCATCGATTCGTCCGAGCCTTCTTCGAAAGCACGCACGTCCTCGGGCAGCAGAAGGCCACGCGCCAGAGTCTGGGCGACGTGACCACCTACCCCTTTTCCCCAAACATGCACGCTTGCATCCGAGGGGAGAAGTTTGCCATCCAACATGAACGAAGGCTGCCACGCGGGTATGGCGTGGGAAGAGGACACTACTTGTGCCCCGGTCTGAGCCGTGGGTTCACGGATCACAATGCCACTGGATAGCTGGGGAGGAGTAATTGAACGCGCATCACCCGGGCCGACGGGGGTCTGTTCGGTTGTATGCTACTTTTTTCTTTGCCGACCGGGGGCTGTGGATGGAGGATGAGGGGTTTGGTCATGCCCTGGGGCTGCTGCTGCTGCATGGTAGGTCTGGCTCCGGGAATGAAACGACTGATCGTCATCGTCTTCCGAGTCACCATTTCTTCACCTTGGTAGTGTTCGGTTTCAGGGCGGTTGGGAGATTCAGCAACTGCTTTTTCGATGTTCAGGGCTGGGGCTCATTGGTTGACGGGACCTTCTGGTTGGACGGGGGCTTCTTGCTGAATTTGCTCGTGAGCTCGTTCTCGGCGATCTCGAGATACACGCTCGGTTGACTCGTCCCGCACAGGCTGGCGCTCGTCAGAGCAGATATACTGAGGACCTTGGTCATGGGCCTCACCTACTGTAAACCTCGGGGGGAGAAAATTAGCATGCCGAACGTCGATGTAGGACAAGAGTGGACTATCAACTAGTAAGGCTTGGCTGAAAGCTTGCCAGGTGGAATACACGGGATTAACCCCGAGTATCAGAGGGGATGCTCGGAGCTGTCCATCTGAGTGGACAAAAATCTCAGACCTAAGCACGAAGTTCAAATCCAGCACATGCGTGACTCTAACGTTTGGAACGAACACTCTACCGTCTGCAATAACCCACACAAATAAGCGTCAGAGTGAGTAAATGTTTACAACACGAGATATACGTACATTCATGCATGAAAATAAGTAAGAAATGAAAGTAGGTCAATGATCGGGACGAACCCACTTCACACCTGGTGAGGGGGTAGGGGAATTCACCGGCAAACCAATTGTCGCGCACCCGAACAAACTCCCCAGCAGAGTTCCTATTTGAGTCAGGTAGGCAGGAGATCAGCCGTAGCTTCATGTCTCTAACTTTCAAAAAGTAATTTGTTTTCTTACTCCCACATAAACTATACATGTGGTTTATGTCGTGCTGGTTTAACTGTAAACCGTACATTTGGTTCAACCGACTCACACAACTCACAACCCGGTAAAAGTTGGGAGGAAGTTGGTCGAGGCACAACCCATAATACCCAAGGGTGTCTACTAGAAGAGGGTCTACAGGAAACCTCACCCCACCCTCCAAAACTGCCATCAAGGGAAAAAAGGCAGTGTTGCCCCCTCTGTGAAGAGCGATCTCGCTCTCATGGCAATACACCACCTCCACATCGCTGGGGATGTCAAAGGCTTGCTTGAAAGTGGCTAAGGCCGCATCCGTATCTAGAAGGTGTGAATATCCCATCCTAAACCCTAGAAGAAAAATGAACGAAGATGCGGAAGTAAAAAGAAAAATGTAGAAAACTTACTTTGGGCTCTAAGATGAGAAGAGATTCTGGGCTGGAGAATGAGTGTGCGGATGAATGTACGGCGGAAAGGGGGTCTCAGAGGGTAGAGAGCGAAAAAGTAGAAGAATGATTTGAAACGGGCCTTTTATAGAAGTCCAGAGGGAGGTTAGCGATAGTTAATCAGCCATTATGAGGATTAATTAATAGGCCTCGCTAGTCCCAACGCCAACTGGCATCTGCGCCACTTCGGTTCACGAAGCGTCAAGTAATAATGAAGGGCGAACCAAACGGCCAAATCCTGCGCGCCTCTTTAGGAACGCATTAATGGGATTTCTAGAGTATCCCAAACATTGCCTCTCTGAGCCTCCTATGTAACATACGCCGTTTGGACTCCTTGATTCTTGTCGAGGCTCGGGCACAAATCAAGGGAGGGCTATTGTACGGCACCCATACCTGAGCCCACTTGGGCCATTAATTCTTATGTACAGATGCAGCCCATACTCCTATTCTCTCTCTCTCTCTCTCTGCAGGCCCAGCCTGAATCTACACAATTCGCTGGCCCAAACTTTTGCCTCATTGTTTGTGCTCGGCAAGTCCTTACCGATCAATGTTGTGGACGGCGTCCAAACGTGCCGTCCGGTGGATGGCCGGCAGCGCCTTTAGGTGCACCGCTTCCCACTCCCACCTAACCTCCCACTTATGTTCGATGATACTGGACCGCTCGCTGCACTAACTGGAAAGTGATCATAACCTCTCCACTAACTTAGAACTATAAATATGAGAAGTTTGGGGAGAAGAGGGGATTGGAAAATTTACTGAAAAAAAAGGAGATATAGGAAGAGAGCGAAGGGAGTAGAAGGTGATTCAGGCAGTTGAGGAGAGAAAAGTGATCTCATTGAGTCTCCATGCCAAGGACGACCTAGTGTAGGAAATCCAAACCCACCATACAAATAAGTTGTGAGTCCGAGTGAGCCCTAGCCCATTAGCCTCATTTTCGGTGCACACAATGTTTATGTGTCATTTATTTTCTTTGTGTTTGTAATCGTGTTTATAGCTTTAGTGTTTTGGGTAAAATCATTTATATATATATATATATATATTACTTGAAATCGTTTATTTAATTTTCTTAATTTACATTAGACTAGGTTGTACCTTAACAATAAACACACACACACACACACACACATATATATTAAGAAATATCATATTTCAAATTATACTTACTCCATCTACCAAATAAAATAAAGGTATTTGGTTGGAGGGTATGTCAGAACATATGGCCAACAAGAGAAAATCTAGCACGCAGGAAAATCATTAAGGATAGCTCGTGTGAACATCTGTCAACAAGATACTGAATCGGTGCTTCATGTCTTGTGGAGATGTGGAGTGGCTCAAGATGTAAGGGGTGGATGCAGAGTCTATTTGCAGAAGCGTTCAAGGACCCAAATGGATATTTTGCATTTGTTTGAAGATTTAATGGGTAGAGTAACAGAGGATGAGTTTGAGCTGTTCTTAGTGTAGTGTTGGATTATATGGAATCAAAGAAACTCAATCTTGCATGGTAGTGGTGGCGCCACGTTCAATCCAGGGTGGTCCCAGGACCACCCTGACCTGAAAAGAAAATTTATATATAATAATTTAAAATTTTTTATTTGTTTACCCTTTAAAAAAAAATTAGAAACACCCTCAAATAAAAAAAATATTTGTTCTACTTTCAAGCAAAAAAAAAAATTGTAATAGAGTAAGCCCACCCAGGAAAAAAAGCTCAACATCAATCCTAAACAACAGATGGTAAAGCCAATCTAAAGAGAGAAAAAAAAAAAAACCAAAACCCAATATACGTGTCCACCGATTCATCAAAGTAAAGCAAAAACTGAAATAAAAAACAAACCTAACCTAAAGAAAAAAACATCATCAATCATCAACGAAAACGACCAACGAACGGCGCCTTCACCTCAAACTCGAGCTCTAGAGCACATCGGGCATCGAAGATCGGAGATCAATCCGATCGGATTGGAGATCGGTCACGTTTCGTTTGGCCTCGATTCCTTCCTCGCCTCGACGTGCTGCCTGATGGCGTCGCCCCTCAGGCCTCCTTACTCCCTCAAGGTATTTCATCTTTACACTTCTCTCTCTTTTTCTCTCTTACATCTTTAGGTTAATGGGAGTGAGACTCTCTGTCTCTTTCTCTCTCTCTTTATCTGAAGACTGAAATAGTGTAATGAGAGTTGAGACTCTCTCTCTCTCTCTCTCTCTCTCTCTCTGATTCTCTCTCTTTCTCTTTGAAGTTTGAAGTTTAGGTTAATTTCCTTAGCTTTACTCTATAACTTTATTAATATTTGCCCCTATTTTGACTTTATTCGTTGGTGAGTTACTGAGTTTGTCTTTTAGTGTATTGTGATTTGTGATTGTGAATTTATCTGATTCGCTCTTGTGATTGGAGGCCATGGGGCTTGTCTGACTGTCTGTTGAGTGGGGGGTGGATGGGGGCACAAGGCCAGGGTGGGATATTTGAATTGGGGGAAGTAAAGGCATGCTTAGTTAGCCTAACTTACCAATAAAAGACAAAATTAAATTATGTTAGGACTTAGGCACTAGGCAAGCAGTGGGTTGGCTGTGGACAATGCACATGGGGTGTGTGCTAGTGCACAGTGAGGTGTGTACTAATAGTTAGTAAAGAAAAATAATGAAGCAACTAATAAACAATAATTAATAATTTAATTAACCAATACATTATAAAAGACAAACAAATTAAATTATGTTAGGTTAAACAACAATTAATAATTTTATAATTAATGAAACAACAATATAACAAATTATAGTTTATAAAAGACAAACAAATTAATGAAACAGCTAAACAACGATAATTAATAATTTTATTATTATTTCAAATGAACTTATAGTCTATTGTTTATTCTTTTGCTAGAATTGTGGACAAATATTTGATAAGAAAACCACGTACCCAAGATTCATCTCCTGTGTAAGATTCATCTTCATCTTCTAAGCGAATTCGTGTTGACTTTTACTTAGAAAATCTTCATTCAGGAACACCCTAAGAAAAATCCCTGGAGCCGCCACTGTTGCATGGAGGAACTATATAGGACCCATCTCGGCTGAATAAACGTGTTGAGAATTTTCTAAAGGAGTACAGAGATGCTCAAGAGCAGCTAGCCATCCAATCCATGACTAGTTCAATGCAGCAACGGGCTTCATGGATTCCACCGTTGGGCTTGAATTTCAAACTTAACTTTGATGCAGCTGTTTTTGTAGGTATTAACGCCTTAAGGGTTGGAGTGATAATTCGTAATGCTATGGGGGAAGTTATGGCGGCGTTGTCAGCGAGAGGACTCTTAGCGATGGATAGCGAGGAAGTTGAAGTTCTAGCTTGCATGAGAGCCATGGAGTTTGCAATGGAAATAGGGTTTTGGGAGCTAGTCTTAGAAGGAGATAATGTGACTGTCATGAAGGCCTTGCTGTTTCCAAGAGCTACCTGTTCTAGGTTGGGGTGGGGATATCCAATGTATGGCAATGGGATTTAGAGACTTCTCTGTTAGTTGTGTTAAGAGAAGTGCCAACTCTGTAGCACATTCTTTGGCAAAATATGCTAGACAAACTGAGGAGGAACTAGTGTGGTTGGAAGAGTCTCCCCCACCTACTCAAGAGGCTTTGTACTTTGACAATGGTTGATTTATGAATGAATGATGTTGGGTTTGTGTTCAAAAAAAAATATATATATATATATATATATACTTATTCCAAGAATTACTTGCTCTAAACCATAAGAGTATTACCATCAACTCTTCTATAAAAAATGTCATTTTGACATAACAAAATCTTACTTTATTATTTTACCACATCATTTTACAATACACTATTCATTACATGTTCTATTCTTTGATTCTAAACATTATAATAATATATAAAATATTAAAATAACATTAAAAAACCATCAATATAAAAAATACAAAATAAAAACCAACTCCATACACAAACACAACCAGTAACAAACCCACCACCATACACAGCACAGCTCGCCACCACCATAACCCAAGCACAACCCACCACCACCACCCACAGGTACAACCCGCCACCACCAACAAAAATCCACCAAACGCCACCACCACCCAATACTACTTTAAAAAAAAATCCCCAAAATCAATGCAAAACTATCCCAAAAAAATTGAAGAGATGAATCAACTCCATTTATACAACCCAATATACATAGAGAAACGAGAAAAGAGCTTGAAAAAGAACCAACTCACCCATAATCACGATCACATGGAATCTACAACTGAAGGGGAAAAAAAAAAAAATAGAGGGAGATCAGAATAAGAGATCTCCACAGCGACGGCCTCATCGGTGAGGCTGAACTCCACAGTGAGGCCGATCTCAATGGCAACGGCCTAGGCGGAGAAAAAAAAAAGACAGAAGAGTGACAAGGAGGAAAAAAAGAGAGATAGAGAAGGCGCAGAGAAAGTGATAGAAAAAAGAAAAAAGGGGGAAAAAAAGAAAAAAAAAAAAAGGAGAGGTGGAGGTTCTGGAGAAGAAAGAAGAAAAAAAAAAAAGGAAGAGAAGTGAGAAGATGAAGTGAGAGGTGGAGAAAGAAAGAAGAAAAAGAAAGAGAGAGAAGAAAAAAAGTCATAAATGAAGAGAGAGAAAATGTATAAAAAACTATTTTTTTTAGCATATTTGTCTGTACTATTCCAAAGATGGAACGGTACTGTTCATATGTGCTAAATATTATGGCATATAGAATATCTCAGGTGAAGGATTTTTTGGTGTTTGGTGTGCCAAATGCCAAATATTTGGCATTTGGCACACCTAATGAGAATGCTCTAATAGACTATTATCGCCATTTCAACTTATTAATATAAATAGCAATAAAAGTCATTTGAACCTTATGCTTCCATGATTCCGTCTACTTTAAAGAGCAATTATTAAAAACAGTCGTCATAAGTTAAAACTATCTCTAAATAATATAATATAATATATAATTTATTTATTTATTTTATTAAACTTCTAATCAAAAGAAATATTTAAAAGTTGGTGCTAGTTTAGCTCAACTAGTAAACTCTTTTGTCATCGAATAAAAGATTTGAGGTTTAAACTCTACTTACACTAAGAACCAATTATTGTATTGGTCTGATAATAAAGAACAATCATTATAATTTGAGATTGGACGCTATGAGTTAAAATAATCATGTTGTCTCCCATAGATAGCTACTGCAATTTTCCTATTACATGCAATCAACAAACCTTTTCTTTTTTTTTTCTTTTTTTTTTAAGAGAGTTTCAACCTATGACGTTCGCTCCTAATGATAACTCTTTATCATCAAACCTAGACACCAATCAGTTTTTGGTGTAGGCGGGGATTGAACCCCAGATCTCTTATACAACCATTAGAGATTTTACCAGTTGAGCTAACTAGAACCCATTGCAATAAACAAACTTATTTCAACCCAAAAATGATGCAAAGCAGTCTACCATTATTACTTTTATCCCAATAAAATTTCAAGCACAAATTCGCAGCCATTAATTTATTGTGATTCTCTAAGAATTATAATTCTAATCAACAAAATCAATAGCTTTAAAAAATTATTGACCCCACTTAGATCTTCAAAAATCACTATAAGTTCTATTATTTCTAAATGTTGGCAGATTATGTATTGAGAATTAATATAATATTCATTATTAGTATTCAATCATAAGAGCATAGAAAAACTTCACAGTATTTATTTGTCCATTCAGACAATATATAATCATCCTGATTTTTTTTTTCCTTATAAAATTTCTTTTAGTTACCGATTTTCATAAATTCATATTAAAATAAATTTCCTAAAATTTTATAAAAATAAATTAGTATGTATTATTCCATTGATATGTTTTTGGTGTTAGAGACATTGTTACGCTTTAAACCATCTCTTATTTGAATCTAATATTCATGGAATATAATAGTTCAAACCTCTTTAAACATTAAATAAGTGAAGCCACCACAATCTATTATTAGAAATAAAAAGTTTACTAATTATATAGCAGCAATTTTTTTTTTTTTTTTTGGTTGAGAAATTAACAAACTCTCACACACAAGGGAGAGGGATGAGGTTCTAACACAAAGGCAGCATATCACAAACTCCATAGATTTCCAAATTCTAAATAGATATTTGTTTTTATCTCTTCTTAATCAATTGGCCTTTTCCTTCTATAGCTTCTCTCTTCCTCAAACAAAGTACCCATCAACTACAAAAAATAGCCCTTTCGAGTCCATTATTAGCCACAACCTAAGGTACCTCTCTCCTTGTTGTGGAGAGATAAATCTTGGGATACTCCAATTGAGTAGTTAATATAGCATGTAGTGAATCACTTTATTTTGTAATTTTTATTCAATGCGGGACACCTAACAATCTCTCTCCCCCCCCCCCCCCCCCAATCCCTTCACATGTGAATCTCTACTTCTTTGTGGATTTCCATACCTCTATTTGGGCCAACGAACAAGTCCTACTCATTCTCCCTTTCCTATGACCTTTTCTTTGTGAGATCCATACTTGTGAGGGCATCAAGTACACACACTCCATTCCCGCTCCAACTGTGAAAAGGACCTTGATAACCTTGTCTCATTGCCACAAACCACCCTAAGCTTTGACATCATTTGTTGAAGAGATAACACTTTGGGGAGAATTCAATTGAGTAGCTAATATAACATATATGGACACCACTTAACCTAAAAAACTATGAGTTTGGGCTCAACTATATTAGATTAATTTTTTTTTTTTTTTGGTCATTATATTTCATGTGGGATTTCATTCACACGTGCATATCCAAAAATACTTAATTCTTGAAAACCTTTGGGTGCATGAGCGCGCACGCACGCAAAAGTCCTAAGTTATCTTGGACTAAGCTACTATAAGCTTCTTTCACGCAGGGAGCATTTGCTTCGCTCTGATATGCCCTTCATGTGATGCACATTACAATGATGTGACATTAAAGTTTTTGGTTTATTTTATTTTTTCTAACATTACCATAATCTAAAAGTATAAAATATATCACATCACCTTAATCTCATCACCTTTGTAAACAATGTAATGATATATTCTTGTATTGAGATTACATTAGTGTAAGATTACAATAATGTAATATTACGATGTAATGTAACATCACGGCAAACCAAACGCCCCCTTAGAATTATGCCTCACTACTCTTCTTCTTTTTGTAATTTTAATTAATGGGTTGTAAGACACAATGTTGGCTTTTCAAATGAGCTAAAGATTAGGCCTAATTAAATGTAATGAGGTTTTAAAAAGACAAATGTCATACTTGATTATTTAAAAATAATAAGTACTGATTAATTATATTACCTAAAAATCCAATTCTAAAAAACCATTTATTAAACACCCAACTTTCACATAAAAATAATAGGCGAAATACATTTTTGGTCCTTAAAGTGTACATATTGAGCATTATTGGTACTTAAAGTTTGAAATGAGCATTATTGAGATCCCATAATGTTTTAAAAAATGAACATTATTGGTCCATCTGTTAACTTTCGTTAGTTTCTTTCCTATGTGCTTAATGGAACAATGATGTGGCAGTTTTTAAATGACATCTCATCTTACTTTATATTAAAAATCATTAAAAACCATCATATTAGCATCTTATGTAACAATTAAATTGGAAAATCTAAAATTAAATAAATAGAAAAATAAGTATGGGTATTACATAAGCTTTAAAATTAGGAGTAAAATATTATGTTGATAAAAAAAAAAATGCTTTAACAGAAGAATACTACTTAATTTTATGGTGGATTCGAAAGCAAGCCTTCTATAATTTATACTAATCCAAATGGAAAATAAAAATAAATAAACAAAACAAAAATAAAGAATTGTTAGTACTTGGTAATTTACAAAAGAAAAAATGGGTAATTACACTCTTCTCCCTTGAGATTTGAAAAAATAACACTCCACTCAAAAAAAAAAAAAAAATTTCCTTCCTTGGTATCTAATTGACCAAGCTTTGTTGAAGGGAAAAACACTCCCCCCCCCCCCCCCCTCCCGATATCCAATTGACCAAAATTTGTTAAATTAATATTAAAAATGTTGTGCACTAACCTGCTCTTTGCTTAAGGGTAGGTTTCCAAAATTATGTTATTTCATAATTAAAATTCATTTTTTAAAATTTTAATTAAAGTGTATTTTAAAATATCAAGTGTAAATTTTGCTCATTATTAGTATTATTATTATTTTTTCAATTGGTTATGGAGAGATTGGCTGTTGAAAGTGTTTTGGTGCTTGGTAAATTTTGCATTTTTATTCTAAATTTACTAACCATTTTTTTTTTTTTTTTGAGAAAGAAACCTATTGCTTTTATAAAATTAGCCAGGACCGGCGAAGAGTACATCAACTAGGTGGGATGGAACATCCTCCACCCACACTGAAAAACCTCTTACATTTCTTGCATGTCTAGCTAGGTTATGGGCTATTTTGTTACCACTTCTACGTACATGGGAAAAATTTAAGCAAATACTAGAAGCAAGCATGGATTTTGTTGACTCCAGAAGGTGGCCAAACGAAGAGAGCGAAACTTCCTTGCTGCGGAGGGTGTTAATCACTACTTCCGAGTCGCCTTCAAGAACAAATGTGGCTATACCCAGTTCTTGAGCAAAGACCAACGCCCTTGCTGCTACCATGGCTTCCGCGATATCCGGTGAATATGGCATGGGAGCTTGTTTTGACAGCAAAGCAATCACAGTACCTTGACTATCTTGAACGACCACTCCCAGTCCAGCCTTGCCCAACTCCGGAAACATGGCGCCGTCAAAATTCAGCTTAAAACAGTTCGGCTGCGGTGGACTCCACTGTGCGCGAGGGGGAGACCGTGGCATAGCTGAATGCTGGCAAGTGGATTGTTGGCTTTGTTGGAAGATAGCCAGGGACTGAGTTGCTTGATGGAGAACCTGCGATCTGGGAAACTCTTTTGAACTAATCCGGAGCTGGTTGCGTCGGTACCATATCGTCCACATCACCATGGCCATAATTTCCAGATTTTTCTTCTTCTCGTGTAGCACACTAATCAGGTTTGTAGTGTTTGAGATAGCATGTTGTCTTCGGTCTTCAAATCCTGGAACCGCCTCCCATATTTCATCGAGCTTGGCACATTCCCAGACAGCATGGATTGCTGTTTCGGGCTCCACACCGCACTGCTCACATTTGTCTTCCATTAAGATTTTCCTCCTCATTAAGTTCTGCTTTGTTGGCACCGCATCCTTGCAAACTCTCCATAGGAAATGCCGCACTTTATTAGGGACATTAAGCCCCCAAATCTGGTTCCAAATGCCACTTTGCCGCTGCTGGTTGGCTGTAGGGGCCTGCACCAAATTAACTCTAGTTAGAAACTTTGAACCTGAATTAACAGTATACTTACCTGAGGCGGTGAAGGGCCAAATGATCTTGTCCTCCACAGGAGTGCGACTCAATGGGATGCTTAGGACCAAGTCAACTTCAACCGGTGATAGTAATCCATGCACAAAATTGAGATCCCATGTTCTTGTGAGTGGGTTGATGAGGTCAGATACTCTTCCATCTTCGAAACCTGGAACAATATCGGATAGGACTCGTGGATGCTCCAAAGATGGTAACCATGCATCATTCCATATGCTAACATCCTTTCCACAACCAATCCTCCATCTTGCCCCCTTTAGTAGAACATCTCTTCCTTTTAAAATGCTATTCCAAGCGTGTGAACCGGTGCTAGATTCTTGAGCCTCCCAAATGCTACAGTTTGGAAAAAATTTCGTTTTAAAGACTCTATAGAACAGAGAGTCCTTATTGTGAAGTAATCTCCAAGCTTGCTTAGCCAAGAGAGCCTCATTGAAGTTGGCTAGATCCTTGAAGCCCATACCCCCTTCCCTTTTTGGTAGACAAAGTGTTTCCCATTTCACCCAGTGGACTTTCCTCCTTTCACCTTTCTGGCCCCACCAAAATTTTCGAATCAGACACTCAATTTCTGAGCAAAGACCCAGAGGAAGTTTGAAACAGCTCATAGTGTAGGTTGGAATGGCTTGGACCACTGCTTTGATCAGGATTTCCCTCCCAGCCTGTGAGAGGAGTTTCTCCTTCCATCCTTGTAGTTTTTTCCAAACTCGCTCCTTTATGTAATTGAAGCTTGCTTTTTTGTTTCTGCCCACTAGTGATGGTAAACCCAAGTATTTCTCATACTGAACAATTTCTGGAACCCCCAGTGCCAGCTTTATTTGATTTCTGATGTCATCCCTCGTAGATTTACTGAAGAAGATTGTTGTCTTGCTTCGGTTAATTTGTTGTCCTAAACATCTCCCATAAACTTCCAATACATTTAGAACTCTTTGACACTCCTCTATAGTGGCCCTGCAAAACAGCAAGCTATCATCTGCAAACAAAAGATGGGTTAGTCTTGGACTATTTCTACAAAGAGAGTATCCTTTTATGTGGCCCTGTTGAGAGGCTTGGTTGATCAGCCCATTCAGACCCTCAGTGCAGAGTAAGAATAAGAATGGGGAGAGTGGGTCTCCTTGTCTAATGCCTCTTGTTGGAGTGATCATACCTTTGGGTTCCCCATTTACCAGTATGGAATATGTCACAGTTTTTACACATAACATCGTAAGACGGATCCATTGTTCATTGAAACCCATTTTTTCCATAACTGAAGATAGGTAATCCCACTCCACTCTGTCATATGCTTTACTCATGTCAAGCTTGATGGCCATATAGTCGTCCTTCCCTGTGTGTCTCTGCATACTATGTAAAGATTCAAAAGCTACCTGAATATTATCAGAAATAAGGCGACTTTTTGTGAAAGCACTCTGATTCTCAGTAATAATATTTGGCAAAATTTTCTTAAGTCTATTTGATAGCACTTTTGAGAAAATTTTATACAAAACATTACACAAACTGATTGGTCTAAATTCAAAGGCAAATTCAGGATTTTTCACTTTTGGAATGAGAGTTATAAAAGTGTGGTTGAGGTGGTTAGGTAAAGTAGCAGAATGGAGAAAATGCAACACAGAATTAGAGATATCATGACCAATTAAGTTCCAGTAATGATGATAGAAGAGAGGAGGCATACCATCAGGACCAGGAGCCTTTAGTGGAGCCATTTGATTGATGGCTTGCTTTACCTCCAAGTGGGTGAATTCGGATGAGAGCATGGAATTCATTTCCTCAGTAATGACTTTCTGAATGGAATTTATAGCCGCGGGACAGAATTGTTGGTTGTGTGACTGGAGAAGGTCCTGGTAATAGTTCACCAGGCATTCAGCAATGTCCTCATTGGTGTTAAACACTCGGCCACTTGGATCTTTCAATTGTCGAATCAGGTTTTTCCTCTTCCTCTGAGATGCATGGCTGTGAAAGAATTTTGAATTTCTATCTCCAAATTTAGCCCACGTGACCTTTGCTCTTTGGAACCAAAGTCTATTTTCCTTATCAATCAATTCTTCTATCTCCTTTTGCAGCACACGGACATGCTGATTATTTCTAGTTCTCATGGCTAATTTTTCGGCCTCCTTCAATTCTTTTCTCTTCCGGCTTAATGTCATTTTCACATTCCCAAAGCAATCCCGCTCCCATTTTCGAAGTTCTTTGCCACATTTATCTATTTTGTGCATGACATGGTTATGATCATCCTCTTCTCCACTTGACAACCAAACTGCCTCAACAATGTTTGAGCACCCACGATCTGAGAGCCACATCTCTTCGAACCTGAATGGTTTAGTAAAAGATGGGATGTCTAAACCATCCAAGGAGATCCACAATGGGGAGTGATCCGAAGAATCTGAGTGTAGATGGTGAATTTTTGTGCTTGTGAATTTCATGAACCACTCATGGTTAGCCAACCCACGGTCTAATCTTTCCCACAGTGAATGACCCTCCGCAAAATGTTTTCTCCAAGTAAATTGGTCTCCCACATATCCAAGATCAATAAATCCGCATTCATCTATAACATCCAGGAATAGTTGCATCTGAGCCTGACTCCTATTATTTCCTCCCAATTTTTCTGAACTTTTTGTGATTTCATTGAAGTCCCCAGCACAAAGCCAAGGAAGATTATGTCTGGTATTGAGCAACCTCAATTTATTCCATGCTTCCATTCTTTTGTGTGTTACCGGTTCTCCGTAGAAACCTGTGAATCTCCAAGCTTCCTCACTACCTTTATTAATTATAGAATCAATGTGGTATTTGGAGAAAGAATCCACTCGAACATCAATGGAATTTTTCCAATAAAGAGCTAAACCACCACCACCTCTAGGGTTTTTTTCCACATAAAACATATTATCGAACTTGATGTTTCTTTGAACTTCTTTTAGCCTAGCTTCATCCGCCCATGTTTCGGCTAAAAACACAACGGAGGGATCTTTTGCCCGAATCACTACTTCAAGCTCCTTTCCTGTACGCAGGTTCCCAAGCCCGCGACAGTTCCAACCTATGAGACTCATTGCGCTTGGCGGGACTGCTGAGCAGCCTCCGCCATTGAATTTTGCTGACTTTCTCCCTTTGAAACCTGTGTTTTCTTGGTAGGTAACTCAGGAAGATAATCTAATCCTTCTTCTCTGCTTCTCTTTTTTGCCGTGGGGCTCTGTGGTTGGTCAATCTTCATAGGATTATCTCTTGCCAATCTTCTCTAAGTACGCAAAGTTTGACTCCCTTGGTTAGATGAAGGGGAGTTTTTTGTCACGTGGTGTGGCTGATCCAGAGGTTCAAGAGTTTGCGTGGAGGGGGCTACTTGCTTTTCATTGATTGGTGGGGCTTGTGAGACACCAGCTGAGATGTGTTCCACGTGTGCACCACCTTTATCAAATTTGCTAATTTCCAAATCAAGTTCCTGTATCTGCATTTCAAAGGCAGCGTTATCAGTATGGAAGGCAGTTAAATTGGGATTTGAAATAGATACCTCATTTATTGGGCTGCCATATTCTCGGCCCTTCAGCGTGCTCTGCTCCCCTAGATCACGTGTTTCCTTATTCTTCTCATTTCTCAAGTCAGCGCCTCCCTTTTCACCGGAGATAGATTGGTCAGAATTTTTCCAAGTGGCTTTCTCCGTCGTTTCAGAGGGTTTTGTCGTGCTTGGGTGGTGGTCAGACCGTGGGATTCCACCCAAGCCGTCGCCCATGCCAGGCACTACAACGTAAGGAGTTTTTCCGGGATTGTATGGTAGAGCTCTCAGCCACGGACCATATTCATGAGGCTCTGTTTTTCCAGAATCTTTTTTTGCTAGCCAAACTTCACAATCCTTTCCATCATGTGAAATTAATCCACACCAATAGCAAAAGTTGGGAAGTTTCTCGTATTTAAAAGAAATCCAGGTCTCCTCAATCTCATCCAGTGCTATTCGTGGACCTCGACACAGAGGCTTTGATACATCGATCTCCACTTGAATCCGTAGGAAATCACCCCCCACCTGTTCACTAGAGTTCTCACATGGTATTACCTGGCCGAGTGTCTCTCCTATTTCAATTGCAGTCTCTGAATCAAGCATCCGCATCGGCAATCCATGAATTTGCACCCAGATTTTCAGTTTAGTAAATCTCAGATACCTCGCCAGTGTAGACCCATCGAATCTCTGTAGCAGGACAACATGTTTATCAAAGGTCCAAGGTTCATTGGCGAGGACCCGTTCAGCGTCTGATTCAAGTTCGAAGACAAACAGAAGAATATGATCTCCTGCTTCACGCACTTTGAACTCCTTTTTGGCTCGCCATAATGGTTTAAAGGTGCGCCCTATTGCTTCCACATTAAGGGCTCTTCTTGTAAGAAATTTAGCAGCCAATACAAACTCCTTGCTGCGTAAATTTTTGGATTTCGACAGACTGAGTTTTGTGTCTTCCTCTTCTGTCAGTGATAGTTTCCTCCAGTCGTGAAGGATATCATCCATGGTGGAAACACTATTTTGAAATGGAATAAGAAAAGATTAGACCACACGTGAAGGGAAACGGAGGTCAAGGAGGACCCTACTGCTATGGATGATTAACAGAGGGGAGTAGTTATCATTCCGGGGAAGATAACAGTGTTCTACGCTCAAGCACTCAGTGAGCGGCTAGGGCAACTCAGAGAGCGGCTAGGGCGAGAAAAAGAGTATTGGAAAATTTTAAAAACTATTGTAAAGAGATTTTTATAAAAACTTAATATTTCAAGAAAGGAGAGTGTTTTTCTTTATAAGTTTAGGATGGAGTGTCATTCCCCCAAACCCTAAGGGAGGGGAGTATAAAATTACCCCCCTCAAAAAGGTGCATTGAGTATGAATTTAATACCAATTATTGGTACATAAGGATAATTGAAACTTACACATTAGAGGCAGTCATCGCATCCAAAGACTCTGAGTTTTATGTGATCTCCATTGGTTTCTTTTTAACGAAGTAAAGATCGGAGTATTACTTTTGTAATTGCTCCTGAAATCTTTAAAATTCCATACATTACTAGTGTTTTTCACGTACCTTGCAACACATTTCACAATTTGTATCACTTCTTTTGCATAAGAACTATCATATGTAGCAGGAAGGAGATGGTCACGATTAGGCTGTGAAAGAGGTGGGAGAGATTATGGTGATGGTGTAGGTGAAGGAAGAGAAAGAGGAGTCGCAGTTTTGTCATTTGATTGTACCATTACTACAGAAATCATAATGATCAATACAAGTCTCATCATACCATAACTGTTCTCTTGCTCTTGATTTTTTTTTTTCTTTTCTTTTGACTAAGACGAATGTAAATTCACAATTTATAGGTCTTCGTCTTCAACGAGTGCTTAATCACAAGAGTCGTGAGCACAAATGGAACCAACACTCTTTTGAGTAGGGAATTTTGCCCACTTAAACTTTAAATATAATTATTGAAGAGTTATTTGCTTTTGGAAAAGCAAAGGGGTTTGTGGTTAAAGTTTACTTTTCATTAATACATTGATTGATGAGACTTCAATTCTCGCAAGAATTTTTCATACCACGGCATGTCTTATTTTCATTTGATATTGAAATTACCCATCTACAAAAATGCCAAAATATCACTAATAAATTATTAATCCCCCCTCCCCTCAAATAAATAGTTCTCATCTTATTACCAAATTAGCCCATAAATATTTCTTGTTCCATTATCAAATTAACCCATGAATATTTTTCCATCCTATCACTAGATTGGGCCACAAATATAAACCATTACAAAAAGCCCAACATCTCACATTCTATTTAATTTTATTATCATTATTTAACAAAGCTCAATAGCTCATGGTTCAAACCTTTGGTAAAATTATTTTATCAATGAAATTTAAACCCCATAATTAAAGCTTCTGGTTCAAGCTCATGGCAAATGATTTATCAAAAGTCCATTGCTACATGGTACTATTGAGAGCCCAAGCTAATTATTTGGTACCATCAAAGCCCATTGCTACATGACACCATTAAAAGTTCAAGCTAACTATATCAAAAGCTCAAGGTTATTAATACTTGACAAATATTATGTTATAAATATGTTACTTAAAACCCAACGATGGGTAGTGCTTGAGAAATGAAATTTTTTAAGTTCTTAAACCCATGACTATAATTTATGCTATATTACAAGCCCATGGAACCTATCTCAAAAGAGAATACACTGGGTCAGGCTGTGGCGTAAAACACTGGTTTTACGCCAGCCAATTGATTTCTGCCATGTCATCTTTATCACTTAAATCCCTCCCCAGTCTCCAAACACAGAATGAAATACAGAACACCCACAACCCTGCTTCCTCCCTCTTCCATCTTTCCTTGCCCAAACCTCCACCACACCACCCACCTAAGCTCACCGCCATAGAAGTCGCCGGAGCTATGCGTAGAGCTCAGAATCATACCGGAGCCGCCGTGAACCACAATCCAAAGGTTTGTTTTTCATGATTTTCCCTTTTTCCCAATTTGGATTTCGAATTATTGATGGGTTTTTCTGGGTTTATGGGTTTTTTTGGAGCCTCATGACCGAATGATTTATGGCTCTCTTTTTTTTTTTTTTTTTTTTTTTTTTTTTTTTTTTTTTTCTGTATTTTGGTTTCAAACTCATCTGGAAAGGAAGTTGCTTCATCTGTATTCGGATTTGAGTTCCCAAGTTTCTCCTTTGGTGGATCTATGGAGCTTATGGTTGTCCCCAAGAGGAAGATACCTTCTCACTTCTCACTTCATTTTCATTTCAATGAGTAATATATCAATTTGGGTTTGTTGTTTTGAATTTAGGATTGGGGATTAGATTTTTTTTTTTTTTAATTTTTATAAAAGATAGTATTTTTTTTTATCTGTTCTTGAAGGCAATAGTGTGGGGTTTTTATTTTTGTTTATTTTTTGAATCTGGGTTTTCTATTTTGAGCCTTTTTCAATTTTCTGGGTGAAAGTTTTGGTTGAACTGTTCTTGGTCTCTCTTTGTTGAATACTACCTATAATCTAGTTTTCTTTTTCTTGGTTTCTTTCCATGTTATTTTGTATAAGTTTTTGTGGGCAATTTGTTACAAATGAGGCTTTGTGTGGTTTTTCAATTTGTTCATGTTTGAATGCTGAAAAACTAGAAACTCAAGTTTTGAGTCTGATAAGCCATGGTATTTATTAAATTGAAGCAAGGGTCCATGACCACTTGTGCAGCATGAATTTTCCAGCTCCGGTATGTTTCTGAGCTCCACGCACAGCTCCGACGACCTCTGTGGCAGTGAGCTTTAGTGTGTGGTGTGGTGGAGGTTTGGGCAAGGAAAGATGGACGAGGGAGGAAGCAGGGCTGTGGGTTTTCTGTATTTCCTTCTGTGTTTGGAGATTGGAGAGGGATTTAAGTGATAAATATGATGTGGCAGAAATCTATTGGCAGGCGTAAAACCAGTGTTTTACGCAACAGCTTGACCCAATGTAATCTCATCTCAAAAACCCATGACAATTATCTATTTTCTAAACACATGGAAATCATTTTATAAAAGTTCATGAAAAGTTATGATTATCTATCTTAAACTTATAACATATATTTACTTCATATCTTATTATAAATCTATGGAACCTATTTGTCCTATGTTCATTTCTTTAATGATATTTATTTCCAAGACCCACAATAATTGTCCATCCTACAAAACCCTTTATGATTATCTATTAAAAACCCATGGATATATCATATTCATCATAGTAACTAGTTACCTAAGGGTCATCAATGGGCCAAGGTCGGGTTGGGTCGAGGGAGAAAACTCCAGCCCATGGACAATGCCCATTTTGTCTTTAGCAAGCTAGGCTATTGGGTTGGGCCTAAAGGGCTACCCATGAACTTGTATTAGCATATTATTTTATTAGTTTTATAAGGAAAGAATCAATTTTTTATAAGGGAATAATCAATCTATTGTTTTTAAAGGAAAGAATCAAAGAATTTAATACTTAATTACAAATTTTTTTCAATCAAATCTATTTAATTTTTTGTTTTGTTGATGGAAACCTATTTAAATTTTTTTATTAATGCTTTAAATGGTTTATTTATTTATTTATTTATTTTTATCATTAATAAAAAAAATATCAAATGGTTAATTCAAAGTTGCTGGACTACTAGAAAAATATATATATTTAGTAAACTAAGTTTAGCACAATCACTTTAAGTATCTTAGTGGTTGGGAGAGTTCTCTTAAGAAATTCCTCTATAATGTCTCAAGATCAATCTTTTGTACACCTCCTATATATTTTTGTTATGAATTCTGAGTTATTGGACTGGACAACGGGTTAGGCTACTGAGCTAGCCCACCAGATGACCATGGACATAAAAAACTAGGCCATGGATTGACCCATTGAGCTAGTGGGCTACCCATGGGCCTTAATAACAACGGGATCGGCCTCCCATTAGCCCGATTGGCCATCGAGCTTCTGGGTCATGGGCTATTTGGTGACCCTTATCGTTACCATACCTTATTAATATTTCAAGCTCATGGACACTATCTCTATCAAAACCAATGATGAACATTATTCGCAAGAAACCATTGAAGTTTGTAAAGTTGTGATTTCCAACTAGCTTGTGTTGACTTTAATTCCATGCCAAATTTGATTGTATTTTCTTCAATCATTTTCCCTGTATGTGTGTGGGTTTATTTGTAAGGGATGAGTGTGAGAGATCGGTGAAGAATTAAGCTTCAAAAGATGAATCAGTGCAACTCGCGACAAGCTCGTGAGTAGCTCAAAAGAAGCAACCCGCGAAAAGGCCACGTGTGAAGCACATGACTGGAAGCTGAAGAGTCACGCCAGACTATCAAGTTCGCAAGTGTTTCACGAAAAAGTCATCCCGCGAAGTACCCGCGAAACATTCTGTTTGGCGAAAAGTTAAGTTGCTTTACCAAATTCTTTACCCACATTATAAATACCCTCATCACCCACGAATTGTAAGAAGTTCTTTTCAGAGAGAAAACCCTAGCAAATACACTTGAGAGTTAGAGATTGTTATACCCACAATCATCTATACATTTCCTTGTGGTTTTTCTCAACTTCTACCTCTCCATCTCTAGATCCTTGAGAGGTTGTTAGCTCAAGCACTTACCACATCCATTATGAATGTTAAGTGAGTCTTTGGTCCTGTTGGGAAGCATTGGAAGGAGCCATTTAGTGGCGGATGCAATCAGGTTGAATTGCAAGATCTAGAAAGCTGGAGAAGACAAGACTCCGAGAAGTCCGTTGGTAGTAGGAGCTTGGAAGGCTCAAGTACATGTGGTAGACTAGACTTGGAGGGTCTTTTGTTATTCGTGTACTCTAACTTTATTCTCTAGTAGATCGATTTTAACTTAGAGAATCGTGGAAAGGTTTTTCGCCGAGTTCTTCAGTTTCCTCTTCGATAACACGTCTTGAAATTATCTTGTGTTTGCATCTCTCTTCCCTACTCTTTAAGTTTTCATTTTATTGTTGATTGTGATGAATATGGCTTAGAATAGTGTTATCGGTTCATTGCGCATATTTACTCCAGTTTCGCACTTTGTTTAAGTTAGAGTAAAAGCAATCTAGCCATAATTTTTAATTAGGGGTCTGAACAAGCTCTTGTGTTTTAGCACAAATCCGAGCTTTCAATTGGTATGAGGGTGGGTACACTTGTCGGATTTCATTATCCTTGTGTGATCCTAGACCCCTCCTTGCTATGGATATGACAATGGAAAGGCTAATATGAATTGTGGTTCATGTGTTTGTGATAATGACTCTTTGAGCATCTTTGGAGATTGTCCTAGTAATGAGCTCTTAGAGTTATTAAAATCTAAGAAACATGCTAGAACACATGCTGATATGTCCAGAGCATAGAAATCATGTGCTTTATAATAGCTTGTGTGAGTCTAATTCCTTGACTGCAAAATATAAGAGGAGGAATAGACATTTGGGTAATAAGCTCGATGGTCTAAAAAGAAAGCTTCACTCATTCGAGAAAAATGTAAAGAAAGATGAGTCTTGCTTTGAAAAACATGAATGTTTGTCACATGCGTGTCTTTTTGTTCATACCACATAAAAATTGTTTAATTCATGTTTGTGGTATCTTGACAGTGGGTGCTCAAGGCACATGACCGGCGATGAATCTCTTTTTAAAAGCCTTAAAGAAAAGGAGGATGGTTATGTAACATTTGGGGATGACAGCCACTAACAAGTCCTTGGAAAGGGAACTATTGACATTCTAGGATTTCCTTTGTTGACCGATGTTCTATATATCAAAGGGCTGAAGGCCAACTTGCTAAGCATCACCCAAATTTGTGATGAAGATTTTCTGGTCCAATTTTCCAAGAAAGGGTGTATAATCCTCAGTGAAGAGGTGTGTAAGTTTTGAATGGACTTAGGACCACCTACAATTGCTATGGCGTGGTTCCCAAGCCGAATGTATCATGCCGAAGTGCTCGAGTTAATTTGTTGGAGCTATGGCACCAACGCTTTGGACATGCCAATTACAAGCAAGTGGAAAAAGTTTCGAAACTTGAAGCCGTGATTAGTTTGCCGAAGTTTGGAAAGATCGAGAAAAATGTTTGTGGCCCATGTCAATTAGGAAAAAAAACTAAATCAACCCATCACAAAGTGAATGTTGTTGCTACATCTCGACTATTGGAGTTGCTTCATGTCGATCTAATGGGTCCAACAAGAACAAAAAGCATGGGTGGAAAAAAGTACATTATGGTTGTGGTTGATGATTTCTCAAGGTACTTTTGGGTGGAATTCCTTAGAGAAAAGTCGAAAGCATGTGAAAAGATGGAAAAACATTGCAAGAAGCTTCAAAATGAAAAGAGAGTTCCCATCATCAAAATAAGAAGTGATCATGGGAAGGAATTTGAGAATGCAAAGTTTGAAGCATTTTGCAATGAGCGTGGAATTAAGAAGGAATTCTCAGCCCCCAAAACTCCACGACAAAATGGGGTTGTTGAAAGGAAGAATTGTGTGATAAAAGAGATGGCGAGAGTAATGCTTCTTAACAAGGATATTCTACAAAAAAATTGGGTTGAAGCGGTGAATATTTCATACCAAATTGGGAATAGAATCTTCTTCCGAGTGGAAACAAAGAAAACGTCATATGAGATATAGAAAGAAAAGAAGCTCAAGGTGAAATACTTCTAGGTTTCGGAAGTAAATGCTTCATTCTTAATGACAAGGAAAATCTTAGGAAGTTTGATGTCAAGAGCGATGAAGGAATTTTCCTAGGGTACTCCGTGAATAGTTGAGCTTATAGAGTCTAATTGATTAAAATATTAAAATATTTCACTATGTATCACAATTAAACGAAATATCTGATATATTAGAGGTTTGCAGATCACAAATAATGAATTTGCTCAAGAAATAGTTAATACTTCTGCAAGAATATCAGAGGTTTGCAGATCACAAATAATGAATTTGACCAAGAATTAGTTAATAGTTCTGTAAGTGCGAGCCATAGGTCTGCAACCAACAAGATTCCTCAGTACTTCTCTTTCTCTCTCTTTAAGTGGCCTACTCTATATTCACTCCAAATGTAGCTATAGACTAATAATACCAATTATTTTTAATGGTTGAGATTGATAATTGCAAAAATCAACTTTCAATCTCGACTATTGATTAAGAAAAAGTATGAAAAACTTTATGAGAAATAAAAAGTAAAAAAAAAAAAAATTTTGTGAGACAAATGAGGTGTCCCGGCAACACTGGATCCTAATCCTTCCCAAGGCAAGTACTCTGTCAGGAGCAAAAGCAACCAATCTCTTATGAGAAATAAAAAGTAAAAAAAAAAAAAAAAAAATTGTGAGACAAATGAGGTGTCCCGGCAACACTGGATCCTAATCCTTCCCAAGGCAAGTACTCTGTCAGGAGCAAAAGCAACCAATCTCATTTTATAGCCACAGAGGCTTTGAGGTTTCCTGGACTTCATATTTCAAACTATACAGAGGAGGCCACGTGTCCTTTTTTCATTTTCTTTTATTTTGTCTTACTGGCTACCACTTTTTTGATTAATATATATCATTTTTTATATACAAAATAAAAAAAATAATAATAATAGCGAATAACAAAAATTGAACATGTTCTATTTTTCTTCCTTTTCATGGTAAGTACCAAAATAATCAACCATAGTCATACACCAATTTATGTTCACCATTTTGTTCACAAGCCTAAAGTATCGAAACTAGCGTATTACTCATTTGGTTATTCAATAATTTTGTACGCAAGCTATCTTTATATAGTGGGTCCGTTTGGATTGAGCTTATTGCTACTGAAAACTGAAAACTGAAAACACTGTAGCAAAATAATTTTAAAATGTGTGAATAGTGCCGTGGGACCCATTTTTAATGAAAAAGTTGATAAAAATTGAGAATTATGGGACCCGTGAACAGTGCTCAGTGCACTGTTCCTTGCTAAAAGTCAAATAACGCGGCTACTGTTCAATGAACAGTAGCCGCACTACACCAGAGATGCTTGAAAACCCAAAAAAAAAAAAAAAAAAAAAAAAAGGAAGAAACGCGCTTTCATAAAACGCACACGCTGGACGCCGAATCCAAACCCTGCCAGTGAGAGTTTGGTTTCCGCGTTCGGCGTCTACGTCTTGCACTGTTCACGTTTTGCCTCTTTTTTTTTTTTCTTTTTTTTTTTTTTTTAAAAAAGCCGCTTATGTTGACTTTGGGGCCAAAATTGGCTGTTGTAAACAGTGTATGCACTGTTCATACACTGTGTATACACTGTTCACGTATTTAAAAATATTAAAAATAGACCCCATAACAATATTCACACATTTAAAAATTATTTTGTTACAGTGTTTTCAGTTTTCAGTTTTCAGTTTTCAGTTTCAGCAACAATAAGTTCAATCCAAACGGACCCATAGTCAAAATTACATGCATAGCATTCAGCAAAAACTCATTGCACATGCATAGCTTTGTTACAAAAATTTTAAAGCGACGTAAAAAGGAACAGAATACTTTTATGAGATGCGAGAACAATAGTTAAATGATTTATTTAATATTTTCTAATAGCATAATTTTTTGAGACAATTGATAATTTATTATGGAATAAAAGCAATTAATCTTGAGCTCAATATGATCTCCTCTCTATCTTCTATTTAAAAAATAAAAAATCTAATGTGTTGAGCCCCACTTATTAAGGGGAAGTATGGAACAAGCGAGGAAAAGTGTCACAATAATAGATAAATGATTAAATTCATCATTTCTTAATAGTTTAAGTTCATAGAACAATTAGCAATTTATCAAGAAAACCCCTTTAATAAAAGATTTCTGTTTACGTATATAAAAAAAAAAGCAATTTATCAAGAAAGAAATTAAGTAGCATAGAGGCTTGGAATATTTCATGGAAAATTTAAGTAGCTCAAGGAAGAGTGAAGATATTTTGGTTAAAACATTTATATGATTACTAGTTTACTACCATGCACTTCCTTTTGAAAGATGCCGAAGAATAGAGCTGTCAATAACTATGATGATTCATTCGAACGAAATCCTTGTTAGTAGAGCTAATGAAATGATTAGGATAAGAGATGCATTATATAAGATCAGCTTGCTTCAAACAGTGCAAGGTACAGTTCAGAAGCAAGTTATGAAGTACACGACAATAATAAGGTAATTTGAAGATATCTCTTGTACTCACTATGCTGAGTTCCCTGCAGATTGTTGCAGTATTTGCTATTATGCTGGAAAACTTCCGTATTGATGTCTAAATTCATGTCTTAATCTTTTAAAATAAGCTCACACATGCTTATGCAATCAGGTGCTGAGATCTCTTTTCTCGTTACTTCAATAGTCGGAGATAAATGACAATATATCATGCTCAAGGTCTTCCAGTATGAGGACTTCACTTCAAACCGTGCCATCTCTTTGCTTTTCATTTAAGTTTAATAAAATTCCACATGCAGAAAGGTTGGGGGTACACTTGTAGCTTAGACTCATCCTTTCCCCTTTAGCTAAAACTTTTGGATAAGTGGTCATTTATCACACTGTAAGCATCAATTTTTCTTGGAAATACAATATCATTCCAATAAATATAAAAAAGTTCACCTTGTGCTCTTGACATGGTATTTGTAATATTACAACTTACTGACAGCTTGACAACAATCAGCTAGTTTTCTCTGGAAAAAGGGTTAGCATAAACGTACCTATAAAGAATTGTCTACAAGAAGTATTTTCTCAGAGTGGAAAGGCCCATTCTCGCTGTGTAATATCTTGCCATTCCATCTCATCCGATCTGTTATGTCTTTTACTTTCACAATGATGTCCACATGTTCTCTTATTATTATAGCCCCATCAGGGCGAAGAATCCGATACATCTCAAGGAGTATATAAAGAATGTCACACCTGAATGAGACATTACTAATTCTAGTTAGAAATACTAGAACAACCAAAAACTAAATGGTTTTTCTCTTGTAACTTCTAATTCTATATTATTTTGCCTCTACACACCTCATAATCTCAATTCTTGGGCCAAATTGATGGCCCTTCTGAGGACATTGTAAAATATGCTATAAGAAATAATGATAAAAGTAAGAATAATGTTGTTACTAATGATTGTAATAACAAATAAATGAAGGGAAATAAATAGGGTTCATTAGATCTCTGTTTCATAAGGAAATGTTAACATGCATTATAGAGTGCAGAAGAAACCCCATATCAAGTGACATATTGACTACAATGAGTTTGTGTAGATGTTGAAGCCTTCTTTTCAATGATGAAGATGTTAGAACTTACAACCAAACTTTGCATATGGGGGGACCTCCCACTTTGATGGAAAAGAAAAAGAGTTTCCACTTTATCTCATGATTCTCATGTCAGCCAAACTGACTAAAAGCTTACCTACTTTAATCATAATCTTTGGTCCAGCAGTTTGCACTTAAGGATCTAAGAGAAGCATTAACTCAAATTTAAGGACCAATCACAAATATAGATCACTTTAGAAAATACAACTAATTCCTACTGATTCTCTCTTTTTTGTTTTTCTTTTCCCCCTCCTTTTTAGGGTGTTTTTCTTTATATCCAATTAAATTTTCCGTCATTAAGTGGGCAGGTGTTGGGTAAGAGAAGTTTTGTTGTAACCACAATTCTTCCAATAAACCAGATAGAAATACGAAAGCTTACTTGTCCATGTACATGCTGAATACACCGTTGGCATGTATGAAATCATATGTTCGTGGGTATGTTGAGAAAGCCTCACACCTGCAAGTAAGCAGTAACACTGTCCATAAACTCAATTTTGAATTAAAAAAGTACATCTAAATAGTATTCAATGCATGTTAAATAGTATGTAATAAAAATTATCCCAGAAATCCAGGAACCAAAAATGGGGGGTACCACATTGGGCAGCAGATGATCCAAAATGTGGCAGGGAGAACACTTGACAGGAGATGGGTACAGGTGGAGGTGGTAGAGAGAGGAAGAGGACTTTCATTTTTTATTTTTTCTCATATTTTCAGTCCATTCTTTTCCAAAAAAAATTCATTAACCCAATAGTCTACAATATTTAATTAAAGTAAATCACGCAAAATTTTGAATAGAACATAGAGGTAAAAGCACAATATAGAAGTAAGTATGGTTCTCATTGAAACATTACAGTAGTTCGGAAGGTAGATGAGTCCAGAGTATACAGTAGCAACAGTCACGTACAGAACTTCTGATGCATTTACATTTCAAGCATGCCATAATAATAGTTACACTATTGGAAACTCATACTTTGGAAGGCATCACAAATTTTGTAATTGAAGGCCAACCATAGCACATCAAGGGAGTTACATGTAATAATTGCAAAAATCCATAGAGATTAACAAATTCCTGGTTCCATCTAGATCATACATTGCCCAACCTGCCTCAAGGATTCTCAAAAACATGACAAAATACCAGATAAGGAAAAACAGGAGACAGAGAGAGAGATTGGCTCTAACTCTTACCAGTTCATGTAAGTTCCGATTAGGCCTCGCTCATAGACGATACCAAGGGTATTATTTTTTGCATCAAAGGGAACAACATTCATCACCCAAACTGGACACTTTGTCAGAGCAGCTGCAAAACCCCCAAAGCCAGCATTCATATCCATAACATTTCTAAATTTACAATTGTTGAGAGATTTGAGTATGATCCCATAGTGGGAAACTCTCCTTTGCCATAAGTGAACATCTTCATTTAAGGTCCTCACCGTAATTCCGTTAATAATTTTACTTGTAATTCTAGGTGGAGCAGCATTCAACCGTTTAGGCCATTTTTCTAGAGCACCACCAGATATATCGTGGACATCTTTCACTTGTGGAAGAGGGAAAATGCATGGATCCATTTTTGTGTACCTGTTCAGAAATGCATAAAGAATTACCCAGTACGTCTTATTGCGAGTAGAGTTATTAACATTGGATTTAGGAAAAATAAAAATAGAAAAAATAGAACAGAGGAATCACAAATGATAATTTTTGTAGTTTGACCTTAGGCTTATATCTGCAGTATGGAGATTATAAAGGTGGCTTAAATTAAAACTCTCACAAACTCAAACTCCAAATATTAGCAAGGAGCAGTCTCTCATAAACAGGACAAGAGAGTTTCTCTTAAGCCTAATTCCCTAGATGCAGCATCCACCAAGTAGAATGAACAATCAGCAGACAAACATGTCAGACCCCCAAAGTTGGTTAAAAATGGTGCAAGAAACATCAGGTTTCTAAACCATTTAGATTTCAGCAAGATCGATCTTTTAATTCCACTCACATTCAGCTAATAGCTTGGCTAATTCAAGCCATGTCATCAACACATACTGAGAGAGCATAGTTGTCAACACTCAAGAAGAATTTCGACTTCTATTTGCCATGAGAAACGGACATACGACCTGTGCCACATTTGATGGAGATTCCACAAGACACAATGTATTTGTAATAGAATTTGCTCTTGTTTTTGTTTTTGCAGGAATACATTTTTGATGACCTATTTACAAAATGAAGTGGTATGCTGCATATACTTGCTAAGAAAGCAAAGGACAAGAGTATAATTTGGAATTTACAATAATAATACTAGCTCCAAAGTTTTATAGACTTCCTACTAACAAAATTTTCAGCTTCTTTCAAGGTACCAATGCTAAAGACAGCAACCAAAGTTGGAACTCTTAAAGCATAAGTGCAATTTGCTTTAAGTTTTCCATGTTGGATGTCTGATATCTCAGTTGGACACAACCTATGTCATTAAACTCACTATACAATGTTAATGTGAAAATGGAATAAGAAACTCACCAACCAGCATCAGCATCAGGTGAAGTGCAGAATTGAGTTGATTTCCATGCCTTTAACTTTTGGATGCAGTGCATATGATTACTGGGTTTTCTCCACACAGCAATTGAACCTCTCTCTGCAATCTTTTTCCAGCACAATCGCCTAGCAAGATCTTCCAAACTGATTTGCTCATTTTCCAAGTCCTTAGTCTGTCTCTCCCAACCTTTGAAATTGACCCTCCAATTTATCGGTGGCCCAGACAGTACCCAATAGCCACCAGGACGTAAAATTCGATCAATCTCCATCAGATATAATCCATCTGTAGTGAATGAAAAAGGATCAGACTATAAAGCAACTTTTATTGAAGTAAAGCCAATCACACCCAGGCCATTGTTGTAGACGACAGTACACAATGATTTGATTGTAATTCACTTAGTAATTGGAATTATTCCAGCCTCCTCTCATAGGATGAATCATTTCCACCACTGGAACAAAGACAATTTAGGATTTTAAAAAACCTAAGTCATTTTACCATTAAATTTTTTTCCAATGAGCTTTTGTTATCTTATGGAACAACTCAAATTTCAAAACCACATGGACCTGCAAGTGCCATGAAGCATTAAAAGAAGAGATTTTGGATTTACAATAATATGGAGTCAAACGGCTTCAAATCTGAAGATTCTAATTTAAGTACCATAACTAGTCCATGGTACAAGGCATCTGGAACAGTGAGCCATGTCAAACACTCTTGATGGGAATGGTAGCCTATTGGTGCTTAGCACACCAAGCATGGCAGGAAGTCCTCTTTCCAAGGCAAAATGTACTTGAGCTTCATGTATATCCCGTGGTGCAATTGACATCGTCAAGATGTTGTAGTCCATCAGAGAGGCTCCAAAGCTTGCAACCTAAGAAGTGTGGAATGCAATACACAAGACTGCTTACAATGAGTAACCCAAATTTGTTGTGTATAGTTCAATAACTCACATTATACATTACAAGCTATCAGGATTCCTTATCTATTTTCATTATTGTTTATTCCAAGACATTATTCCTCTCCAACACTAGAAAGGTGAATCATAAATTTGAAAACTGACTCCTAAAAAGCCTTTTTTAATAAAGAAAATTACTATAATTGGAGTGGTTTAAATGCAGCATGAATATAAATGTAATCGATGTGGTCAATATCACAACCAAAATTGGTGCCTAGAAAGAGGAAGAAAGGAGCAAGAGAAGCAAATTAACAAATATAAAACTCTTGTGGATTCTGAGGTTCTGCAAAAATGATCATACAAAAATAAAGTTATAAATTTTTTCCAAACATTTTAAGAGAGGAACTGCAAGTGATCAATAAAAAATTTTAATTCAAGTATTCAAAAGACAACCCATGAATTCGCGTAGGGCATACATGTCTGTGTATAACCAACGTACAAAATACGGATCTCATGACACTATATAAATTTCAAAATTAATAAAGGTTACAGTGCGAACAAAAGCATACATTGGCAACATGTGATATATCCATAATGAAACAAGAAGAGTACTAATTTCCGCAATCTTTATCTTGATTTTTATCTGGGAAACAAAAAAACCAAATTAAAAGTAAGTATAACTAGACAAAGAAAGAAAAAAGTGGGGGGAAATGATAAAGCGTGAGCCTATTCTAGGTAGCCCATGTTTTCACTAACCGATCTATGCCTATCTCATCATGTTTGAAAGAGGACAAGAAAGTTAGCAGAAACTATCATCCAGGACACAAATGTATCAGTAACAAAGAAGACAATAGGAATATTTGATCTTTTGTGCGGTTATCTTGCCTTACATTATAAATGGGATTTAAAATAGTTCCCCTTTAGATAGAAAACAAAATGCAGAAAGATCCCAATATAAAGCTTGAAATTAGAACAAAAAAAAGGGCCATCGATTGTATTGATATAGAATTATCATTATCCTTGTGGTCTTAGTAACTAAGCTATGTTAGTAATATGATATTCTAAGATGAAATCAATATGACTGCATTGGCAGCCTCTTTTCTATTATAAGCCTTCTGAACAGCAAAAGAATCAAGTCAAAAAATTGGAAAGGGCAAAAGTTAGATCAACCATTCAAGTAGTAATAATCCTACTAACTACAATATAAAACCATTCAAACTAAGCATTTAAGTAGTAATAAATTCTACTAACTTCAATATAAAACCATTCAAACTAAGCATGTGACATTTCAATCCCACATTGGCCACCTTCAAACATGATCCATAGAATACCCATATAACTTACAAGTTTGAGCAAAGAAAAATCAAATTAAAAAAGTGTCAAACATATTACAGAATTTGACAGATCTTGTTAATTCTCACTAAAAGAACCAGCATAATCAATTGAAAACTAAACAAAAAATTAGATATTCAAGATTCCAAATTAAGCAACATTCACAACCATAAACAATTCTAATCCATTTCTTTATAGTAACAGATAAGACAAAACATTAAAATACAAACATAAATCAAATGACAATTACAAAACACAAACTTACCCCACATCCAACATCAAGAACTGTCCTTATATTTCCAGATTTCAGTGGCACAACCCGCTTGATCTCTTCGATATAACCCTTCACTCCCTTTGGAAACGAAGTCCCACCTCCCGGAAAAACCAACCGATCACCCTCCAAACGAACCCAATTCTGTGATTTCTTCAACTCAGTCAGCCTGGGGAAAGGCACATTCCTAAACCAAGCATAGTCTCTGCTCTTTGGCCATGGAAATGGCCTTCTGTACCCGGCCGGCCTTGGCAACAAGCACCGTGGTTTTTCTCCATTTCCAGGGCAATGCCGCTGCTTGTGAAGCCTTCTTTCAGTAATGAATTGCTTCTCTCTTGGAGGGTCATGACATGGGCAGTAATTGGTGAAGTTCTTGGAGCAAAAGTCCAAGAGCTTAATGTGTTCTTGGTCTTGTGGCAGAGTGAGTGTGACAGTGTGGTGTGGTTCAAAGTCTAAAGGTGGTGGTGGAGAGAAGTAGTGGGTGTTGTGGATTGTGAAGTTGGGTTTGGAACAGTGGAGTTGGTCTTGAAAGAGAGGCGTGGATGGTGGAGTTGGTGTTGAGTTAGTGTTGGTGTAAGATCCAAGAAAGTAGCAGAGAGAGCAGAGGATGGTGAGGAGGAAGAGTCTGATTAAGGGTCTTTTGAGAGGATTTGGAGTTGGAGCTTGGAGTGATGGTGGTGGTGTTGCCATTGCAGCTGATGGGGTTTCGACTTTCGAGCTTTCCAAAGCTGCTAGCTGTGCACTGCTCACTGCTGAGGTTTAGTAATGGTTTGAGACTATATGAGATGGAGTTTGAATTTCTACGGCAATGACTACAATTTTTAGTACACTCTTTCGGTCTTTCCCACTCCTATCCTACAGAAAACATGGCTTTAAATAATTCTTGGATAGAATGAGTGGTGTCGGTACGTAGTTAAAGAGACCAACTTAACCACCGATCACTTGTTGAGGTTGCCATGAGATTGGGAGTATTTTTAATTGGGAAAATTTGATGAGAAAGATAACGGGTAGGGCTGTCCAGCAACCCGGAAGACCCGCCCGACCCGATCCGACCCGAATACATACGGGCGGTTCTGAATGCCCAAACAGGTCGGGTGCGGTTATGTTTATTTTAAAAATCGGTTTTGCGGGTCGGTTACGGGTCTCTTAACTCCTAACCCGTATAAACCGACCCGACCCGATCAGAATTTTAAAAGCAAAAAACCTTGGTTTTTTTTCCTTGATTCTTCTACGCCATTTCAGAAAAAATTTTCTCGCTCTCTCTCCGATCTCTCACTTTCACTGATATCTCTCTCTCTGATCTCTCACTTTCTCTAATCTCTCTCAAATCCCTAACCCAAGCCTCCTTTTTGCAGACGTCGCCGAGTTGGTCTCTGTTGCCGCCCTTAGCCTCTACTGCCGTCGTCACTCGTCGCCCTGTTGGCCTTATTGCCACCGTTCGTTCTGGGTTGGGTCTCAAACTCCACACTCTTGATGAATCCCTCCTCTGATTTACTTGAAATCTACTTTGAGACTTTAATCGACGGTGGGTTAGTAAAAAAAAGTTTTGTTTTTTATTTTAAAATTGTACTGAGCTTGTGATGGATGTGATGATGGTGGGGGATGGAGTAGTGGTGGTGGTGGTGGTGGTGGTGGTGTGGGTAGTATTATCTCTATTTTTCGTTTCAGTTTCATGGATCTGGTGTTTTTGGTCCTGGTCTGTGTTATTTGGGTTGTAATTTCTTTGTTCTTTGCGTTTGGACTTCTTTTTGTTCTTTGGGATTTTATTTCTATCTTCATCTTGTGCTTCAGTTCAGACCCGAAATAATCCGATGGACCCGACTGCTCAACCGATGACCCGTGCCACCAGGTTCGACCCGAACATTCGGTCGGCCGCGGGTCTATTTTCCGTTCACCCGATTCAATCGGGTCGGTTGCGGGTCAATACCAAACCCGATCCGACCCGACCCGTGGACAGCCCTAATAACGAGTGTCTTTTAAGGATATTGATTTATAAAATACTTAAAAAATAATTAATAATGTTGACCATTTTTTATATTTTTAGTAATAGTAGTGTCAAAATTTTTCGAAAATAATTTATTAATAATTTTTCTAAAACTAAAATGGTTTATTAATAATTTTTCTAAAAGAACCCAGCCCAAGACCCAAATTTTATTACACACTCTTTGATCTTTACTACACACATCATAAAGAATAGGAGAAGAGAGTGGTTTTCGATTTACTTATAATTAGTACCAAACTCACGCGATGCGTGGAAATAGATAATTTTATTTTAGTTATGGTATAATATATAATTTGTTTTCTAAATTTTGAGGAAAATAATTTGCTCTCCCAAAAGCTCAAACAATTTCTAAAATTATTTTTCATTTATCTATCTCAAAAAATATATCATCATTTTATTATTTGGATTTATTTTTCCTGTACAACTAAACTGTTTGAGTTTCACATATATTATTCAAAAAATTTATTGTCTTAAGAATAGATTATTATATTTATAATTTTTCTTATCATAGGAGTAACTTCAAACTATTGATCGAATTTTGTTTACTAATATAGATACATGAGATTGGAACTTTATATTTCTTACTATGTTATAAATTTAATATTTAAAATAATATGTAGGAAAAAAGTAAATTTTATATCTAAAATTGAACACTTCACCTATCGAAATGAATGAAAATAATATGTATAACAATATAAAGAGAACATGATTTAAATTTTTTTACTGCATACACTTTTATTATTAAGATTTAATTATCTTTAACTGGATCTTCATATCGCATTTTTGTTACTATGCTCCTGTTGAGTGTTCTCATTTGTTACATCATTTGTCACATCATTATTCTTTTTATTATTTATTTTTTACTTTTAATTTTTTGACAATATCAAATATATAAATATATTGGCTTTACAAATTCATCTTAGGCAATTTTAACTTCACGTATTCATTTACTTTAATTTTGATGTTATAACTAAATAATAAATCAATGAAAAATAAAAATAAAAATATTATATATACATATTCATCTTGGGCAATTTAATTTTAATAGTTGATAGACATTCAAATACATAGCCAACAATTGCAAGTTTGATATGTCTTAACATGTAAAATGTAATATAAGAGGTATAAGATAATGATAAAACTATTTTTTCTCCAAATTTTTAAGTATAAAAATTAAGGATATTTTCTAATATAAAAAATTATGAATTCATATATCCCTCTCTTTCTAAATGCACAAAGAAAAAGAGTTGCATATAAAAAATAAAAAAAATAAACGAAAAATAAAGATTTTTTTTTTTTTTGGAAAATGAAAATAACTTTTATTAGAAAGATTTAATTTTATATTTTCATTAACATATGCTTTAAATTCTCCTAAAATAAGAAATTGAAAAAAAAAAGTGAACATCAGAAGAAAAAATGAAGATTACAAGTTTTTTTAATAATTTTTTTACGAAATATTAAGACTTTAAATAAGTGTTTGTACAATTTTCTAAAACTTGAAGCAGGTATTAATACTTATATATTTTTATGAACATATTTTTAAATGCTCTCAAAATTATTTAAAAAGAGAAATCCTAACATTTAAGAGTTATACATGGAAAAAAAAGTGAGTATTAGAAGAAAAAAATGAGATGTGTTTGTAAAAATTTTTAAAAATATGAAGCCGGACCAATAGGTAATTATTTTTTATTGATAAATTTTAAATTCTTTTTCAATATAACACTTTTTCCAATAAAGCAAAGTTATAGTTTTGAACAAGATTGCAAACTTTATCCTGTGCTTGACACATACTAATTATTTTATGCATCAAGTAAATGTATCGTATTTTTGACAACATATATATGGGATCTACAAAATTGTTGATTTAAAATATTGTGCAAGAGATGATGCATATGCAAATTAAGATTTATTATCATTATTATTATTATTATTATTATTATTATTTTGAGCAAAAGCGATAGTCTTTATTAATTAAGAAACAAAAAATACAATGAGGAAGAGAAAGAGGGACATATGACCCCCAATTTTCTCTTTTGCATCACTAGCATACGTTAGCGAAGCACGATTACATCATCAATAAAAAAAAATAAAACAAAAGAAAGAAGGAGATAACAAATTCAAAATCCAACTACTAAAAGAAAAGCTAATCATCACTTGGATGTCCAGAAACCTGAAAAACTACCAAACAACACCTTCCTGATATACCTGAACAGCAAAATGGTGAGTTTTTTTTTTTTTTAACCATCTAAGGAGTGTCCTCATGCCCAGCATGGTTCCCTTGCAACCTCCATCAATCCGATGGTTGACACAACACCTGGCTCATTCTCCACAATTTTTTGTTTCTTTTCTCCCTTAATATCTGTACCTTCCCTATTTAAATTTCCTGTTTGCTTCCTTTTGAACCCAGGTTCCACATCAACCATGGAAGATTTATTAAGAATTTGAGGTTTTGTGGTAAGCCTCTTCCAATTCTTCATTGTTGTCCGGCTTTCCTTCATCGACTCAGCTTTTTTTGGGCTAGGCAGAGATTGACTCCCACTTTTTTCTTGATTAGCACTTCTTTTGGACCGACCCTTACTAGTATTCCTATTTCCATGTACGTTACCACATCCAACCATAAAACCTATTTCTAATCCCTCAAAACCCGATTTTTTCTCAACTTGTTTCCCCATTAAACCACGATTGAGAATAACAGTGTCCTCACCCATGACTACCCACATCAGCATTGAAGAGAATCTAACCGAAGTTGCTGTCATACCTCGCTCCCTTCTTCGTAACGCCAGAGGATGATCCTCAAAACTCCACGAACCATTTGCTAGCACCCATTTCAACTGACTCTCCATTGTAAACTTGAATTGAAAAAGATCATCCCCCACATCAACAATGCGTAAATCCGAGCCCATCCTCCACACAAACCGTAGCATACTATTGGCTGCACGCTGGTTGAAAGCTCGTGTTGTGAGAAACCTCCCCAACAAACAGAGGGAACATTCTTCTAGCATCCTTTCCCTCTGTGAAACCCCAACAATTATGACTTCTCCCTCATCCTCAGTCAAAGTTATACTTTGCAACTTGTCTATAAAATCCGAATCTATAGTGTGAATAGGGAACTCCAAATAGACCTCACTGAAACTCTTAAAAAAAAAAAAAAATGCAATCAAACTCTGAGAATTACCTAAACTTCACCCAAAAAAGTGAGAAGAAAGACCTCACCTATCGTGAGAAGAAAATACACTCATCTTTTGGTTCCTTTTTATTTATTAAGAGAGTTTCAACCTATAGCGTACTATCAGAGACTTTACCAGTTAAGCTAACTAGAACCTATAAACAAAATACAAAAAAGGGATATTATTATTAACGTAGGATGTTTCTTTTAATTGCAGCAGAAGAAGTAACAATTGCATGTAGCCGAAAGTTTGTGGGATACTGCCATTGGCGTGTGCCGAGGGATTATCTAAGATGTTTACATATTTGCATCAAATTGGATCAAGCAGTAATTGGAATATGTGTTTTAGGGAAGTGCTACTGCGTTTTATGAGTAATTTCCGTTCAAGGCTGGAAAAGAGTGATTTCATATATATAACGTGCAATACATGATAATTAGTGGTAATTATAAGTATTTTGTGTATTTGTTGAAGTTCAAAGCAGTTTGCAACAAATGCTTATATAATAAAAATAAGAAGAAGATTATGCTTCTTGCGAGCAAACATTACTAAAATTTAAGTCCCTGAAGGATTGAAGCCATCGCTTGCCAATTATCCAAGCCTAACATTGTAGGGGTCTGAAGCAAATGACTTACTCGTGTTTCTCATCATATATTCTCCATGCAATGGAATTTGCCTGATGCGTTAATACTCTGTAATCAACACACTTGTTTTGTGTCATCTCATTGCCTCAACTGTATGGGGAAACACAAACAATCTTTGTAGTATTGACTTCAAAGGAAAGTACCGTAAATTCTTACAAGGGATTTTATTCTTTTTCGAGCTAGATGAGTTCACCTCAATATTTCCATTATTTTCACCAGATTTCCATCTTGATAACTTACCCGCGGGGCACTATTTCCATTATTATAACACATTAAACAGTAAAGAAGTCAATAAAGTAGACTTATAGATGTAATTTTACAAATTTTACAAACTCAGCTGGGTGGTGAGAAAACCCAACTGAGTTACACAGGTCGCCACATCCTTTAACCTTTATGATAGATTGAATTATATGATCATATATTCATTCATTTCACATGTCCATGCATTGATATCTCACTCCTTAGATGGTACATATTAATATTTAAAAAAAAAAAAAAAAAAAGTTAAATGCCAAATCCTTTAGTTATCTCACTCCATTTTGCAACCTGCATTTAGCCTTATCAAGGGACAAAATGGTAATTTCACACCTCAGGGGGTAAAACCATAATTTTGAATTAATCTCCTATTGATTCATTTAAAATAATGTTAAAGTCATAATGATCAAAATGACAAGTCACAAGCCTTAATTAGATCACGAGGTTTAAAGATATCATTAATCTAAGTTTTAACAACTAAAGATGCATTTTTGTTAAACAAGACCAACGACGTGTAATTATGAACAATTAATTTTAATTTGTCCAGTTTAAAGTTACTAGCATGTTATGATCCTATTGGTCAAGGTGGAAAATAATCATACGTTGCATGTATCTAATTCAGCTTGGAAAGTCAACATTTATGAAATCTGTTAGGTTCTAAGACTTTAGGAACTAATGTATTAGAACTTCAATCTGTAATATGTTGACAAACCATGATTGAAACATAGAGTTTAGGTTTAGGCTTGCTCAAAGTGTATTTATTTGTAAAATTGGAATCGAGTGATTGCAGAAAGTATTGAACAAAATCTGCAAGACTCGATCGATTGAATCTTGTGCAGATTTATTTTTTTGCAGAAATTCCAATTCAATCCAAGCCCGTTTGACGTGTAGGGTTTTGTGTTTTACTCCAAGTATAAAAGGAAAAACCCTAACTATGTTTTAAAAGTTTTTTTTTGGAGTGTTGTGTGTTGAATCTTTTGTGAAATCTAGAGGTGTTTACCTTCATACACACATAGAGCTATCAAGATCAAAATTTACATCAAGAACTTGATGGTTGCTTCAGTTGCTGCTTAAAGAACTTAAAGAAGATCTGAAACCTTTGAGTGGAGTCTCAAAGTCACAAGTAGGAGAACTTGTGATTGCAGTGGATCAAAGATAGAAGTAATTCGTGAACTCGGAGCTGTTACGTGATTGTGGTAGTAAATTTTCTACTCGAGGTAGTAATGCGTTGTTAGTGGTCTAAGTTCTATTATAAAAACTTCAATTTTTTCATAGTGGATCTGTTTTACCTTGAGGATAGCTAGATTAAATATTCCCCAAGTTTTTTACCGGATTGGTTTTTTTGAGTTATTATATCGTTGTGTTCTTTATATATCCGCATTATTTACATGATATAATTTTATTATGTTAATCAAAATCTGAATAATTTATCTAAGTAATCATTTGGCTAAATAACTAAGTTAAACAATTTGTGTTAAGGGGTCTAAAAGTGTACAAAATCGTTAATTTTGGATGAAATTAATCTCTTATTGGGTGAAGTTAATGCTGATCAGCTATACTTGAGGCCCAAGTTTGTGTTAATGAGGCCAAAATTTATAAATATCATAGAGTTTTTTTTTTTTTTTTTGATCAGGAAATATCATAGAATTAATAATAAAATTGTGCAAAAAGCTCCCTTGGTGGTTCGACCCTCCTGTACTCAGATCATTAAAAGAGTAGACACCAGTTCTCCTTTTCTTGGATTTACAGCTTGGTAATTTTTACCTCACTCCTCAAAGGTTCTAGAGGAGATCACCCTCAAGGCATTGACTATCCATATTCACAGAGAATCGTTTGCATCAACTGGTTTTCAACTATAGCTCATAACTAATATAATCATCATATACATAATTGAGGAATTTATCAAAGCCATCATTAGAAAGTGTTTTCAAGCTTTATAGGATCAACTCCCCCATCATGACCTGCTAAAATGTATTGGTTGCTCATAGACGTATTGTTCATGCAGATATGTACATTCATGTCCTTAAAACAAATCTAAAGGTGTTGCTAACGATCTCACTCGTAACATTCCATAAAACAAAGTCCTATACGATAGACATATATTCCTAACTCTACTTCCTTTCCCTTACAAGAGAAAAAGATTTCTGCATTTTCCTTCTTAAAGGTATTGACGCATAAATTCAAGCATTTTTTAGCGATACGATAATCTTGGACGTCACTTTTATCCTCTAGGTTGATAGCACAATCTTTATAACAGCGTAAAACACATCTTCCAAATTTCCTTTCATTATGTACGTCTTGACAAAATAAAGATATCTGATTTGTAAAGCAATCATGAAATTTGAGATAAACGTGCGTTATCAAGTTTTGGGAGATGAGTAACTAGGATTAGAACTAAAGGGGGATGGGAAGTTGTTGTGCAGATAGCACCCCAGGACTCAAATTAATAACAGTAAATAAGCGGAAATTAAATAACAAGCACACACAAAGAACACCAGAATTTACGTGGTTCGGCAAACTGCCTACCTCCACAGAGACGACGAAGAAATTTCACTATAAAAAATAGGGAGATACAATAGTGCACAAGAACACTCTCAAGAAACCCAAATCCCAATTACACCCTAACACTCTCTCACAGAAACAATAAGAATAGAAGCTGGCTGCCTCTCTTTTCTCTATTTTCTCTCATGCGGCTGCTCACTAGGTTAATTGGAATTACTCTAATCACACAGCTGCTTCTTCATCTCAAACCTAATATATATATATATATATATATATGTATGTATGTATGTCATAGGTCGGCAACATTGGTATCCTAATATAACAAGAATTCGTTGACTTGGGCTTGGCAATACAAGCCACACAGCCCACATCAACAAATCTCCACCTTGGCTTGAATTGATCAAGCTGCACGAGCAAACTCCTCCATCACCTCCACCTTAGCCCTTAAGGGCTTACAAGCTGCAAACACCAATCAAGTCCAAGTAGCCCTTGAACTTGTCTGTTGGAACTAACTTAGTCAACATACTAGAGGATTCCCAAATCTTATTCTTCTGTAGTGACCCCATCTCTTCTACATCCCTGTAAGACAATGGATCTCCACTGCTAGTTATGAGAGCAAAGCTAACCATATCTTCAAAGCCATATCTCTGTGGTGCTTTGTGAACCCGCTTCTCTCTACCTTTAGCAATTGAATAAGACTCTTCTTGTTGCTGCTATGGATCAATCTCAACATCGCCCTCATCACTGGATGAACTATTCTCGTCAAACTCCACCTCAACAGTTAATTTCTCCTGTGGACTATCATCACATGTTTTTGCTTCATTCTGTTTCAACATAAAGGCTTCATCAACATCTCTGCTGGTCACCGTTTTCTTTGAGATTGGATCCCAAAGCCTGTAGCCTTTAACACCTTTTTCAAAACCAAGAAATACGCATTTTCTTGACTTCGAATCCAATTTAGAACGCTCTCCACTCTGCACATGCACATAAGCTGGACAACCAAAGATTTTTAGACTCTAATAATCAACTGGTCTACCTGACCAAACCTCTTCTGGAATCTTGAAATCTATGGCTGATGATGGAGATCTATTAATAATGAAGCTTGCTGTGTTAACTGTCTCTACCCAGAACACCTTAGGCAACCCTGCATTTAATCTCATGCATCTGGCTCTTTCTGCTAAGGTTCTGTTCATTCTCTCTGCAACCCCATTCTGCTGTGGAGTTCCTTTAACTGTGAAGTGACGAGTAATGCCTTCTAATTCACAAAATCTTATGAATTCTTTATCTCTATACTCTAGTTCATTATCTGTTCTAAGGTATTTTATTTTCTTGCCAGTCTGATTCTCAACCTGTGTTTTCCACCTTTTAAATATGCCAAACACATCAGACTTATGCTTCATAAAATAAATCAATACCTTTCTAGAGTAGTCATCAATGAAACTGACAAAATACTGAGCACCGCTATGAGAAGAAACTGATACTGGACCTCAAACATCTGAATGAATGTAATCAAGAACACCCTTACTTGTATGAGAGCCTGTCTTGAAACTGACTCTATGCTGCTTCCCATACACACAATACTTGCAGAAGTCTAGCTTGCATGTCTTCACCCCTTTCAATAAATTTCTCTTGTGCAGCTCTAACATACCACGTTCACCAATATGGTCAAGTCGCATATGCCATAATTTTGTGTCGTCAGTGCTGGACTCCACCGGAGTGGTGACTGCAACTCTTCCTACAACTGTGTTCCCAATCAATCTATAAAGTGTGCTTACTTTCTGTCCCTTCATCACCTTCAAAGCACCTTTGGTAATCTTCATGATTCCACCCTTTGATGAGTATGAATAGCCCAAATCATCCAATACTCCTAAAGAAATCAAATTCTTTCTAAGATCTGGAACATGTCTGACATTATTAAGAACTCTCACAACTCCATCAAACATCTTGATCTTCACGGTACCAATCCCAATAACCGGGCATGTAGCATCATTACCCATTTGGACCATACCACCGCTGTAAGGCTTATACGTGTCAAACCAATCTTTCTTTGGAGTCATATGATAAGAGCATGCTGAATCTAAAACCCAAGATTCCAATAGAACGTTGTTACTTGATGAAACTGAAAGTAAATCTGCACCAACTTCACTGTCATCTGATGTTTCTTCAGCAACACTAGCTGATTCTAGGGGTTTCTTTCCATTCTTCTTCTCCTCTAAATGCTCTTTCAACTCTTTACACTGATTCTTGTAGTGCCCTTTCTTGTGACAATAAAAACACTCTACATCTTTCTTTGCACGTGATTTAGACTGTGATCTGTTCCTGTTGGAGTTCCGTCCTCTTGACCTGCTTCTACCTCTATTGCTTGACTCAGACTTTACAATAAGTCCATCAGCCTGAAAACCATCACCATCTTGCTTCATCTTTATGTGTGACAAGAGAGCACTAGTCACCTCCTCGAGTACTATAGTCTCTTTCCCGTACATCAACGTAGTCACTAGATGATCAAAAGAAGTAGGAAGCGACGCTAACAAGAGTAATGCTTTATCTTCGTCCTCATAATTCACACCAAAACTTGACAGCTGGGTGTTCAACATATTAAATGTGTTGAGATGCTCCAACAGATCAAAACCCTCCTTCATATGCAAACTATATAGTTGCTTCTTCACGTACAACTTGTTCGTCAAATTCTTTCTCATATAAAGACCTTCTAGTTTTTCCCAAACCTCCTTTGCGGTCTTTGCTTCTAGGATGTTATGAATGACCTCATCACCAAGGTTGAGACGAATAGCGCTGGCTGCTTTCTCATCCATCTCTACACATTCTACATCCTTCATCGTTTCCGATTTCTTCTCCTTCCCAAGCAAGGCCTTATGAACTCCTTGTTGAATTAGGAGATCCTTCATCCACCTTTGCCAAAGAGAAAAATTTTCCTGACCACAAAATTTCTCTACATCATACTTTGTGCTTGACAACTTTTCTGTATTCAAAGGATTGAATCCTAACCTTGCTCTGATACCACTTGTTGTGCAGATAGCACCCCAGGACTCAAATTAATAACAGTAAATAAGCGGAAATTAAATAACAAGCATACACAAAGAACACAAGAATTTACGTGGTTCGGCAAACTGCCTACCTCCACGGAGAAGACGGAGAAATTTCACTATAAAAAATAGGGAGATACAATAGTACACAAGAACACTCTCAAGAAACCCAAATCCCAATTACACCCTAGCACTCTCTCACAGAAACAATAAGAATAGAAGCTGGCTGCCTCTCTTTTCTCTATTTTCTCTTATGCGGCTGCTCACTAGGTTAATTGGAATTACTCTAATCACACGGCTGCTTTTTCATCTCAAACCTAATATATATATATATATATATATATATATGTATGTATGTATGTCATAGGTCAGCAACATTGGTATCCTAATATAACAAGAATTCGTTGACTTGGGCTTGGCAATACAAGCCACACGGCCCACATCAACAGAAGTGGTAGACACAAGGTTAGTAGCTTGCACTTTAACAGAAAAGAGGATAACGAAAACCGTCATCCACGACAAAAGTTTTCTCATGAATTTCCTATCCATTGATATGCCCTCGCTTTAGAAAATATATTATTTTTAAGCTAATTATAGAATGATCATTAAGACTTTAACTCTTACACTTTATATACAATTGAGTGATTTGACACCTTTGAAATGAACACTATTTAAACTATAAATTGAGTTATTTTAAATTTTAAATTTTAAAAAAATTAGTGTTATCTAATAATACTGACCTATTAGAAACATGGGAAATTTTATGTTAGGCACATTACAATTTAAGTAATGACTTTTAGCTGGGGTCACAAGATTTCAGTGTAACTTTCACATGAATGCACATTTTCACGAAGCCATATTTTCTTGTTAAGAGTATCTAAAGGTTGAAGTTAACATTTTTGAATGCCTAAACCAATAATCTCAAACATTTATAAAATGTCAATTTGTATGATCAAATTTATTTGCAGTCCCTTTCTCTCTCCCTTGTGTGTGTGTTTATTTCTCAAAAAAAGAATGAGTAATTGTCCCATACTATTTAAGAGAATGTGTTATATGTAGTATAATTTACCTCATCATTCCTTAAAATTTACCATAATTTTTGAGTTGAATTTGTAGTGTGTCTCTGTATTAGAACCTATTTCCCTCTATATATATATATTTACAATAGGTACTATTCAAAAGGGGAAGAAACCTTAAATTTAGTGGTTTGACATATTTAAACTATAAACTGAGTTATTCTTAATTTTTTTTTAAGTGTTATCTAACAATACTAACCTTTAAAAAACTTGAGACATTTTGTGTTAGGAACATTACAATTTAAGTTGTCATTTGGCTGGAGTCACAAGATTTCAAAGTAACTTTTACATGAATGCACATTTTTCACAAAAGTCATATTTGCTAGTAAGAGTACCTATAAAGGTTCCGGTTAACATCTTTGGATGTTTGAACCAATAATCACAAAATTTTATAAAATGTCAATTTCTACGATTGAACTTATTTGCACGATCAAATTAATAATTAATTTTCTTGTTAACATTTATAACTGATTTCATGCAAAATTGTTAAAAATTAATTGATTAAATAATTAATTAGCTAATTTGATTTATTTGGAATTAATTTACTGAGCTCATAGATCAAGGAAATCTGAAAAATGAGTTAAAATTCGAAGGAAATCAAATCACAATTAAAACAGGAAAGAAAGGAACCTAAAAGTAAAGAATTTGGAGGATTCCTGGACCAAGTGCCAGTTGGCACTTGGACCAGAACCTCCAAATTTCCTTCATTTTTTTCTCTGGCTTGCTCTCCACTCAGTTTGACCTTGCACCCAACATATTTTCACTCAGAAAATCATAAATGTCTTTAGTCACACACTGCCCAAAAACTCATCCTTGACCCCTATCATTCAATATAAATACCCCCCTCTCTAATGTAAGTTCAAGTTACCCCAAATTTTAGGGAAAAAAAAAAACCTGAAATTTCTTCATTTCTCTCTTTGTCCCTATTCTCTAGAGCTAGTAGTAGGAAGATTTCTTTTGTATTTTGGTTCTCTTGGTCCCAACTCAATAGAAGGGGTACCTTGGTCCTCTTGGTCTTAAGCTATCAACTTTCTATTAACGAATCCCACTCTCTAAAGAAACTTTCTTGCTTGGAGTGCTAGTGCATCCATATAAGATTTCTAAACATTTTTCTTTAATTATGCCCTAATTCTTTTAGATTCAAGCATGTTTTATTTCCTAGTTCTTGATTGATTACTATCTTAGATCTAGGTTTTTCTTAACTTTTGCATGTTTTAGGGTTTCAATTCACATAACATGTTCACATGTTCTAGATTACGATTTATCACATAACACATACATATTCACTTTGCTTTAAAGTTTTTGCATGCCTAGATTAGGGTTTTGATTGGGCCCGTATCAAAGTTGAAACAGACAATATATAGCCAAAATGCTGAAAACTTAGCCAAAGGAGTTAGCCATTTTTAATTAGTAGCATCATAAAGCTTGATTATGGCTTAATTTATATTAAATCAAGATCAAACAGCGTTGGATTAGTACAACTAAGGTGTCATTGAAAAGTTTTAATGACAAACTTTAATTTGGCATTCTTGGAGTACATCAATTTCACACAAGTAAGAAAAAACTTACAAGAATGATCAAAATGGTCTTTTTGAACCAAAAGCTTGTGTTTAGAACCGTCTTCCAAAGCTTCTAATTTGCCAAATTTGAAAATTGGAGCCATAAAAGGGATATCTTTAGAAAAATAGACATCACAAGCTTTTTAAAGACACCTCACTTCTACCTTTTTTGGGTCAAAAAAAGAAAGACACCTCACTTGACCCCAAACAGAAGTCGAAAAGGCCAAAAAAATACACAAAAATGGAAGAATTAGACAACCCATTTACTGGGTCCAAACTCCAAAACTAGCTTGTGCGGTAACTTTGCACCAAATTTTGCTACACATCATGAATGGGTAATCCAAAACGTTGGTACTTTCATGAAGTAGGATCAATTATCTATGTCTTGGAACAAACGATTCGTCAAGATCATCTCCAGATTGAAAGATATCAGTGTACAAGTTTGTCCAAAAATCACCTTTGCAAATTTTTTGTCTTGAACCACCTTACTAACCGCTTGAATAACTTTTCAACCACAATAACAAATGAAATAAGTGTGTGACTTTGGAAAGTAGGGTGCGAGTCTTTTTCGATGATAACAAGAACACAAAAATCGAAATACCAGAAGCTCTCCAAACAAGTGCTCCAAGATACAACCTGAGAATAGAAAATTTTTAGCTGACAATGTGTAGGAAATTGGAAAAAAGAGGGTCTGGGAAGAAATAGGCCCAATCCCCATTTATTTAACTGACCCTTCACCTGCCATTGGCAACCAAGCCTCTCCTTTCAAAAAAAAAAAAACAAAATGTTGGAAATTCTCTCTCTCTCTCTCTCTCTCTCTAGAAAATTCCCAAAATAATAATACTTCATTAATACCTTAATAATCCTCTCTTAAGTAAGCTTCTTTACCCTTAAATTGTCTTGTTTTTTTAGCACTTTCTTTGCATAAATAATAGCATGCTTGTTTGGATGGTGTGATTAACAACATGCTCGATGAATATAATTGGCCAATTAACATGTTATATACATGATTTAATTCTTTGATTAACATACTAATTATGTACTCTACTTGATTATCTCCTTGCATGTTTAATTATGTCCTTCACATGAGATTATATACTTATCAATGCAAACCCATTTTTTATTCTCTGAGTATCATCCACCATGCTTCTTTAAATGGATTGTTTGGATGATTTTAGACTCATTCATGTTAATTTAAGTATGTAATTAGTCTCGTGGGTTCCAGTTAGCATAACTGACAAAGTTTTTGATGTTGAGCGGACGTCATAGGTTGAAACTCTCTAAAAAAAAAGTATGTAATTAGTCTATTATTTATTTATCAATCAAAAGTTTTCACTGCCATGGCCAAGATGGATTATATGATATGTTATAATCTTATCAAACGAAATGCTTAACTTTATCACAAACTATAAATCAAAAAATTATGAGTTCACAAGAATTTGTGATCTAAATATTCTATATACAAATCTCATTCACATACCTAAATCACATACGATGCATCTCAAAAACTAAACAGTCTTATAAAATAGAACACATTTATTGGAAAGATAATTTCTTATCAATTGGATTTTAAGGCACAAATCCCAAAAATAGTGCTAGATATTTTATTTTAAAAAGAAAAAGACATTTTAGTTTATGAATACCTAAACAATGGTGTTACTGCATTAAAGGGGCTAATTTTTTTTTTTTTTTTTTTTTTTTGGGGAAAAGGCGCTAAATATTTTAAGAAGTGCTACTAATTTTGGGGAAAAAAAAAAAGGATAATTCTTTGGACCAATTTTATTAATGATTTTTTTTTATTGACTACGAAATACTTAATCTTTGGAATTGAAAAAAAAAATTATTTTTCTTATATATATATATATATATATAAAACCGAAGCCTCCTACTTTTTTGTTAAGCTCCACAAACTTCCATGTCAGCATTATTTTTTTAAAAAAATTATGATTTTTTTTTTCCTAAAACCCGATAATACAAAAACCTAAATTCTGATTAAACCTGATAATACATGAGCACGTTTAGGACTCCTTTCTCAATCTCACTCACGTTTAGGACTCCTGCCTCTAACTTTTGGTTGACGTTTTGTTACTCGCACCACAATTTTCTACGTCATCTCTCTTTTATTTAAATTATTTTTACTTCAAACGATCCACACGTAGTAAACCTCCTTCTCTCCCACTTCAATCTTCCTTCACACAATCACTCCTCTCTTCACACTGCCCCTATCGTGGAATGGCAATGTTGAGATGTGGCTCGAGAGTCCTAAAGATGTGAAAGTCATACAAATACAAAAACTACCATGGAATACGTATGGATTTTTTTATAAATATAAAAAAATATATATATATATATATGCTCCACAAACCCTAAATGTAAAATCATTGTAGCAACTTGTCATCTCTCAAAACTGGATGGTCAAGTTGGAGCCATTGTGTTGTGGTAAGCCAGTAGCTTTTCTATTTAGTAGTCCTTATTTTTCAATTTGCATGAAAAGTTGTATTTCTGGTATAAAGTTGTAGTTCTGGTGTTTTGCTTAATTTCCACCATATTCGACATTTACTATGCGAGAGTGGAGGTTAATTAATTTTTTGTAGTTCATGTTTGAATAAAAGAGTAGTGGGTGGGGTTAGTTTTGTTGTTTCTTTTCTTCTCCTCCAATTCTCATCTTTAATATAATTCTTTTATTATTTGCTAGATTATAAAGTGAATATATATGTATGAGAAATTTGGTTTGTTTTCCTATGATCTCACCAAATTCATGGAAAAGAAACTCAGGACTGTAACAACAGTTTGTGATAGGTATGTAATAGTGATTCTTAGCATTTGGATGCATTACAGTTTCTTATAGCATTATTCTTGAGAAATCAAAGGCATATATTACACCTTTATCCAAAGCTTTTTTATGCTCTTGACATCATACTTTTAAGAATTGTAAGTTTTGATTTATAACTATTGGATTTTTCCAATGAGAATCTTCACTTGGAAATATTGAATTGCATATTTTAAGTTTGAAGTTACAAAATTAGGTAAGGTTGAAAGATAAATTTAAAAGAAAAGATAAAAATCAAATTATAGATAGATGCACGGTAGGTATCAGAATCAGAATTTTGTTATTTTCAAGGCTTACATTAATTAGATTGGCTTTTTTTGGGGACGGTGTTTTGAAATTCTTTTACGTAATATTATAGAAGATTGACTTTTCAATGAGAAAGTATACTGTTTTGGTTTGTGATAAACGAGTTTCCATAACTTAAGGGTAGTTTTTGGTTTTCTTTTTATGTTATAATATGTTCATGAACTTTTAGGTTAGTAAGATTTTTTTTGAAGTTTGTGAAAATTTTTGAATTATACTTTTTTATTTTCCTCCTGTTTTCATTAGAAGAAAAAGTCCACTAAGAGGGATGGATTGCACCTCAATAGATTTGAATTTGATTTAAATTATCAAATATATAATTTATTAGTAACTCCTCTTTTATTGTTAAATATGATCATGAATCGAGTTATGATTAATTGATTGATGATCAATGTGATTGACCAAAAATTTAAATTTTTTTTTTTTCTCAATTCAAAAATATAAGTGGTGCTTTCTCTCTCAAAAAAAAAAAAGGTTAATTTAATTTAATTTCTAGACATTTCCTACTAATATAGATTGTACTTAAAATTGTAAAATATTTAGTAATGTATAGATCCTATGAAGTTAAATATGCAACTATTATATGCCTCCCTTAAAGGTAATATATGGACTTAACTAAAGTTTTACATCCTTCTAAAATAAAAAATAAAAAATAAACCTAAAGTTTTACATAATGAATAATGTTTTTTTTTAATGCATTGTGGCAACATGGTTGAGATTTCTATGCAAACTACAAACAGGGCGGCTAAACCATATAAGCAATTGATGCAATCGCCTAAGGCTCCCAAATAAAAAAAGGCCCCCACTTGTAAAAAAAAAAAAATTATATATATAATATATTTATCTATATATTTTAATTACAAAAAAAAAATATTTTAGGTACTTTTATTGGTCAACAAAATTCATTAAAAAAGCCACATTGTATCCTAAAATGCAGAATACTGCACAATAACAGTGCACACAACTTGATAGGATAAGACTGCATAGTGCACATAGCATTGTGCAGTCTTGTCCACAAGCCCCAACACATCACAAAGCTTAAGCTAAGCTGCCCCCCCACACAATGCCACACTAATTAATAAGTTATCACTTTTTTTTTAATGCAAACTCCTACTTTATTAATTATTATAAATGATCACACCAATTAATTATTTGATGTATATTATATCTACTCACTTGTATTATAGTGATACTAATTTATTAAACAATGTAATAAATTAATTTTTATTTGTACAAATTTAGACTTTAAAGTTAAAAAAGAATCCACTTAAAATTTTCGCCTAAGGCCCCCAAAATTGTTAAGTCGGCCCTAACTACAAATTGAGTAAATGCTAAAAGAAATATTTTTATTCATGTTTGACATCAAAGTATCTTGATATCTGAAAATATGCATATGAAAATGTGGATCATGTATGTTTCATTTTGAAACTTGGTGTGTAGGAGACGATAAGTATGTCATGTCTTCCCTCATGTTGTGAATATCTATTAATTGTTTTTGTGGAAATGAATAGTATGGGAGAAACATTAGTAGTATGTATTTGACTATTTGTTTCATCTTATAAAAAATGACATAATATGGTTATCTCTCTCTCTCTCTCTCTCTCTCTCTCTCTCTCTCTCTCTCTCTCTCTCTCTCTCTCTCTCTCTCTCTCTCTATATATATATATATATACACACACACACATACATATAGTGTTTTGTCTTATAAAAAATTAATTCATTTATAACTATCCGGTGCATTGCACAGGATAGCGACTAGCTTTTTTAAAATGATAGAATCATTGAATGCGCTATTTTTGTATCAAATTATTTGGTTTTGACATTTTCTCAAACTTAAATTTATCTCTTATTGTCATAGTCATCAATTTATCATGGATTTCTTTTTTCAAAGTTAATTTTTGTTTTTGGTTCTTAAAGTTGATTTTTTTTTTTTTTTTTTTGTGGGGGGGGGGGGGGGGGGGTGGGAAGGCGGATGAAATTAGATACCAGATAGGATATGACAGCATAATTTTTATATATGAGAAAATAAATAATAACTTCTAGCTTTAGAGTCAAAGGAAATTTTTGCGAATTTACTACACCGTAATAGATGATTAATTTGATATGTAGACAGAATTGTTTCTTTTCTTTTATTTACAGTTTGTTAGCACTAAATAGATACTAAATCAATGCTAAGTTTTACTTTTCACGTATTAATTTATTTTTATATAATTTTCATTGTTAAATGGTTAAAAAAAAAATTCATACTTTCGTCAACCCCAAACAGGGCTATGCTTGGACCCTGCCCCCAAATTATTATTTTTTTAATTAGTAGTACATATATAGTTACTAATTTTAGCAATTTGGTTCAATAAAATTACACTTGGCTTCCTTAACAATATCATCAATCCTTTTAATGACCATAAAAAAAAAAAAAAAAATTATAGATCTAAAATCAAAAACAAAATAAACAACCTAAAAAAATTAGTCCAACAACAAAAATTACCAATGGCAAAAATAAAAATTAAAAAAAATAAAGTCCTATTAACCAATTTTACCCAAAACAAATAACATGACCCTTTAAAAGAATTTTAAACAAAATAATTTTGCCCTTATCTAAACTACAGGCATACACCAAATTTTTTTTTCATAAATAATTACATTGTAATATATTAAAAAAAAAAATTTATGACTTTGTTTTTGTTCACGGTTTGATAATACTAAATGAATGATTATATAGAATTTTATAATGATTTTTTTTTAATACTTTTGCCCCTAGCTCTAAGTCCTTGTCCCTTCCATGCGCCAAAGATAAAATCTTATCCCTCACTGCCAGCGTATTGAAGTCAATCCTAGGTTTCTTTTCTTTAAAGGTCAACAAAGTCGGCAGTGGAATATGTCGTACTTTAATCAATGACAAACTAAAAACCTTTGCTTTTCCATCTAAAATACCAAAAGGCACATTCATAATAAAAAAGGTGAAAAAGCAGAGGAGATATATGCCACATTGCGCGGCCAGCAGAAGAAGCCTTATGGCCTTACCTTTTCCAGAAAGGAGGACCTAAAATTAAACTACTTTCAGAGTCAATGCTCAATAAACAAATGCACATCCTCCACACAAATATATCTCACAGTAGAGTGGGTTTGAGATGTTGAAGTAGACATCAGTGGTCAAAAAAGATGAACTTATTATATAAGTTCTTTCAAAAAGGTGGGTTGTTTGATGGACTTTCACTGTCTTGAAAAGTTTGGCCACTAGAAATGAGTGGGTGCCTGAATTGACTTCTCAGAATACATTTCTGAAATCATTGTGTTTCCAACAGTTCTTTATTCCTTATAATTTACACAAAAGCATTGCATTACTAAAAATAGTGTCATTGAAAAAGTTACCTAAAATCCTTACTAAAATTTCACCAATAACAATTATGAGAGAGAGAGAGAGAGAGAGAGTAAACAATAACAATGAGGCATCCAAGTGATAACCCATCAGACATTCTATGTGGAGTATTTGAGGTTCAAGTCCCACCTCTTTTCTCCCACATTATTTTACGTAGTTAAGAATAAATAAATAAAACAATGTGTCAATGCCATTTGAAATTACTTCTAATTTTTAATATTAAAAACACTATTATATTTCCTTTTAAATAAAAAAATCAAATCAAATTTTGTATTTATAAAAAAAAAAAAAAAAAAAAAAAAAAACCCCTCCTCTTGAATCCTCTATTAGCAAGTAAATGATTGCCAACTCTCATTTCTTCTCTTTTGTACCTTGTTGATTTCCAACCATCAAGTTCTTGGAAACACCGTTATTGCCACCAAAACTTGACTCGGGTTGGTGGATTGGAGATTGATAATGGCTAGGTTATGGTTTCTTAACAGCATTACCGACATGAGCCCCAAAAAACTAATCAAGTTATAATTAGAACTTGTAATTACTTATATACCCAATATCCAACTAGCAAATATTTGATCTACACAATTTAGAATATTGCAACGCTGTTGAAAATGGAATGTGTGAGATATACCCACCACATGGGGTAGAGGTGCCATTAAACCAAATACCCAATGAAAATTTTCTTTAGATTGATTTGATTTTTATTATAACCACCTCTCCAACTTCTTTTTCACTTTGAAAATTTAAATAATAATAATAATGATAATAATAATAATTTTTATGATATGTCTAGGTAAGAAATACTCAAAGCTGTCAATTAAATTATAAAACTCTTAACAAAAAAATTTATAATTTTTTATATTACTTTGATAATCAAATGTAAGTTTCATGGAGTTCCATATATACTTTTTAAAAATATTTTTTTTTGACAAATTAAACGAAACTAATAACATGAACTACTACCTTTATATTACTATAGATTGTAGATTAGATTGGTTCAAATTATTGACACATCAGTTGAAAATCAGCATAGCAATTTCTTTTCAAAGTTTCACAATAATTGTCCGACTTACCCATCGTAGACTTTTTCCCGCCACGATAGACTGTTCTGTCACACTAACCCACTAGATAAGGTATTTCAACTTCTTTTGATTGTTTTCAAGTCATGGGGCGGTGCTGCACTTTGTTCAGCTGACTTCAAATTTTTTTTTTTTTAATATATATCAATTTTTTTTTTTTGGTTTAATACTTTAATTTATTTTTAAAAATATTATTTTTGCACACCCTGACTTAAATTTTATATACCCTTATTACAAGTATTTCCAAATCTAAGAGTAAAAGTAAGTGTTTGTAATTGTAAGTGTCATTTTTTATTATAAATTTATATTATATGTGTGTGTGTCGAGTATTAATTGTGTGCATTACTTTTTGTTATAATGTTATTTGTATAAATAATGATGTGTGTGGAAGTTTGTGTGTATAGTATGAATATAAGAGAAATGTTTTGACATCACTTTCATGGAAAATATAACAATTGCCCTAAAAGCATCCATTAACATGACCCTAAATATAATATAACTTTATATAATTTAGTAATTCGGAAATAGAGAGGATTTGTTGCATGTGTATATATTATTATCATGTTATAATAACTTATCATTATAAAGTCAGAAAAATTCAAGAAAAAAATTATAAAGTTAGTGATTGTTCAAGTATTTGATTGGTTAAGTAGACACGTAGTGTATTATATATGTATGAATGAGTGTGGTTATGTGCGTCAATAATTAATACAAAGCCAATGAGTTGAATTTATTCATTTAGTTTAAAATATTTTTATAAAAACAAAGACAAATAGATAATAACAACAGCATAAAATAAAAATAAAAATGTTAGACAAATTTAACAAAATAAAATGGTCATAGCTACCCACAATGACAACAAATACTCATAATGAACTACCATGTAATTAATAATTCAAAATTTGAAAACTTGTAGAAGGAAATTGTAAAACTTTTTTTTTGTCAATAACTCAATATATTTAAGTTTTCTTTTTATTAAAATTTTTTTCATTTAAATTTTTTAATGAATCCCTAAACAAAATTCCTAGAGTGGCCTTCCAACAATTGTTTCATAACCATGCCTCACACTTTTGAGAGCTTTTCTTGGTTCATATTCTTTCTTCAAACATTTTTTTTTTAACACATAATAAATTTTATAATTTATTTATAATTTATTTAAACGACAGATTATGATTGATGCAATGGTGGAGCCAAATTTTCATTTAAATGGAGCAAAATTATATAAAAATTAAAAAGCAAAAATTAAGGACTAATTGATAACTAAATATTATAATTAAATTAATAAATAAATAATTGACCAAAAATTTAATTGCAGTAGGTAATACAATATAAACGTAATCTGTGATTGAGATGGGAATTTTTAAAAAAAAAAAAAAAAAAAAATCTAATACACAACAAGATTTAAAACATACATCTCAATAGTCAAAGTCAATACAAGTTTCTTTAGGGTTAGATTAGGACATAGGTACATGTTTCTCCATAATATCAAATAGCCATTGGCATACAATATATAATTCATATATATATATATATATATATATTACCAGTATATTTCATAGAGTTAAAGTATATAAAAAAGAATAATCTATACATAATCATTTCTATATTAATTTAAAATAGATTTGTAAGGTTGAATTTAATCAACCATTTTGTTGGCTTTATTCCGTGCCAATTTGCTTGTAATTCAACATTTAAAAACCATGTATTTAGGTGGGAATCATGTAAGGGTAGTGTATGAGAAAGTGTGAAAAAAAGCTAAAAAGTGTGCACTCAGCAGGGCCTTGCGACTGGATCTCACGGCTGGCAAGTCGCCAAAGGAGGCACACGTGTGAAGCATCCAGAGGAGCTGAAGAGTCACGCCAGCTAGAGCACTACAGGACAAAACTTCCAGTCTGGCCAGACAGTTAACTCGCGACTCAGTCAAGTCGCGAGGCCAAGTCACCAGACCACTCTGTTTGGGAAAAACTGACATTTTAGATTCCAAACACACACCAGTATAAATACCTCTTATACCCACGTATTGTAGAGAGTTTGCAGAGAGAATTTTGAGAGAAAAACCCTAGAGAAAAACAAGATTGACTCATCCATAATCTTCATTCTTGATTCTCCAAATTTCTCTACTCTCACCCTCTCCATTGATACATCCTTGAGAGGTACATTTAGCCAAATTATTTTCTCACCATACCCATATCTGTGAGAAGGTTATTTTGGTGCTTGGGAAGCAGTTAGGAATGGACTAATTGATATTGGTTGATGCTATGGGCTATAGTGAAATCCAGTAAGCTAGAGAAGACAAAAGTTCAGCATAACCTCGTTGGAGGGCTTAGGTACACTGGGTAGATTAGGCTTGGAGGGTCTTCTACAGTTCATGTATCCCAATTTCACTCTCTAGTGGATTATTGACCGCTTGGAGGGCAGCAGAGAGATTTTACGCTGAGGACTTCGGTTTCCTGATAACACATCACTATGTTGTCTTTGTGTTTGCATCTTTTTTCCCTTAATCTTTGCCTTTTAATTACTACTGTGGTTGTGATTAATTTCGGTTTAGATTGTTTTACCACTTTTGTTCTAGCTTATTTTCATGTTCCGCACATACATTGTCTGATAATAAGCTTGTGTTAGTATTTTGTAAATTGGGGTTCTAAACGTTCATAGGTGTTTTACACACATTTTGAACATTCAAGATTAATTTTAAATATAAGAGATTTCAAAAATGCCAATAAAGAGTAAATTGGAATTAAAGAAAATGAATATATAATTATAATTCCAAATACAATTCAAAAGAGATACTGTTTTTAGGGTAAATTATGTATTCGGTCCCTATCCTATACACCATATTTCAATTTAATCCCTAATCTTTTAATTGTGTCAATTTGGTCCGTACCCTCTCAATGTCGTGTCAATTTAGTCTCTATCATTATATCTTAAATGAAAATTAGCGGCATAGCAAACGGCAAAAATAAAATTTTAGTTTATTGTCACATTAACGAAAACTAATGTTTTATTTTTTCCATTAGACATGTTATCAATTTTCATCCAAAAGATAATAGTAGGGACTAAATTGACACGGTACTGAAAGGGTAGGGACCAAATTAACACAATTGAAATGTTAGATATCAAACTAAAATATGGTAAATAGGATAGGGAGCAAATACGTAGTTTACCATTGTTTTTACTATAGAGAGATTTTTAAAAGAGAATTAAAATTAAGGGCAAATTACACTTTGCTCATTTGGAGTTTGCTTGAAAAACATTTTGCCTACCTGTGATTTAAAATTGGCACTTTACCCACTTGAGGTAGAGTGCCAATTTAAAAATATGACAAGTTAATTTGGGTTGGATCACCGGGGGAATTGCCACTCTCAACCACCCTTAGTTCTGCTCATAAATTAGTGTAACACTAATTTTATATAAGATCATCATTGACACTATTCTTATTATACACCATTCACTACCTATGACCAAATTATGAAATTTGTTATGTTGTTAGAGCATCTCCAACAAGCACTTTAGAAACATTTTCCTTTCAATTTTGGAAGGAAAACCACAAAAATCAACTCTAACAATCTCTCTAAAATGCCAAAAAAAAAAAAATTTGAGTTGCTAATGTTACTTTAGTATTTTTTTTAACTATGGTTAAATAGGAGAGAAAGAGGGGAGAGGGTTATGGTTGTCCTTATTTCTGACATAAAAAAATTATATGAAAAGGTTTAAGGGTTTTTTTTTTTTTTTTTTTGGGTGGGTCATCTTTGTCATTTTCTTATCACTTTCCTAGGTATGGTTACATATCAAATTACTTATATTTATGTGAGTTTCATACTTCTAATTAGCTCAACTAGTAAAGTCTTTAATAATTGAATAAGAGATCTAGGTTCAATACCCCGATTAGTGTCTTGATCTGATGATAAAGAGCACAATCATCATAAGAGGGCGTCATATGTTGACAATTTATAATAAATAAATAATTACTTATATTTATAATCAAATTTTGAAAACTGTTTTTTTCCCAAAGTATAATTTCAATTCCTTAAATATTTAGTGACCAACTTATTTTACTATTTAACTTATTTTTGCTATTATTCATGAGTCTCACTATACTTTTTGGTACTATTCATGGGTCTCACTATAATATTTTAGTTAATTTTTACCTTTACCTACTGTAAATTCAGCAAAAAAATTTCAATTTTAGCAAAATAAGTTGATCCTAAATGAACCTTTATTTTATATAATAATTTTGATACACGGTTTCATTTTTGAAAATTTTAATTTTAAAGAATTTAATTCAGTCCAAATTAATGTTGAATTCGTTAGAAAAATATTGATGGTATGTTTATCATTAAAACTTTTTAGTTTTTAGCTTTTAATTTGAAATCAACCCAAACAATGAGAAATCATACCCTCTCCTGTTTTTTATTTAATCTATCAATAGGCAAATATTGTACTGCTTAGAAAGATGAAGTCTATTGGCAGCCTAGGTACAATTTACCTAAGTTCATTTGGATTAATATTTGTTAAAAAAAATTATATGTTTAGTTAATAAAATTTTACAAAATATATTATATCAAAGGAATTTTAAAAAGAAAAAAAAAATACAGTTGCTTTCTTGTTAAAAAAAATTGGCTGAACAACCAACTCAGCACGCAAAAGTGGCTTCTGTCCTACTTTTTGCCTTTTTTTTGGCATGTGAGGTGTGTAACTCTTTCTTAGTATTTTTTATGCCCACTCAGGAACTGATGACCCAGCGAGTCAATGGTCAAAATAATTTTAAATAACGATATTCTTGAATAAAGATTTGTTTTTTTTTAAGTATTTGGTAGCATAAAAAAAATAAGTCAAAAGAAAATTATTTTTGATCAATATAAAAAGTATGACATATTTTTAGAGATTGTTTTTTATTAAATTTTTTTGAAAAACAACTCTATTTCACAGCAAGCTAAATAAGAGAAGTTAAGAGGTTATTTTTCAACTCATTTAAAACTGCTACCAAATATTGGAAAATGAGATAGTTTTATAAAAATGACAAAAGTTAAGTACAGTACTTTAAGTATTGTTCCTTAAATTTCCCTCTTAAGATTCAGCCACGTGGATTTTTTCTTATGGGATGGAAGTATATTTTTTAATTAAATAGTCACATGGTTGAATCTTAAAAGGAGAACTTAAGGAACAATACCTAAGTATTGTACCTAAGTCTTGCCCTTATAAAAAAATGTTTCTTGAAAAATGATTATTTTTTAGAAAATATTATTGTTGAAACAAACAAATCGTAAGATTTTGCTCTAACCAATTGTGTTTGTCTATTAACAAGGGACCCATAGATTGCACAGTGCATAAATATCTCCTACTTCATTTAGATATAATATACAAGTTATAATAAAATGACCTTCTCTCTCTAGAAAAAAATAAATTGACCTTTCTGTAACTTTTATGCAAATTGTATCATTCATTAATTTTTAATAGGTGCACAGACTGGCACCTTTATCGTGTTTTAATGAAGATATCTAAGGTTTAAGTCTCTTAATTATTGATTTGTTAAAAACATTATATGATTAAAATTTTGAGAAAAAAATGTTACGGAGTAATTTTATTTTTAGTATGATGTCAAATTTTGTGAATCGGATGTTATTTATTATCTAATTCATAAAATGGTGTTTTATTTATCATTTTTGTTAGGTTCAATATGTTTTATGTTGCAAACCATGATAAATGGTAAGTTTATTTGACTTAGAATGTGTATTTTCAAGTCTCAAACAAATAAATAAGTCCAACTCAAAGAGAGGAAAAAATATCTTTTGGATTTTCGACAACTTCTCAATAGCTTTTGAATAATTGTTCGATAGCTTATTGATTGATCAAAAAAAGTGTTGAGAGTTGATAAATCAATCAAAAATACTTTGGATCATTTGACTAGGTAAGGTTGTCTAACTCCTTCCCCACCTTGTAACTTAGCGTCCAAAATTAAATTAAAAATTCTTAGACTAGTTTCTTATCTATGTAATTTTATAATTTGTAGAATATAACTAGTACTAAAACAATGTAATTTTCAATTGTATCTAGGACCAAGGTCTTGTAATGTTATTTTCTATTCAATGCAATATTTAATTATTTGATGTCTTATTTATTTATTTTTCTTAATTTTTTTTGTTTGAATAAAATAAGTGGCAATTACATGTAAAACCCTATCTAGGGGAAAATATATACTTAATAAAACTTCAATTTTAAGAGGCATTACACGACTCTACCCTTTTACGCAAGTTTGGCTCAACTAACAAAGGAACATTGGTAGGCCAGAGCGATCTCTCACAGGTACAAAGGTATTATACTAGGTTGTAAAACGCCTTTGAATATAGTGGATTGTGTTTATGGGGAAGGTTAATTTCCCCTGTAGCGGTTTTCTCTTGTATAGTTTTCCTTTAGTTTTCCACTTCGTAATCGTATCATTGTCTCTCATTATGATTGATTTTGTGCGATTGTTGACACTATATTAGATATACCATATGGTTAATATATTTTGATTACTTTTATCAGATAAATTGGCATAATTGGACTTATTTAAATTGTTAATCCGCTTCATAATAAACAATTGCAGTCTAAACAAATATTTTCTTGAAAATATTTTACATTGAAACAAATGGAGCGTTAATTACAAAAAACATATATCTATAACTTAAAAAGTTTTATAGATGAGATAGTTTTTTCCTTTTTATCATTAGGTGAGATATGTATTGATTTTTGATAATTTTGAGATTTTACAAACATAAAGGGTATAGAAATACAATATTATCTAGTAATGGATTGTCAAAAACACATCCAATGTAAAGTTATAAGTGGTGCAACTTTTATTAATAGTACAACACTAACTTTCTATTAGATGTGGTTTTTAATAAATCTACCATTAGATTACATTATATCCTTATAATTTAAATCCAAGAAAAATATTAAAACAATCAAAGATTATAGGAAAGATGTGATTTTATGGATCAAAAAAGCCAATAACATTTGATTGACGCAAAATTTGGCATATAAGTAAAAAAAAATAGAGAATATATAGTATAACAGTGAGATTTTCAAAATATTAATCTAATAAAAAGTTATTGAAATATTGTAAAATTAAGAAAGGATAGCACTAGGTTTAACATAAGAGAGATTCAAGTTCATCTTGTGCAAGTGTGCAACACTTTTTCATTGTTATAGCACTTCAAAAAATATTTATTGAGTAATATTTTGAAAATATCTTTATTCAATTACATATTCTATTTGTTTTTAACATTTAGACCAAATTTCTTATTAATCATATATTATTTACTATCTGTCCATAAAATCATATTTTTTGTATAATTTTAAAATACAAAAAATTAAAATACAAAAAATGAAACTTCAACATTCCATATCAGGAATAGTTATTGTAGGCATGAACCAAGTTCGTGTTCTATCACTAACTGGTAATAAATAAATACTCAAACAACCATCCATAGTTGGATTTTTTTTTTTTTTTCTTTTTTTGAGATAGGGGATAGTTGGATATTGATGCAGAAATATTCTAACCACTTTTATGACAGCCATGTAGGCGATGTGTCATTTATTACAGATGTCAACGTGTCTTTTCTTTGTGATTGTTATAATATATGGAAACTTGTTGATAGTTGTTATAGCTTCTTATCTTCTTCTTTTTTCTTCTTTTTAATGTGAGAACTACAACGGAAGAGAAAATATTTGAACTCTGAATGTTTTCGTTAAAGAAATTAGGAGGTGTCAATTAATTGTGTTGCAAAATTTTTTAACCGTTATAGCCTATTATTTATTTAATATATTTTTTGAGAATTTATTATCTATTTGATTTTAGATGTAAAGACTATTTAGGAAGTTGTATACCTGAAAATTTTGTTATAATTGTATTATGTTTTTGAATTGAGTGATTTCTTTTATCAAGAGAGTTTCAACCTATAACGTTTGCTCTTGATATAACTATTTATCATCAGACCAAGACACCAATCAGTTTTTGGTGTAGGTGGGGATTAAATCTCAGATCTCTTATATAGTCATAAGAGATTTTACCAATTGAGCTAACTAGAACCCACATTCCTTTTATCGGTCAAGCTCGTTGCCCACATTTAGTGACAAGGGTTGGATAACTTTGGTGGCGTCCGCCACACTCAGTTGAGTGGCATCTTAGAATTATCCTCTTTACTCATGGTTGACCTTTGGATTTAATTATCCTAGAAAGACGCAACTTTGTGCTAAATGTCATATCATATAATAATTTGTTGTATGTGAAACTCTTTTACTACAATTTCAAAATAATATTATGATTCAAACTATTACCAAAAGTTCCTCAAGTTTTTTAAAAACTATATAGTTTATATTAAATTGTTTCAATGATTTAGAACAATTTTTTTTGTTATTATAAAAATAAAAGATACTTTTCATGCATATAAATTACAATAATTTTTTTTCTTTTTTATTACTATATGTTTAATTATTCAACTTTGATAATATTAATTATCTTTTTTCAATTTACATATAACATTTTATTAATTCATGCATAATATTTGAATATTTCTAATAAATAAAACAGAACAGAAATTTATTTAGATAAATTTTTTTTATCATAAAGGTTTTTTTTTTTTTTTTTTTTTTTTTTTTTTTGGTGAGATGGGGTACTGAGGCAGTCCCATCTACTTTTCCCATTTCTTTAATCGCTTTGCAAGAGAAAATATGCTTCTTCTTTTTTCTTCTTCTTTTTTTCTTTATTATTTTTTTTGAAGAGAAAATATGGATGTTTACCATGGCAATCTTCATGCCTAGTAAATGAAAAGGACATTTTTTCCCCGTATAACTATAGGACATAACGTAAAGGAATAAGGTGTCTGACTTTTGTAATGATATGGATATGCTTTTTTTTTTTTTTTTTTTTTGATAAAATGATATGGATAGGCTTGGACACATAATAATGACTCCTGAGAAAGAATTATACCCTTAGACATTATAACAAATAGAATATTTCTTCTAATAATTTTCCATTAATTTTAATAGAGTTAATCGTATTATTTATACTATATTTTCTTTTTTAAACTAGACTTTTATATAGTTCAAAAATATCATTATTAATAATAAGTGACTTCTCTTAGAATAGGGTTATAAATATCAAATACCAAATTTAGGACACCTACAACTAGAGATGGCAATTTTGCCCCATCCTGCTTGACCCACCCCTCCCCCTTCGTCCCGCACAGTTTTTCCCCGCCCTGCAAAGGTGATGGGGTGGGAATAGGGTGAGATTTTAGCCCCGCCCCGCCCCATCCTAATAAGGGTTAAATTGTAATTTTCTTCATATCTTAAAACCCAAATATTTAAACAAACATATCATTAACTTATTTTTTCTATCTAATGTGGCTTTCTGCCTCTTTTTTCTCTCTGGCTAATATAAGTCCAAATCTCAAGGGTGTTGGTTGTATTTTACACTAAAAATTATATAGTCGATTCAAAACGATTTGGGTTTTATAGTTTAGGTACCTAAAGTCAACCTAGTTATTAATTTATTGTACTACAAAGTCATCATCATTGAGGCAATCCAAACCTACTTGAAATAAAAATTAGGGTAAAATACAGTTAATACCTTTGAGATTTAGACTAATGTCAGATAAGTTTAAAACTTTTCAAAACTAACCAACTTGGTTCCTAAACTCAACTTCCTAAACCATTACTAACTTTTTTCTCATTTCTCTCATAGTGATTAGGAACCAAGTTAGTTAATTTTAAAAAAAAATATTAGACCTAATTGACATCAGTCCAAATCTCAAGGGAGTTAACTGTATTTATACTAAAAATTATATAGTCAGTTCAAAAAAGTTTGGGTTTTATAGTTTAGGTACCTAAAGTCAACCTGGTTATTAATTTAAATTACTAAAATACCTTTACATGTCTATTTGTCCTCATAAAATTTAATTAATCTAGTGTTAAGTTACTTTCTAGTGCTTAAGTTCCGTTAAATAGTATTGAGAGTAAACATGTTTGTTACAAGTTTGGATTTTTCAAATATAAATGGAATTGGTCTGGGATAGAATTCCTGAAATTTAAGAGTTTAATGAGGATTTGGGGAGAAAAAAAAAGTTTGTCCTAAACCTCACCAGTCTCCATTTGTAATTATATCTTTTTATTTAGTAAACCCATTTAAGTAAAATATGAAAAAAAAAATTTGAGGGAATGGTGGCACGCAAGTCGGGTTTGTTGTTGGCTAAGTTCTCATTTGGTATGCTGTTTTGAAATTGCAATTATTTAAAGCACAATTTTTGAACCTTTTTTTTTTCCCTCTAATTATAGCTTTTTAAAACATTATATATACAGTTTCTCAACAAAAAAAAAAAAACATTATATATACATTATACATTCAGTTAAAAAAAATTATATATATATATATATATATTTTTTTTTTTTTTAAATGAAAACACCCAATAAAGTTAGCAAATACTAAGTTCTAAATTAGATCATCCTCAGATGTGAATCACATAAGTTGTATTTCTAAATATTTATAAGATATTCCTTATGTAACTAAGTGCTAAGTGCTTGTGGGGGTGGCATCACAGGTTCAAGCTCCGATGGGAGCTATATATGTCAAGTAGATTAGGATTTCCAACGCAGCTAAAAAAAAAATTCCTTAGTTATGGATTTGGAGGAGCTATATATGTCGTGTAGATTAGGATTTTTAACTCAACTCCAAAAAAGAAAATATATTCCTTATGTATGCATTTTTTAGGATTAATTGCTAATTACACTCCTAAAGTTTGGAGATGTTTGGATTTTACACTATGAAGTTTCAAAATTTACATTTTACCCCATAAAGTGTTTGGATTTTACACACTAACATTTCAAAATTTGGATTTTACCTCCTAAATTTTTTAAGAACGTTTGGATTTTACTCCCTAAATTTTGGGAATGTTTGGGTTTTACACACTAAAATTTCAAAATTTGGGAGTGTAAAATCTAAACACTTCCAAGTTTTAGAGAGTAAAATCCAAATTCTGAAACGTCATGGTGTAAAATCTAAACACCCCTAATTTCATGGGATAAAATTCAAATTCTGAAATTTCAAAGCGTAAAATCCAAATACCTTCAAACTTTAGAGATGTAATTTATAATTTTCCCTCTTTTTTTTTATAAGAGAGAGGTTGATTTTTTATTTTTGACATTGAACAATTAATGATAAAATAAAATAAATTTCTAAAAAAAATTGATAAAATAAAATAAGAATTAAAGTGGAGATCGGATTAATACATTGCCATATATCTTAAGTCTTAAATAATATTTTATTGAAATAATGCTAATAAAAGGTTACGAGGATTGAAGATTTAATATTTCATAATTAATATGTATTAAAAAAATACTAATAAAATTGCTGTAATTTATACGTGTGAGAGAGAGAGAGATATATATATATATATATATATATATAATTTCAACTTATGGGAGCACTTTATTATTCAAATTATCTTATCTGACCACAAAATATTTTACCAATTAAATTAATAGAAAGGGGAAAAAGAAAAAGTCAAATACTAGCTTCATTTGGTGCATTCAAAGAAGCCTCCTCTTGAATTGGAGGAGCTGCTCCTGTCACCTCAAGGATCCCACTTTGCTTGTTCCATGCAGGCTGTTCAGATGGGGGTGCAGAACCTTGTGGTTGAGTTAGATGCTAAGGTGGTTGTTGAGCTGGTGTGGTCTTACTTTCCCTCTAATGCGTATTATTCCTCCTTGTTGGCTGATTGTAGGTCGCTCCTAGGCAGGTTTTAGCACTACAGAGTTCAACATGTATTCAGGGAAGCGAATAGAGTTGCTGATGCTATGGCCAAGTTAGGATATGTGATGCAAGACCATTTTGTATTTTGGGATAATCCCCCATCTGATGTAATTTCAGCTTTTGTGTATTCTGATACTATTGGGGAAACTGTATGTAGGCTTGCTGCCTCTAACTTAGCCAATTTGGCTCAGTTGTTTAATAATATTTCCTGTTAACCAAAAATCAAAATTGAATATTAAGTAAAAATCCAAACTCGAGAGTATTCGAGCCTAGGTTCTAATTTTTTTTTTTTTTTTTTTATAATAAATGTGAGAAAACAATACTTATCAACCTAGACATTATCAATTTTGTTGGGAGACCACAATTTAACTTCCTACAACCACTCTAAAAATAGGCCTTCAAAGTATGATGTCGAATGCTATAAAAGATTTTAGTGTGTCTTATTTATCACCAAATAGTTTTGAGGTGGAATGACATAACTCACAGTCTAACAAATTTGATAATTGAATTTAAAACTATAACACTCCCAATCTATTATTCCAACAAGTTGTACCCTTATTTAAAAAATAAAAAAGTTATAGTCTTACACTTTGTCTAACTTAGGCCCTGTCTGGTTTCAAAAAATGGTGTATTCATTTTTCATTTTCTCTTTTTTGTATTTAGATACTGAAATTGAATATATAAAAAGGACTTATTTTCACATTTAAGGGTATCTGGTAAGTTGTTTTGAATACATAAAATACATCATATACAAGTTTGACATTGTTTTCCTCTTTTTTTTTTTTTTTTTTTTTTTTTTAAGTTAATTTTTTCACTTATACACACTCACATAAATCATGTGGGGCCCTTCGTATTATCACAATATTTACGAAATTGTCATACTTATCAACCCAAAACAATACTTATCAATCTAGACATTATCAATTTTTTTAGCTAGGGGACCACAATTTAACTTTTTACAACTACTCTAAGAATAGGCCTACAAAGTATAATGTCGAATGCCATAAAAAATTTGAGCTTGTCTTCTTCATCACCAATTGGTTTTGAGGTAGAATGGCATAGCTCATGGTCTAACAAATTTGATAATTGAATTTAAAATTATAACACTCCCAGTCTATTATTCCAACAAGTTGTACCCTTATTTAAAAAAATAAAAAAAGTTGTAGCCTTACACTTTGTCTAACTTAGGCCCTGTTTGATTTCAAAAGTGATGTATTCATTTTTCATTTTTTTATTTTTTTGTATTTAGATACTAGAATTGAATATATATAAAAATGACTCATTTTCACATTTAAGGGTATCCGGTAAGTTGTTTTGAATACATAAAAAACATCATATACAGGTTTGCCATTGCTTTTTTTTTTTTTTTTATTAAGTTAATTTTTTCACTTACACACACTCACATCAATCAGGTGGGGCCCTTCATATTTTCACAATATTTACGAAATTGTCATTGCATTTGTTTTCTATGAAAATGAATATGATGAAAATTTGTTTTCAATTTTTGTATTCAAATCTAACTTTGAGGATACAGAAAATGAAAACGGAGTACAAGTTTTTAAACCAAACAAGTTTTTTTGCGGTAGGCTCCATTGAAAACTAAAAATGTAAACAAAAAACACAACTTTTTTCAGCTAACCAAAGAACCTCTTGAGCATTAGCATCTGGTTTCTACAAAAATATCTCATTTTACCATTTCAAACGCTACTTTATCTATTATACCATACAATTTTACAACACACCCAACATCTTAACTTTTATATTCCTATACAACATATTAAAATAATATATCTACACAACAAAGTATATAACCCAAACAATAAAAAACAGTATTTTAATTTTGTGGTGAGTCAGGGAGAGAGAGAAAGAGGAAGATGATTTTTGAGGTGAAAGAATAAAAAATATTATTTTAATTTTGCAAGTGAGCTACAGAACCATCATAAAATTAAGATGGTATTATAGTAAAATTGCAATTTTTTTTTTTTTTTACTACAATTGCAAGATTGAGTAATAGGATTTTTGTGCTTTGATGCTAAAATATAGCATATTATAACATATGCAAGACCGAGTACTGATGCTTAGAGAATTAGGGATGCAAATATATATATATATATATATATATATATTTTTTTTTTTTACATTCTCAAATATTACTTTATCTATTTTACCAACTCATTTTACAACTTACCTTACAATCCAATTTTTATTTTTACATACAACTCAATAAAATAATATAAACTACCTAATAAAATAATAAAAAGTATTATTATCTCTCTTTTTTCTTACTCACTTTTTTTCTTCACACACAACCACATATTAAAATAATATATTTTTTTTACAACCTATAAACAGTAAGGTTGCATATATACAACCTCACTATTCATAGGTTGCAATTTTTTTTAGGTTTACAAACTCGTATGGAGTGGGTTTTGGAGACTTAGATTGTAAAATAGCAAAGGAGGGATGTTTATACCCCCAATACTAGTGCTCTTAGCATCCAAAGTCTCTAATGGTTGAATAAGAGGTTTAGAGTTTAATCCTCGCCTACCTCAAAAATTGATTGGTGTCTTGGTCTGATGAGATGATAAAAGAGCTATTATTAAGAGCAGACGCCATAAGTTGGGAAAATTATACAGTCCTCTAGTAAACCACGTCACTTGTCCATTATTCCACTAAAAAACTCTCACTTGTTTAAAATTGCTGAGTCAGTAATTAGTTTCTGTTTAAAAATATTTTTATCTCAGAAATTTTAAACAAATGAAAGTTTTTTAGTAAAATAATAGACCACATCACTTGTCCACAATAAAGACCTTATAATCTATATATATATATATATATATATATAAAACCGAAACTTTTGAAGCTCCTACAATTTTTCACGTCAGCAATATTAAAATAAATAGATATAAATATTATAATTTATAAATATTAAAAATAATAAATAGTTTCAGCCTTTTTAATTCCTTCGATTTGCTTCCTGACTTTTTTTGTGAAACAGTTCTTCTCCTTGCTACCCAGCTTCTCACCCAATTCATAAAATTGTCTTAGATAACCCCTTTAGAGAAGGAGGAAGACGAGAGGTATGTTACCCCCAAACTGAAAACCTAATAAAGACCCACTGTATATGGTGAAAACCTTACGAAATCTCTGCAAGCTCGAACACAAAGTAATCCACTTCGAGTCGAACTGCGAAGACTCTATGAACAACAAAATCTCCTCTAGCGAGCCATGAAGCCTCCTCATATACGAAGCTTAATTCGAAACCGTAATCCCAGAAAGTTTGACCTCTTGAGCTGGCAAAAATTGGTTGGAGCTCGCACCATGAGAGATTTCACATGCGAGCTATGAGTCTCTTCATACACGAAGCTTAATTCGAGACCGTAGACCCAGAAAATTTGACCTCAATGATTCGAACTCAATAGCCATTCGAACTTATCAGCCCATCGAAGCAATATTAGACAAACTATTGCGATGGTGGTATGATCAGTAAAGTGTATGCCATGGTTAGTTTCAAAAGTGAGTTAATAAGGCCTGTGTAAAGGAAAAGGATGGGCCAGATTAAGAGATAAGGAACTAAAGAAGTGAATGGTCTTTAACCACGTGGATGGACTGAAAAAAGAGTCATGTTGATGTGGAATTCTGCTCATCTTTCAGACCCACTACAAGTGAAGGCACTGCAATTGGCAAAGCCACATATAAAAATGTTTATTCTGATAAGATTTATGCAGGCTTCATCAAAGTGCATCAGTTTTCCTCTAATTATGTAGAAACTGTAATGCGGAACTCGCACCACCATCTACAATTATGGAGACTTAAAAAATATGGTGTTTTTCAATTAAGTAAACCAATAGTGTTTTATTGGTAGCGTAAATTAACTTATTTATGCTAACTGAAGGTTTATAATTTTCAATTTATTACATATTGTTCATTTAAAGTTACAATGTCTATTGGATAGTATGGTACGTTGTTATTCATTTTATTGCTATTTTTTATGATTGAATAGTTTCTTGAATAATTGCTACATGTAGTAAACAACGTAAAAATATATATATATATATATATATTTTTTTTTTTTTGAAGTCTCAAACTTAATGGCTTTTCCGTGCATATTGATATTTTTTTTTATATTAGAGAAGTTATCAATAACTTTCCCGTGCATCGCATAAATTTGCGACTAGTTTCTCTATAAGTCGAAACTCTCCCTAATAATAAACGCAGGCTTGGTATAATATTATTGGGAATCTCCGAAAAAAACGGTCCAGCTCAAATACAGTACTATCAAAGTATTTATAGATATTTTTTTTATAAAAATAAATTAATTAATTAATAGTTACATTAAAAAAATTGTTTTAGTCAATGATATCAACCAGTAAAAGTGAAAGGAAACAAAATAAACAAAAGAAAACAAAAATTTAACCCAAAAAAAAAAAACAAAAATGGTTTGCGTAATCATTGACAACACTATCAAAAATTTGACGGCTGCAAACATTCTCATTTAGAATTTGGGAACTTCCATCGCTGTTTATTCACTTTGGCATCTAAGATAAAACCTCTCTTTCACTCGCTTTCATTCACATTTCATTGCAGTCCTTTTTGTTTGACTCCAAAACAAACAACAACAACAACAAAAACTCAAAACTCAGGCCCTCAGAAGCTCCATACACACTCACAAATGGGGCTTCTGCAAATGGGTTTCTGAGTATTTTGTTGTTTTCTGAATTGGGTTTTTGTTTTTATTGAAAAATATATATCAATTCCTTGTTGGGTTTTTGCTTTGGAAAATCTGTGTTGTGAAAAAATGATGAGTTTTAAGCAGTTTTGGACCAAAAAGACTTTGATAGGTCTGGGGTTGGGACAGTTTCTCTCACTTTTGATCACTTCCACTGGTTTCACATCTTCTGAACTCGCCAAAAGAGGTATATTGATGATGCCTTTGTGTATGTATGGATGTATGTGTGTTACATCTTTTGTCTTTAGTTGTCTCAGACATGAAGCTATACTTTTATTTGATTGCAATATATTTTTGTACTTACAATTCATAGCAATGGTTCTTATGTTCACAATGACTGGCCCTACAGAGAGTAATCTTAATAAATAAATAAAAGTATTGAAATTCAATAGGTTTCCGGAAAGTTTTTGAACTTTTGCAGTTTCCAGCCATTTTGGAATTTGCATTTGTTCTATGATGTTTCAATTATAGTTAGTGTTTCTTTGATATATTGGTTCCAATCGGGCATGAAGATTTTAGTCAAAATCATGACTGTTTAAAATCAAAATCATGACTGTTTAAATTTTGTTATACTCACATATTATTATGTGTTTCTTGGTTCAAATTTCTTAGAGGTTTAAAATTTTCTTTTTGTCGATGATTTCCTACTTGATTGGTCTTAGTGTAGTGAGGTTGTGTTCAAGGTATTCTGTTCAAGATTCTCATATAAATTTCTTTTTCTTTTTTCTTTTTTTTATAAAATTTTTCACACCAAGAAAAATTCAAAAGAATAAATAAATAAATAAATATATATATATATGCTCTGTTTATTGGTACTGGTTTCTGATATATTCTGTTGGATATCATATTACTTACTCTCTTATTCTTGACATTTATTCATTCATAATCTTGGTATTAGAAAAAGTTGATAAATTTTTCAGAAGATTTTAGTCAAAATCATGACTGTTTAAAATCAAAATCATGACTGTTTAAATTTTGTTATAGTCACATATTATTATGTGTTTCTTGGTTCAAATTTCTTAGAGGTTTAAAATTTTCTTTTTGTCGATGATTTCCTACTTGATTGGTCTTAGTGTAGTGAGGTTGTGTTCAAGGTATTCTGTTCAAGATTCTCATATAAATTTCTTTTTCTTTTTTCTTTTTTTTATAAAATTTTTCACACCGAGAAAAATTCAAAAGAATAAATAAATAAATAAATAAATATATATATATATATGCTCTGTTTATTGGTACTGGTTTCTGATATATTCTGTTGGATATCATATTACTTACTCTCTTATTCTTGACATTTATTCATTCATAATCTTGGTATTAGAAAAAGTTGATAAATTTTTCAGAAGATTTTAGTCAAAATCACGACTGTTTAAAATCAAAATCATGACTGTTTAAATTTTGTTATACTCACATATTATTATGTGTTTCTTGGTTCAAATTTCTTAGAGGTTTAAAATTTTCTTTTTGTCGATGATTTCCTACTTGATTGGTCTTAGTGTAGTGAGGTTGTGTTCAAGGTATTCTGTTCAAGATTCTCATATAAATTTCTTTTTCTTTTTTCTTTTTTTTTATAAAATTTTTCACACCAAGAAAAATTCAAAAGAATAAATAAATAAATATATATATATATATGCTCTGTTTATTGGTACTGGTTTCTGATATATTCTGTTGGATATCATATTACTTACTCTCTTATTCTTGACATTTATTCATTCATAATCTTGGTATTAGAAAAAGTTGATAAATTTTTCAGAATATTTTATCATGTTTTGTAGGAATCAATGTCCCAACTTCACAGTCTTTTCTAAACTACTTGCTCTTGGCAATTGTCTATGGAAGTATTGTGATTCACCGGAAGAAAGCACTCAAGGTTATTCCAATGGTTTTATGCTTTTTTTGCTTTTATTTTTATGCATTTGAAATGCCTACATTCAAATGATTTTTAAAATTATATGTGAATAAAATCATCCTTTGTTTACTCCGGGTTGAAAAAATGTAGGATCAAGCTGCTAATAATAATAACATTATACTCTGGAAAATATCAGTCAGCTTTGTTGTATGTATTAGTTTCATAATCCGGTGCAGTTACATTTTGTCAACCTATTTGTTGCTTCCTTATTTTCGTTTTTCTTATTTTTAATTTTAATTTCTTGATCAATATCAGTATCCAGTGATGGCTGACAAGACTGAGAAAACACACTCTCTGGAGAGAACAATGAATTATTAGACATCCTATACACTTGGGTGACTCTTTTTTTCTGAGTTGAATAAAATCTTCTTTACTTACCAAAAATAAAAAATGATTATAGCTCATAGGATATTCTACTTGGACAGTTCATGTGAATATGTGCTTCTAATGTAAAACTCAACAGTTGTATTTGAAAAAACCTTTTCATCCTGAGCATAACTGCTTAGCCCATCAGAGTTGAATGCTCCTGGATTACCTGGCAACTAGTTTTGGTGGGTGGCAATTTTTCATGAAATTGCCACAATTTGAGCTGCACTTAGGGAGCAGGCTTTTTGTGAGCAATATGAAATGACACAGTCATCACATAGGTATTTTAGTTTTAACAATGTTTCTGGTGGATGGGTAGAAGGAATCCTGGTCAAGAAGAGTCAGTATCACTACCCTTGAGATGTGTGAGTTGAAGATGAGGAGGAGAAAGGCCCATTTAGTTCATTTAGTTATTGCTCCTTTCATTGTTGTCTTTACCCATTTTCTAATGTTAAATATCTAAAGACTAGCTACTTTATTTTCTTTTGAAATTCATGCAGGCAAAATGGTATTACTACATACCTCTTGGATTGGTAGATGTAGAAGCCAACTATCTTGGTGAGAATATCTATCTTGTTGTCAATGACTGGTGTATTTTAGTATGATAATTATATGCATGTATACTGTTCATTTAATTATTATTCTTTAGTATTTTTATGGTGGATGTATCTTATGATATTGCTAAGTTGATGGGTCTATAGTATTTTAATTTGTTTCTCAATTTTTTTTTTTTAATTAACTGCAACTGATCTAATCTCCATTTGATGTGCAGTGGTGATGGCCTATCAGTACACATCTATGACAAGTGTCATGCTTCTTGATTGTTGGTCAATACCGTCTGTCATGGTTCTTACCTGGTTTTTCTTGAAAACAAGATATAGATTCAGAAAGATAACTGGTGTTATTGTTTGTATCGCTGGCCTAGTCCTCGTTGTTTTTTCAGATGTTCATGCCGGTGATCGAGCAGGTGAACATCTTCTGTATCATACACTTGATCTTTCTATTTAAGTAGTTGTTCTGATGTTGTGTGCACTATATGGGTTGCAGGAGGGAGCAATCCCCGTAAAGGAGATGCAATTGTTATTGCTGGTGCCACGCTATATGCTGTCAGTAATGTCAGCGAGGTTAGCTAATGCAAACATTTCTCTAGGTTGCAGACATTTTGAGGGGAATGGGAGGGGGGGGGGGGGGAATGAAGTACATATTGTTTTGTTATAGACATGATGATGCAGCATATTATTGTTTCCATTGTCTTAATTTATTATGGTATTATGGAAAATGATCACTGTTGGAACTCGGAAGCCTTTGTTTGTCCAAAGTGGTAGAGTTATTGCCATGCTTTTCCTCTTGGGATAAAGTACATTTTGATCACCTGTGGTGTGAAGGAAAGTCTATTTGCCAACTTTTTGTTTAAACATTGCACTTTACTCGCCTAAGGGTCATTTTTAATGTCCGTTAGATTTTTTTGTTAAAACATGAGAAAATGAGTTACTTCACACACTTATGGTTTCAAAGTTAGCTTTTTCTTTGGTTAGTAGCCAAAAGAAGAAATCATTTTGTTGATATCCTAGTCAGTTGGGAACTGCCACCTGATGGACGTTCAAAGGGCTACTATTATAGGTGGATTTATTTTGTATCTTCTTTTTTAAAAATAATTTAGTAGTGGTTAATCAACATTTTCAAAGTCAAGCCTTAATTTTCTTTCCAATGCAGGAGTTTCTTGTGAAGAATGCTGATAGAGTTGAACTCATGGCCATGCTGGGTCTTTTCGGTGCCATTGTCAGTGCTATCCAAATGTATCCTTGATTTCAGAGCTAAGTGTTGATTCTTATATGAGGGTTATAAGTTCTTTCTATTTTAGTGGACTTATATAATAATTTGTTCCTTGGTTCAGTTAATTGTTTCCTGGGGTGATCATTTCATTGGACATGTATTGTTTTAGAAAAGTTTCTTTCATCAGGTGAAACTAATCATCTTGCATCTTGATTTCAATGCACTTGAGTTGAGGATGTTGTGAAGCAAAGAAACTACTCAATGTCCAAGTGTAGTGCAGTTGTTTTATGTATGCAATTCTATTTTAAAGTTGTAGCCCTTAATGATTTCTGCAGAAGCATTGTTGAGCGCAATGCGCTCAGATCTATTCACTGGACTCCTGGGCAAGTAAGTCTCTGTCTTTGTCTGTCTGTTTGTCTGTCTGTCTGTCTGTCTGTCTCTCTCTCTCTCTCTCACACACGCATGCACACACACGCACGCACGCACATAAATGGATCACATTCAGCGACTGAAATTAGATCCATATTCTTGGAGAGTCATCCATCTGATTTATTGTTACAGCTTTGATTAAAAATATTTGTAGCTCATTACTTTTAAGTGGCAAGGTAGCTCATGCATACAAAATTACAAGTTTGATTACAACAGGGTAAAGACGTTCAATATTCTATCTTTAAGGCAATATAAAGTTTTATGTGGATTAAAATCGTCCTGCTATCCTTTTTGGTTGTCGAAAAGTTTCGGAGGGTGTTAGGAACCTGGTGTTTCCCAACGGGGATGGATGGAGAATTATATGAAATTGGGTGAGAATTAAAAGGAATTTGACTGAATTCAAGGTAGTCACCCTCCAAAGAATTATCAAGAGAAAGGAAAGTACTGAGCAACAATTTGGTTTATTCATGTGATTAAACTTTAACTAACTCAATCCTATCAATTCCACTTGGACTTAACTAGCTAGTTGAAGGGATAGAATTACAAGAATTATTAAGATATTACAACAAATGAGGGGTTCCTAACATTTCCCTCCCCTTCAAAACACCTCGCCCACTAGTTGGTGTCGTTGTTATCTTCATTATGGATGATTGGCCTCTAAACCAATATGCCAATGACATCTTGATTGCACACACTTCATCTTCTTAAGTTGGCACCAAGGAAGAGGCAAATACCGCTTGTAAATTCTGGCATCCTCTCAAGTTCACCTCCAAACGATGATCCAAGCTCAAAAATATTTTTAGAAGCACAGCCACGAATGACACACATTCCTTCAACTCCTCCAATAGCTTCTAAACAGATTGGATGAATTCAAGCTCACAAATTGCAGGCTTGGCTCCATAACTAGGTGAAAATCTAGAAGCACAATAATTGCCACTTCTATCTCCAATGATAAACAAGTCAATGTCATAGTGGCCTTCCTCTTTATTAGGTTGGCACAGCTCCTCATCAGTTGCAATATACAATTTGGCATCTTGATCTTAAGGAAGTGCACAAGCCTTGCTTATGCATCTCCACACGTGACCTGACAGCATCTCGTATGAACATAGTTGACTGTTTTTCCATCTTCTTTGGACTTCACTTTGATTATGTTTAGCTGGTCCCAAGTTATTTTGAAAATTGAAATTGTTGTACACTCAGGGAACTTAGCTTAATGGTCAGGACCCCAAGAAACTTTCTTTTGGTGGAGATGATGTCCAGGTGGATCATCTATTGTAATGACCATTAGATCACTCGCACTACCAGCACTATGAGATGCCTTTAATACCTCCTCTTAAATGAGAGTAGCTTCTCCGTAGGTAATTATCTCTTTACCATCAGTTTCAGAATGTTGATCAGCCACATATTCATTGTCGCCTTCAAAATCATGGGCTGGTTTGGTTAATTTAAGAAGCTGTAACTCTTCATCTGTCATGTTCTCAAGATTCTTTTGTAATCTTGAGATCTCTTCGGATGCAATTTTGTGGGATTTGGACAAGGCTGAGAGCTTTTCTTTCACGGCCTTGTAAGATTCAATAAGGCCTTGACCTTCTTTGTAACTTCTTTCACCATTTGCCGCAATTCTTTCAGATCTCTCATCAATCATATTCACCCATCTCAAGATCAATGGCTCTATTCACTAGTTAAGCTGTAACCAAAGAGTAACAAACATTTTGTAGGAGTAGAAATTTCAGTATAGCAGATTTTGATGAATTTTATTTGGAATTATTCTGAAAAATATATATATATATATCCAGCCAAAATCTACTTGGATAAATTCATCAGTAAAACCACTCAAGATTACAGATTCATGTAAGAGGAAAATACTTGATTAGGATGTAAATATTTAGGTTTTCCCTGCACCTGCCGGTTATTTGATAAAGCAATGATTTGCCTTTTATTTTGTTTATTTATTTATTCAATTTAATGTATATAAATGTTCAATCATTTTTTTGTACTAGAATTTGACATGAGAAGCTTTTGTTCATGTTGTGGTGTCAGGCACTTCCTTTTGTTGGATTTTCAGTGGCTATGTTTCTCTTTTACTCATTAGTCCCAATCTTGCTTAAGGTATGAGTTGGAAGCATATAATGATTGTGCATTTCATTATGTCTTCTTGTTCCTGCAAAATGTGTAACAATATAGCCTAACAATGGAATGAAGAGTCTAAAATTGAAGTCTGAAGGACGATCATCAATAGGAGCCATATTACTTTTTTTAGTGCTCTTACATTGGTCTCTGTTCTCAGGTTGAGCTTGCTTTGGTTATAGTTGCTTATTTAAAATTTTTCTTGATAGTTCTTGAACCATTGAGGACACTAGAATTTTCTTTTTTCCCATGCCCAATAAAATTTGAATTTTCAATTTAGTTGAAGCTTGAAGGGCCCCTGGCATTCACTTGGGGGTTTTTTAGGGATTGGCAAGTATCTTAGTTTTAAATTGTTTACCAAAAGTGAAAGGGAAGGGAGGGATCTTAGGTTCAAAAATTGCTGGGAAAAAGAAATGTTAAATATTTTGGGATGTATTATCTGTCTCAAAACCTTGTCTAATCAAGTTTGGTTTTCCCTTGCCAGATTAATGGGTCCACAATGCTAAACTTGTCTTTGTTGACCTCAGACATGTGGTCTGTTGTGATTCGCATCTTTGCATACAAAGAGAAGGTTTGTATGCTAATTATGTCATCAATTTTTTATGGTAAAAATTTAAATCACATGTAAGATGTATTTGTTAAAATATGCAATTTACATCTGAAGCTAATAATCCTTTTCAGGTTGACTGGATGTACTTTGTGGCGTTCGGTGCTGTCACTGTTGGGCTTGTTATTTATTCAGTGTATGTGATTTTTTAAATTGCAATTTTTTTTCTTCAATAAAACACAGTACTGCCACAGCACAAAAAACAACAGCCAGACCAAAGCTAACAGTCTTTAAGTCAGGCTGCAAGTTATGCACAATTTCCCCCCACCTCAACCAAACAATTCAGTTTTGCTCTTCTCATTTCAGCCTGGTTGGTCCTAATTTATTGGTCTGTTTATTACAAGGATACTCCAATCTAATCATAATTTTCTGCGTTGGATTATTTATTTATTTTTCTATTAGTATATTTTTTTTGGGTCCAAGGGCTGTTCTATGCAACAAGGGTAGCACTTCCCCTTCCTTGTACCCCCTAGTGTGAACAGGGTTTGAACTTAGGTTTCTAATGTGATGCCAAGAGACTTGACTTTACTGTCAAGGCTACCCACTGCTGTCTTGGATTGCTGATGCTTTATTTATATTATAATTTACCTTTTCCGCATGATACTAGCACAAAATAAATAATCCTTATCTGTGTCCTTATTGAGCTTGTGCATTATAGAAAAAGAAGTTGGTGACTATTTGTAATTATATAGCATTCAAGGCACAAGTCCATAATCTTGAATGAAGCCATAAAAAATGGACGGAAGCAAGAATGAAATGACTGATGATCCCTCTTGTTTTGGGATGGGGAAAGGGGAGTGGATAATATTTTTCTTTTGATAGGTGTGGGGATGGAAGAGGTGGGTTTTGAACCACAAACATAAGGCACCACAAAGGATTTCATTATCACTGGCCTATCAATTGAATTCCAAGGGGCTGGAATGATGTAAACTTGGCTTCCATGAACATGTAGCACAGATGTTTACATGTCTTGTGTCTTGACCAGCCTTTTGCTGGCTTGACACATAGACCTTTCTTGCATACTTTCAACTACTAAAACTGCATCTTATATATACTTAAACTGTATTTTGGTGGTGTGTTTAATGTTACTTATGAATTTTGTGGCATTACCTGAATGACCACCCACTTTACAGAGAATCTTGATTACCATTGCACATCTCTAAAATCACCACTCTATTGCCTGCTGGTGTTTTATGGTCTCAACTGATTTCTGTGCAATATATTTCTCTTTATTTCTGCTAGCAGAGTAATATAGACCTGTGCCCAATGTTCTGGTCCTTAATGCAGGGGTGACAAAGATGGGGATCCACGGCAGGCTGAAGTTGCTGATGAAAATGCTGCACGAAGCAAATGTTTTGATGAGGAAGCTAGTACAGGAAGTTGGAACCAAGGAACTGTAGCTGGGTCCTCGAAAACTGGGGAAAGTAGCAAGCATGCTATTGCTGCCAATGGCGTTGCAGAAAGGGAAGTTGTTGAGAACAAGAACATTGGAAAAGATGCACAAGGGAAGATATCATAATGAAGAATTTGCCTTAGAGGACATTCGGTGATAGTGCATGCCTCATTCTTATTTGCGGCGGGAGAGGATCAAGCGGAGCTGCTTAATTACTTATCATAAAACAAAGAAAGGATTAAGCAGTGCTGCTGCTCTCAGCCTGGGATTGTCATTTGAAACAACATTTTGAATAATAACCATCTGGGGCATTGAAAAGACCAAAGTGTATATAAGGTGCTGGTTCTCAATTTTTTTTTTTTTTTTTTTTCAGTTGACATTATAAATGTGCACAATATTTAGGTTAACTAGTCGCAAACCTGCGTGTGATAATTTTTTTTTTTGGGTGTTCTCATTAAATATATTTTTATTAATATTATTGTTTTAATTATTAATAATTGGTTTTCATTATCTTTTAAGTTAATAAAAACCTTACACATAACTTTTTGTTTAAAACCTTTACATATATATATATATATATTTATTTATTTATTTAATGTGAATCTTTATATATACTTTTAAGTAAACTTTATATATCCCACTTTTTTAGATGCATAAAATCATAGTCTATTACTCCATAATGATAGTTGCTAATTAATTTTATCATTTTTTTAATGATCTCATTTGTAATGCTTCTTACCTTTAGCATATATTTATTGATGATTTTCATAACAAAGACGTTTAATAAGTAGTATCTTTCATTAGATTTTCAAAAAGTAATAGTGTATGAAAATTATATATATATATATATATATATATTAAATAAGGTTAAATTAAATGTCAAAAAAAAAAATGATTTTAAAAATTTCTAACTTGATTTCTTATACAATTTCTATTATTACTAGAGAACAACTCTTTTTTAGTTATGATTGGAAATATGGTTTCCATTGTTAAAGTTTGATTAGTTTTAAATTTAATCTAGTACTATAATTGTATTTAATTGTTTATTATTGATTTAATTTTTTAAGTGAATGTAACGGTTTATTTTACTACACTGTAAAGTTTTTAATATTCTCCATATGGTCATCTTTATTTTGTTTTTTACTTCTTACAACCTCTTTGTTTTCCAATTAAAAGTTACTAATGACGTTTGACTCTCTCTCTCTCTCTCTGTTTTTACATTGGCAAACTATCATTTTTCAAAATTTGATGAAGATTCTATGGTAATAAATATGCATAATTAGTTTCTTTATGATATATTTGGCTTGATATCCTCGTTAATTTTTTGTTTTTTTAGTGTTTCTAAATTGGCATTTTTTTTTTTTTGTATTCTATTTTTCCTTAAACCTATTGAATGTGAGAATGAGTATTTCCCTAGCATTACTCCATTTTATGAGGACAATTTTTGTTTGTTGAATCTAAGTAAAATATTATATGTTTAATTTTTTAAAATAAATAAAGTGAGGAAATATAAATAGTTTAATGATATGGAGGCCGTGGCTAAATTTAAATGTTGAATAAAATAATAGAAGAAAAAAAAAGTAAAAGTAAAAGACATACCATTTATTCATAATTTTTTTCTTTATCACTTTCAAAGAATGTAACCATTAGTTTCTTTTTATTATGGCTCTTTTGTAATTTGAATAAATTCCTATGTAGCTTTAGTTGTTATTTGTTTGAAATATTATTTTCTTCTTGATTTTAGAAGTGATCAATATTGAGAAAAATAATGATTGTTTTCTTTTCATTAAAACAACTGTGTAATTTAAATATGTTCTTGCCTAATTTTGTTTGTATACCATGTTTTCGTATATTATATATTATATATTTGTTTGAAATATTAATTTTTAATGACTTTGCATCTGTTTGTGATTGCTTTTATTTATTTATTTTAAAAAGCTATATAAGAGTAAAGTTGTACACCCCATAAAGAAATAATTTGAGAAGTATTCATATATAAGTTGGATTTTAATCTTTTCCAAACCCAAATTTAAAGTGATTGAACAATTATTATTTGTAGTAATTGCTAATCTATGCAATGCGTGGAAAATATTTGCAAAAATGTGTAACATATAAACACTCAATCATCGATGAAACAATTTCTACTTTGTTAAAGTGAAAACTAAAATAATCATGGTTTTCAGACTTGGATCGTTCATTGAACCGTAAAAGGGAGAGATTCAAGGTTTTTGAGGTCGAACTAAGGTCGAACCGGGGTCGAACCATGATGACGTCATAATTAATTTAATAATTATTTTAAATATATATAAAAACATTAAATTAATAAAAAAATAGAAAAATTAAATAAAATAGTCCAAAATAAATATAGATAGTATTTTTTATAACTCAACTTTCATAATACAAATAAAAATTATTAAATTCTAAAAAAACATAAATAGCTATTGAGTTTCTAAATTATTTTTAAGTCATGACAAAGCACACTTTAGTACTCAATAATTTTTATTTTATGAAACCCAATAAAATAGTGAAGAGAAAATTCATTGCCAAGCCCATTTGACTGCCGGTTATTTTTTTGTTCCAAGCCCGTTTGAATAGTCACTGTTCACCATTTATTATGAATTAAAAAAAAAAAAAATCAAAAGCTAGATCTGAAGAATGATGTCCATGCATTTAAAAATTGTTAAAGTTAAACAAATAACAAACCCCAAGAAAGAAGTGCTTGACAGCAAGCAAGCATTTATGTGAGTAGTTGACGCGCATAGTAAAGAAGAAATCTCCGGAAGCAGTAGAGAAGTCTACAACATTTTTAGTAATATTTTCACAACAAAATTTATATAAAAAGTTGTTATTAATTATAATTTAAACTCATTATTGAAATTATTTTTTTACTCACCGATATTAACTAATAACAATCTATTACTTAAAATTTATTGTGAAATATTGTAAAAATATTATAGTAACATTTAATTGTGATTTTTTATTCTTTTTATTATTATTCCCTTCTTTCCTGGCATCCATACGTTTCTTTTCCTTTTCTTTTCTTTTTTTTTTCTGTTGTTTTTTTTCCTCCACACACGTATCCCCATCCCATCCCCACTCCTCTCATCTTGTTTTTATTTTTTCTATACTCTTCCTTCTCCACACAGAGTGTCCTCTGCTTTTATTTTTCTTTCTTTATCTCTAGCTCTTTGTTTCTCATTTTGTCTCTCATACTCTCACCCTGTCACACACACATTATCGGCGGAGAACAAAGCTAGAATTTAAAGCTTGCTTCGCCCAAGAGAAGAGTTTCTGAAGAGAGGGAGCTGCATGATGTGCTCTGAAGAGAGAAGAAGAAGAAACATAAAGATATGATGTGTTTCTCTGGAGATGGCAGTGGTAGACATGATGTACTTTTTTTTTTTCTTTTGAGAGGGAATTGTGTTTCTTCTTCTTTTGTTTTTCTGTGTTTTTTTTTTTTTTTCCTTCTTCTTCAAGGTTCATATTCAAAGGGAATCGTGAGAAGCGGTCTGATTATGGTTCTCAAAACCGTGCGGTTGAACCGCGGTTCGAACGGTTCCTGGCTTTTTGGGCATAGACAGGTTCTAGAGCCTAAAAGAACCGTGATTGTGAGAGGTTCACGATTTTTTCGGTTAGACCGTACGGCCCGGTCCGGGTTTCAAAACCATGAAAATAATAAGAAGACTCCATATATACCATGTAAAGATTATTAACACCTATCATCACAAAATATCATGACCCAACTCAAATTCTGAATTTGCAACCATCTTCGACATGTTAATAACTTAATACCAAGCCTAGTCTAATGTTGAATAAAATAAGATGAGAAGAAAAAAAAGTAAAAATAAATAAATATATATATATATATATATAGATAAACAATAAGTACTAAATTATCCAAATGAAGCTATGTAATATAATAATACAATATTTTTATCTACTATTTTTAATTATTTATAATGCAATAGGATAATGTAAGTATTCTAAAAATAAAGGCTCAAGCCCACTTAGAATAGTGTTGCTTTGTCCTTCAAATTCAAGCCCAACAATAGAATTTCTTTGGAGAGCGAGCAAACAAATTCAAGTGCAATTCTAATATGAATTCAAGTCAAAGGCCGAAGAGCCTAGGATAATAGAAAGGAATGACACAAGTAGACAATGAGAAAAATAGCTCTCCTCAGACAAGTCCGAGGATTGGTTTCTTATATATATAAAGTTTGAGTTCTACACTAGGTAAAGCACTGTTCACTTTCTCTTTTTTCTATTTCCAAAACAAGAATGTCCATGCCCTATTTTTGGGAGACTCCCTTCCTTTTATATCCCTCTTCTTTGTATCCTAACCTTTTATCTGTATGCTTCCAGGTGTTTCCAAGGATACTTGTCCCATCAACACTCTGCTGAAGGTGGTGGAAAGGGCTGCTAACTGTGAAGTTACTGTTCAGGAGTCATTTCCTCATTAAATGCAGCTGATAAGGTTAGTGCAAGGCATTCAATACGGAGAGGGGAGGTATACATTTTTAGAAAGCTTCCTCCTACCATCTTTGCCCCCATTATGGTCCTTTCTCTTCTCCCTAGGCTTTCATGAGACACTAACTACCCTGTGTTCTCTCCCATCTTTGGGTCTGCAAAGTCCTCGAAGCTAATATACTTCTTCGGGCAGGATTATGCAAGATACACCGTGTTCTAGTCCTCTTCGGTCCTCGGACCTCCCACAATAGCCCCCTAAAACCTTGCTACTAAGAGTTACTCTGAGAGTAAGATTTTAGTAACAACGGGAAGGCTGGTATGTGCTAAATGTGTTCCCACGTGGATACGTTGTTTCACCTGTATTCTAAACGCTCCTAACATTTCGGTATCCACGTTCCAGCAGTTATTACATTAGGCAGCTACTTGTCTCCCCCACGTTTTACGATGAGATGATGATCTAACGGTCATGATCCCTTAGAACTTATAAGGAGGGAAATTGCCGCCCATTCTTTACTCCTATATATAGAGGGGACGGGGGTGATTTTTTTCCATTTTCATGCTCTCTACAACTTTCCTTTGAAGCAGCAGTCCGAGGAAATCTTCTTCCAGCGCTTGTAAGTGCATTTAGTTCTTCATCCAAAATTTGTAAAGAGTACTTTTTCCTTTCCTTCTTGTTTTATTTTCTCCTTTTATAAGAATACATGGGTAGATTTGCCAAACTAGTTGATACTCTTGAGGGTATGGCCGCTTTTAGGTCTAAGTATAGGATCTCGGAGAATGTTGTATTTCAACATTGCAAATTAGGAGAGTGGCTGGTTATGAACAAACTGCCTGGTGCCGTGGTTATTCCCACGATCACCTTTATAGAAGGCAGAATGGAAATTCCCATGAATAGAGTAACTAGGGATTTCCTTATTAATTTTAGGTTATCACCGACCCAATGTTCTCCTAACCTTTTTAGAGTCCTCGGTAGTGTAGACATGATAAACATGAAAATGGTAACTAACCTTACATGGCATGACATAAATTGGGTCTATAATTTCCAAAATGGGAATGAGACAGGTTATTACTTTAAGTGTAAAGTCTCTTCCGTTAGGTTGATTTCCTGCATTCCTAAGTCAAATTAGGGTATGGACGAAGACTTCCTCATCATCTTGGGTTAAGGGCACGATGGTTTGGACTACCTTACTCAAGATGGGGAACCAAGTGGGGTGCCCACGGCTCGTAGAATAACTTAGAGTGCCATCTTTCCATATTTCACCATTCTGGTCATCAAAAGAAAATTCTAAACTAACTTTTTTCTTTACTTCTTCGTTGATGAGTTTCACACTGCCCTAAACAAAAATTTAGTGAACTTTGCAGACCTCAACTGTATTCTTCGGTCAGAAATTGATCACCGGGACGGACAACTTCGGGTAGTACATGTAATCCTCGAATTCAGGCCCATCTCTAACCGTTTCCAAGCTCCCAAGTACGTGATTAAAGCTAAGGACACAAGGCTCGCTTTAATTGACGTAGTTGCCCTCGAATTCTTGAACAAACATTCCCTCGCCGATACTAAGGCCATGCAATTGCCTGCACTACTTGCAGCCAAGCTCCTCTACTCTCACGAGCAACCCCTTCCCTCTAACAATGAACGGGAAAAGCCTACAACTGAACCACTTGCTCATTGTCACCTTGTTGCTGCTTAAGTTAGTACCAGCCAGGAAGGAGTTAACGTTCCTGAAGCCATGGTACTAAAGGAGAAAACGCCTGACCTGCTGGCTTTACTCACTACCCATGTGCGCGCGCGTAAGGGGGAGGGGGAGGGGGATGCTTTCGTGGTACCTATTGTACCTAGACCACCTACCCCTTCCCCTACCCACACCTTCATTGCCGAGGCCCTCGAGAAGAAAAGAAAAAGGGGGAAACAAACTGAGGACTTCGAAGAAGGGGAAATACCTTAACCCACACAACAACCACCAACCAAAGAGTCCAGAGTAACCAGGGCATAGCAAAAGAAAGGCTCTTCTACTAGAGGTAGCAAGGGTATTGAAGCAGAGTAGAGCTCCAAAGCCTCCATCTGGAACCCAACTTTTGTGCTAAGTTCGGGAGATCCCGTTACGTTTGAGGCCTCTCTCAGGTACCCTCAGAAGGGTAGATTCGAACTAGTTTTTGAATGTCTAGAGAAGGCCTTACTCCTTCTCGACGACATGCAGGAGCTCAAAGGGCTGAGGAAGCGCAAAGTTTTCCTCTCACTAAAGAGACACCTCGCAAAGGTCAATTTCTATCCTTTTATCTTACTGTCACTTTTTGCTATCTTTCTTCGTTCCAATTATAACACATATACGTATTTTCTTTAAAAATAGGCTGTGCAGGCTTCTTTTGTGGCCGAAGAGTGGGTGGACCATGCCCTATCAAATTTCAAGAGGCTGAGAACAAGCTGGGCCCAAACCGTGAAGGCTCAAGCCGACACTGAGAAAAAGTATAAAGACTCCCTCTTTCACCTAGCTGAGGCTGAGAAAGAGAGCAAGAATGTCGAGGCTGCCCTAAGTGGGTTTGAGAAGTAGGCCGAGGAGTTGCGTGCTTCTCTAAACAAGGCCGAAATGTAATTGGCCTTGGCCATTGAGCAGACCGAGCTTTAATAGAAACAGCTTGAGGCCAAGGACTCCGAAAAGGCTAAAGCTGAACAAGCCGCATATGATGTCGGTATGAATAAAACTGCCGAAAGCCTAATTGCTCAACTTAGGGATGTAGCTCAAGCTTTCTGTCTCGAAGTTTGGGGCGAAGCTCTCAATGCTGCTAGAGTTGATGTGGAGTCTGACTTGAGGGGAGCTGATAAAGTCTACTATCCTCCAGCTCTTTGTATCGCTCCCAACTTTGCTCCTCTTCCTTCCAATCCAAGTTTTGCCTCCCTATCGTCCAAGTCCTCCACACCTTTAGCCTTTGTGCCTACCTCTAGAAAAGAGAAAGAGCAACCAACTCCTACTCCAATGGTGGAGTTAGAATCAGAAGAGGTTGTTGAAGTTGAGCAACTAAAGAAGAAGAAAAAAGACAAAGAGAAGGAGGTCACAGCTTAGCTCTTCCAAACACACAATATAAGCTGATTTTGTAATGAGCTAGGTTTAGCTGATGCCGCCCCCCCCCCCCCCCCCCCTCCCCTTTTTTTTACTGTAATCAACTTCTTGGACTGAATGAATATATCTAACTTTTGTTTCACTTCCACTTTGCATGATTTTCAACTTTCTACCTTACTAAGTATAATACATGTTCTTCTGACTTTAATACACAACTTTAAGTATGTTAAACTATCCTAAATTCAACTTAAACTTAATAGCACACTCCCTAAGCTCAATGGATTTTTAATTAAACTTGTGAGGTTGAACCTTATTTACCCTAAGGGGAAATCTCTTTGACACTTGACCCCCCTTCTAATTTATCCAAGACTTAGGAGCCAAAGATTCAAATACGACTAAGGTTTAATTCACCTAAGGTTTATGATCGAGGAGTTGAACAAAGCCAAGATGTTGTTTAACATTCAATCAAATTTATAAGAGAGCTAATTTACCCAAGGCTTGTGACCCGAGTAGTTGAACAAAACCTAGGTTTTGTTTAGCACTTAACAATTTTCATATAAGGGTTAATTTACCCAAGGCCTATGACCCGAAGAGTCTAACAAGACCGAGGTTCTGTTTAACACTTAGCAATTTTCATATAAAGGTTAATTTACTCAAGGCCTATGACCCGAGGAGTCTAACATGATCGAGGTTCTGTTTAACACTTAGCATTTTTCACATAAGGGTTAATTTACCCAAGGCAAAACAAAAAACAAAAAACAAAACAAAAACAAAAAAAAAACAAAAAAAAACAAAAAAAAACTTAAAACACAAAACTATATCACATTAACCCAAATCAGAGTTCTGAAAATTCTCCAAAAAATTGAGAGAGAGAGAGAGAGAGAGAGAGAGAGAGAGAGAAGTAACCTTTTTGTGAGGGAAAACTATGTGAAGAATGGAAGAAAGAATGACAAATTTATAATAAGAGAGTGTGAATAAGAAGAGACAAAATAAAGGAAGATGAAGGGAAATATGAATAGTGATATTAAGGTAGATGTTAGTGGGGAGATGAAAATGTAAGGGAGGGAGAAAGGTTAGAGAATAAGAGGGTGTGAATAAGAAGAGACAAAATAAAAGAAGACGAAGAGAAAGATGAATAATGATATTAAAGTAGAAGGTAGTGGGGAGATGAAAAGATACATGAGGGATAAAGGTTGGAGAAAGTGTAAATATAAAGAAAATAAGTGAATGTCAAAAACAATTATAGGAAAATTAGAAAAAAAAAGGATAATGACGTGTATGCTGATGTGGTTTAACTGGAGCGTAGTAACAATAAATGCTACGCTTCAGCTTTTAGATATATATATATATATATATTATATTTATTTTAAAGTGATTTGCTTTGGACTTGTGATGGGGGACAAAGATTAGATACAAAATTGGTTGTAGTCTAAGACTACAATCTTACTCAATAAAATAAAAGGGAAATTACAGTAAACCCATCTGTGGTTAGGCCCGTTTTCACTTTGCCTACCTGTTGTTTAAAACTTAACACTTTGCCCACCTGCGGTAACTTCTGTTAAGGCTCCGTTACCCACCTCTCCTTTTGCCGTTGGAAAAACATATTTTTAGGGAAAAACAAACATAACAAAAATAAAAAAGTTAGGGTTTTTTATTGCTTAAAAACTTCTATGAGAACAAAGTGGAGGAATAGCTTATCAAGTAAACTACTAAGTAATAATCAATTTCTTTTCCAAACCATCAGAAAATCACGTTAGCCGAGAAAGTGAGTAATAAGATTCTCTCCAAATTCCAGAGAGATAAAGAAGCAGATCCACAATTCCAATCTCCGTTGATCTTCCAAATCTGATCTCCATCGATCCCCTAAATTCGATCTCTATCGATCTCCCAAATTTAATATCCGCCAATCTCCCAAATCAGATCTTCGACTTCGATCTTCTCTGATCTCTGTGGTTGTCGATCAGTGTCGTCAAGCTTGCCCTCTGCCGAAGCTAACTTATTCGCCTCAACAACCAAAGCCACAACCCATAAATCCACTCATTCCTTCTAAAATAGAGTCTCAACTAATACGTTGTTGATTAGGTAATTTGTGGGTTATGAGCGATTTAGATACTTGATGTTTTGGATTTGATGATTCAAGGTTTTGCTATTGTGGTTGGGATTCGGAGTGGGTTTGAAGTTGGAATTGGGGGTGGGTTTAAAGTTGGAAGGTTCCTTCCTTTCCTTGATTGGTGGTGTTTGGTTTTGCAAAAAAGGACTGAGAATTAGGAGAGGCACAAGCAGCACCTAGGGCCGCCACCACGCCACCAAACCCATGGCTGATCTACCATAATCCAAACCCACAGCTGGATTTCTCTTTACTTGACTCTTTAGTTGTTGATTGATTATCTCTACCTCACTCTCTTTTGTTAGTAACGTTGCTAGTTGTTTTGAGATTGTTGGTCTTGTTGTAAAAATTGGTTTCAAAATTTTGAGTTGTTATGAGATTGTTGATATTGATATAGATTAAAAGTGATTTCATTGAGCCCTTTGATTGGTGTGCTATTCCTCCACTTTGTTCTCATAGAAGTTCTTAAGCAATCAAAAACTCTAACTTTTTTATTTTTGTTATGTTTGTTTATCCCTACCAATATGTTTTTCCAACAGCAAAGGTAGAGATGGGTAACGGAGCCCTAACGGAAGTTACTTCAGGTGGGCAAAGTGTTAAGTTTTAGACCATAGGTAGGTAAAGTGAAAATGGGCCTAACTACAGGTGAGTTTGACTATAATTTCCCCTAAAATAAATATTACTACATAGTTTGAAAATCTAACAGTTAAATTGCATATTCTTTACGCTTTTAATACATATATCAAATTTTTTGTCAATCAGATATTATTTACTATATGATCTATAAACTTATATTTTGTGTATAATTTTAAATTACGCAATCTTGCAATTTAAACAATTTATTGATGACATAGGTATTGATTTTTAATTTTTTATAAATTTTGTAAGCATGAAAGATATAAAAAGAATATATAATCCAATGGTAGATTTGTCAAAACTCGCATCTAATAAAAAGATATTTAAAAAGGTTGTAATCTAATATTACAATCAATTTTGTAATTAAACTTTATCCGTCATGGAGGGAGTATTATGTCATGGAGGGAGTATTATGTGGTTTGAAGATTTGGATCTTGTCAATATATGCCTGGTAAGAAAGGAAAAGAAAATGAAAATCACGGGCTTCAATCTTGTACAAACGCCAATTTTACCTCATGACAAACCAATGAATCTTATTTCCACTATTTACCTTCTCATCTAGTAGTACTTTTCATTTTCAAAGGAGGTTAAATGAATTTTTTTTTTATTTAAATGATTTAATATAATGATTTTGATCTTTGCGAGGACTTCACCTAGTAAAGTAATCATTTAAAAGTTGTATCCACTAAAAATGCTTCCACTTCCACTAGAATAAAGAAAGGTGGTAGGTAGGCAACTCTATCCTCTACTCAGGGAAACTGTTTCTCAAACCGAAACCTACAACAAATCACCAACGAACTTGCTATTACACTAAATTCCAAACTTTTTTATTGATAGGCACTGAAGTCCAAAGACTCCAAACTAATATGTGACCGATTATATGCACGTATTATTTAAACATGTCAACTGATTTAGTGACTAAAAAAAGTATCCATGTAGATGGTTTTATCAATCATCACATGGTAAGTTTGAGTAATTTGTGTCGGACTGTTACACTAAAGTCCAAACTTTTTTATTGATAGGCACTGAAGTCCAAAGACTCCAAACTAATATGTGACCGATTATGTGCACGTATTATTTAAACATGTCAACTAACTTAGTGACTAAAAAAAGTATCCATGTAGATGGTTTTATCAATCATCACTTGGTAAGTTTGAGTAATTTGTGTCGAACTGTGAGTTGTGTCATTCCACCTCAAAACCAATTAGTAATGAAGAAAACACACTCAAATCTTTTATAACATTCGACATCACGCCACGCGAGCTTATTTTTAGAGTGGTTGTAGGGAGTTAAATTGTGGTCCCTTTAACAATCCCTCCCTCACAATGACACTCCCGTGACTCGAACCTATGACCTTGGCTCTAATACCATATGTTAGATCGTGAGCTATGCCATTCCACCTCAAAACTAATTGGTGATGAGAAAAACACACTCAAATATTTTATAGCATTCGACATCACGCCATGCGGGCCTATTTTTAGAATGGTTGTAGGGAGTCAAATTGTGGTCCCAACAATTTGGATACGAGTAATTTTCATCCAAATTGATTGATTTAAGGGTAAACTTAAATATATATATATATATATATATATATATAGTGGTGGGTTTATTAGGTAAAGGTAATTAAGTTCATTAATCTATAATATATAGGCAAAAAACAAATTTTAGTCCCTACATTTTCAGGAGATTCTCATTTTAGTCCATATATTTTATTTTTACCGCTTTTAGTCTGTATCTTGAAAAATGCTTCCCGTTTTGGTTCCTGCAGTTACATCAGAGACAGAAAATACACACGTGGCAAATGGCAGAATTAAAAAATATTAAAAATATTTTATTTTATTTTAAAATAAATAAAATTTTAGTTATCAATAATTTTAAAATAAAAATATTAAAAATTTTAGTTAAAAATATTTGTTCTTCATGTTCTTCCCCCAAGAACATGATTGTCCAGAAATTCAAGATTTTCTTCTCTTTTATTTTATTTTCTTAGCATCCAAACAAGCAAAAACATATACAAAACCATGATCAAACTTAGATACTCTAACACAATCAACTAACAAAACCCAAAACACTTAAGCAGTCCCACATATTATTATCAACCCAAAGTTAGCGAACTGAGGACATTGAGATAGACATCGGTGAAGACGTTGATGGAGGACTTATCATCGTCCTGATCGACGGTGGTGATTCCAAGCACATAGATTAAGTTCACGAGACGGTACACAACGCAGTACCGACTTTCCACTCCGACGATGAGCTGGCCGCTCGAGGCGGCGAGAGGATCGTCGCTGAGAGAGGCGATGGAGCCGGCGTCAGCATCGGATCCGTTAGCAGGTTAGAGAGAAAGAGCTAAGCAAGACATGGTAATCGATTCGGATCTGTGTATGGTTTGGGTTTGGATCTAAGTGAAAATGAGAGGAATTGGGTGGGGGTTTTTGAAGGAAACAAGATTGAGATGGTTTTAGTGTTTCATTTTGATAGATGATTCTTCTATTTCCTATTTGGTGTAGAGATATGAAATGATTTCAATTTTTTCAGTTGGGAAGAGAGGAGAGAGAGTCAGTTTTTGAGTTTGGTGGGTGGGTGATATAGAAGGAGGCTTGTGTCATTCAAATGAATTGGGTTTCTGGAATTTTTTGTGTTCATGGTTTAGTGTGAAGTGATTTGGGGGTTTATGGTGTGGATTTTGGAAGCTAAATTTTTTTTTTTCGTTGAGCAATATTGATATGCATTTGGCTGATGGCGTTGTCAGTTGTTCTTCTTTTTTTTTCTTTTCTATTTTCTGGATCATTGTTAGTTGATTGTGTCAGAGTATCTGAGTTTGATCATGGTTTTGTATATGTTTTTGCTTGTTTGGATGCTAAGAAAATAAAATAAAAGAGAAGAAAATCTTGAATTTCTGGGCAATCATGTTCTTGGGGGAAGAACATGAAGAACAAATATTTTTAACTAAAATTTTTAATATTTTTATTTTAAAATTATTGATAACTAAAATTTTATTTTATTTTAAAATAAAATATAATGTTTTTTAATTCTGCCATTTGCCATGTGTGCATTTTCAATATCTGATGTAACGGCAAGGACCAAAATAGAAAGCGTTTTTCAGAATAGGGACTAAAAGTGGTAAAAATAAAATGTAGGAACTAAAATAAAAATCGCCTGAAAATGTAAGGACTAAACTGTGCTTTTCGCCTAATATATATTATATTTAACTATTTGTTTCAAATGAATAACCACAAAGAAATTTTTTGAAACACTTTTAATTATGATACACAAGAATTATTAATTATGCAAGGATAATTATGGTTACTCATGAAATTATTAATTTGTACCAATTATTATACAACAATTTTTTTTTATTGGTTTTTTGGTTGAGGGTTGCTTTCAATTAAAAAATTAAAGTACAAAGTAGTCTCAACGAAGCTACACCCCTTGCATTCTTCCAATAATTGGCTTACAGCAAAAGAAGTAGGTTTGCTTCAAAACAGAAGGGAACTAGATAAAATTCTGCACAATGACTTCCTTATCTGTCCATCATCATAGACCTACAGTTAGATAACAAATCACTCAAAAGTTAAAAATTATTAATACATTGAGATTTACCCAGTGAGTGCAGCCTAGACTTCAACCTCAAAAGTGAGGTTCGAAACCAAGCCTGAAGCCAGTTTCAAACCATTACTCATGGCCCATAGGTCATCTCGGTGTATAAAAACTCCATCTCACCAAAATCACCAGAATCATTATTTTATTTATTTATTACATTTCCCCTATTGGGAAAAGAATAGATGTAATCTGTTGAGGATCCATACCCAACCCCAAAAC
>CM064917.1:48412403-48471610 GCA_032727855.1 Quercus ilex subsp. ballota
ATTTTAATTAGGTTTGGTGGAATCATTAGCGGCACGACTAGCATGCAATAAAAGTTGTACAAGAGTTGGGAATCCTTCTTAAGTTTTCAAAGGGGCTCCGGAAATTTTGTAGAAGAGATTGAAATTTATTTATTATTCCACTAAAACAATAAATTTATTTATTATATATTTTTTATAGTAAAATTGATAATAACTTTAACATTTTTCCCCTTCAACACACCAAAAACAAAATAAGTAATTAAGAAATTTATTTATTATAAATATTTTATTGTAAAATTGGTAATATCTTCAACATACCAAATACAACATGAAGATGTATATAATAGGTAAGTAAATATCTTCCATATTGGCCTCGAGCCATGCTAGGGGGAGAGAGCATGTAAGAAATTTTTTTTGAAGTGTTAGAATGCATGAAATCCGATTTTTTGAGTTTGTGTGTATTTTAGGACCTGTTTGGTAAGAGTATTTAAATATAGTTTTTTGTTTTGCAGTCCATAAAATGGTGGATTCTACTCTGAATTTATTGTTTGGCTAATATTTTCTAAATACAGTTTTCAAAAAACTATATCCTATTTTTCTAATTTAAAACCGGATTTTGAAAACGGCTAAGGGGGGTGTTTTCAGGATACAGAAAATGAGAAAATGTTTTTAATGACATAGTTGTAAATAAATTGAAAATAATGGACCCCACATATTTGTCCAAACTCCTTTATCTCTAAAATTAAGGAGCTTATCTTTATCACAAAAAGAATTTACACACTTCAAATTTGAAACTTATCATTAAAAAAAATATAATGAGCTCTATTCCCTTATCATTATCCAAAAAAAAAAAAAAGTAATCTATAGATTTTGCTCATTACTTTTTGTAAATATTTTTTTTAAAATCTCAAATATAGAAATGGTCTTCAAACAATTATTTTTTATTTTTAGTTGTGGGGGGAGAAAAACCCAACCCAACTTATTGGGCCCAAGGCCCTGAATGAGGAACACTTTTCGTCCGAGGAGGCGAGGCCTTCAGTCCGGCCCATGTCAAAGGAGAATGCCTTGAGATGAACACGTGTACTATCCGAGGAGATGTTCATATGTCCGAGTAGTCCAACATCTTCGGATCCGAAGAGGTTTGATCCAACACGAGCATGGGAGGTTCAAGCGATCTGTGTGACAAGTGTTAAGAGAGAAAGGAACCTTAGACACACGTAAAGATAATGGGAACAGAGAAATATCAAGGGGGCATACTTCAGCCACCACATTTAATGCAATGCACCTACCTTTCTGGCCGCATTTATGTGGACAAGACCCCTGAACAGTGCTTTCTCAGCTACCACCACTCACATAAGGCTAAGATTGGGGTGATGGGACATGCCCTCAAGTGGACGCCTGGATGATGAACAAGTGGACAGAGAAGATGTAGGAAAGCAGTGCTATATAAGGGAAGGGGGCCTCTGATAAGGAGGGGGGGAGAAAGAAAAAAAGAATATATAGGATTACTGTAGCTCCAAGAATTGTAATCTTAAATTATCAATGAAAAGCACCTCTTCGGACACGGCTCTCATATCAGTCCGAGGACATATTAACCCAAATCCTCCCATTGGTGTTGCCATTTAATACTGTTATTTTCATTATTAGCCTAGCTCTTTCACCCACTCTCTACAAAATTTATTGTTTTGGGCTCAGTGAGCTCCGAATCCATATTTCCTTGGGCTCGGGCTGCAAAAACTGACCCTACAATTGGCGCCGTCTGTGGGGAGAGCTTGTGCCAGAGTGAAAGCAACAGTTGATGATGGCAGGACAAGGTGAACAACAAGAAGAATCCAGGGCATCCCAACACGTGGACCATTTTGCCAACCTAGAGAGGAGACAAAATCGTGAAGGTAGCGTACACACAGTGCGCCTTAGCCAGGGCCAATCACAGAGCGGAAGTCACGTATCCCACGCAAAGAAAAACCGCGACTTGCAACTGGAAGTAGAAAAATTAAAGAGAGAGCTGCGCCATGCAAAGAGGAGACGGACTTCCTCATACTCTGAGGATGATCTTGATGATGAGCGAGATGTCTCTTATCAGCACAAATCCAAGACCCCAGCCAGCGAGTCTTACACTTATGAAGAGGAATCCCATCGTAAGAGGCAACGTAGAAGTCCATCACGCGAGGACATGGAAAACGATGCCATGAACAGGGCTCTGAACCAGATATCTAAGTCGCCCTTCACGCGCAGGATAGAGGAGGCTAGACTCCCTCGGCGCTTTAACCAGCCAACGTTTACCATCTATAATGGTAAGACTGACCCCGTAGAGCATGTGAGTCATTTTAACCAAAGGATGGCTGTCTACGCCAGAGACGAAGCCATTATGTGCAAGGTTTTCCCTTCCAGTCTGGGGCCTGTGGCCATGAGATGGTTCGACGGCTTGACGGCAGGCTCCATCAACTCCTTCAAAGAGCTCACTCAGGCATTCGGCTCCCGTTTTGTCACATGCCGAAGAGTGGCCAGACCTTTCTCTTCCCTGCTATCCTTGTTCATGCAGGAAGGTGAATCCTTGAAGGCATATTCAGACAGGTACTGGGAGATGTTCAATGAGGTAGAAGGTAACAATGATGCAATGGCCCTCAGCACATTCAAGCTCGGCCTCCCTACTGATCACGGTTTGAGGGCATCTCTATCTGGCAAACCGGTCGCAAACGTGCGTCAGCTAATGGACCGCGTAGAGAAGTATAAGAGGGTTGAAGAAGATCAACAGCAGGGTAAGGGAAAGGACAAGGTTATCTCTCAGGAGAGGAGGGACTCGCGGTCGGACCGTTACAATTATAATAAACCACGGAGGGATTTTGCCGGGCAATCAGGATCGATGAACCCTCAACCGGTCAACACCGTGTTCAAAGAGCCAGTACACCAGGTCCTGGAAAAGATCAAGAACGAATCATTCTTCAGGTGGCCGAACAAGATGATAGGAAACCCCGAGAAACGCAACTATAATCTGTACTGCCAGTACCATCAAGACCATGGGCATACCACAGAGGATTGTAGGAGTCTGTGGGATCACCTGGACCAACTGGTCCGCGACGGTAAATTGAAACACCTCCTGCATCCCTCCAGCGACCGAGGGCAGACGGGATTAGGGCCACGCAGAGACGACCCCCCAAAACCGCCGCTAGGGACTATAAACGTCGTCTTCGCCGCGCCAGGAAGAACAGGATCCTGGCCATTGAAAATCATGTCAGTAGGTCGGCCACCCGTAGGGGAGTCGAGCCGAGGACCTAAAAGAACTAAGTGTGGTGCCCCGTTGGTCATGGGATTCTTCGACGAAGACATGATTGGCACCATCCAACCCCATGATGATGCACTAGTTATCACCCTCAGGATAGGAGGGTACGATGTAAAGAGGGTGATGGTGGACCAGGGCAGTGCTGTGGAGGTAATGTACCCAGACCTTTACAAGGGGCTAGGCCTAAAGCCCCAGGACCTGACGCCGTACGATTCCCCCCTTTTGAGCTTTGAAGGAAGGCCTGTCATTCCGAAAGGTCGGATACGCTTACCAGTGCAGTCTGGCGCCGAGGTGGTGGAGTTGGATTTCATAGTTGTGGATGCATATTCGCCCTATACGGCACTCGTGGGCAGACCTTGGATTCACGCACTAGGGGCTGTTCCCTCTACTTTGCACCAAAAGGTCAAATATCCGTCAGAAGGGCAGGTACGTGAGATCCGAGGAGACCAGTCCGTTGCTCGTCAATGCTTGGTAGCTGCCATTCAGCATAAGACCACAGCCGAGTCCTCGGACGCAGCCGGGAGGGATTCATAGCAACTACAGTCTCGGGGATTGCCCTTTGCAGAACCAGGTGAAGGCTCTCGATGTGAGGATCTAACAAAAGTGGTCATTGGAGATGATCCTGATAGGTTCTTTCAAGTCAGATCTCAGCTTCCTCTTCAAGAGAAGGAAGAGCTGGTACAGTTCCTTAAGCGAAATCTCGACGTGTTTGCCTGGAGTCCTTACGAGGCCCCAGGGGTAGACCCGGAGTTTATATGCCACCACTTGAAGGTGAATCCACTGATCACCCCCAAGAAACAGCCTATTCGGCGCCCGTCCAAGGAGCATGCTGATGCAGTAAGAGACGAAGTTGCGAAACTCAAAGTGGCCGGGGCCATCAAAGAAGTTTTTTATCCCGAATGGCTAGCAAATACCGTGGTGGTGAGGAAGAAGAGTGGGAAGTGGCGAGTATGCGTAGACTTCATGGATTTGAATAGGGCATGCCCCAAAGATCCGTTCCCAATGCCAAAAATAGATCAGCTGGTCGATGCCACTGTCGGCCACCCTCGGATGAGCTTCCTAGACGCCTTCCAAGGCTATCACCAGATACCATTAGCCCCGGATGACCAGAAGAAGACTGCATTTGTCACCCCTGTTGGCAACTACCACTATAAAGTAATGCCGTTTGGCTTGAAGAACGCGGGAGCTACCTACCAGAGGATGATGACGAGGATGTTCGAGCCACAGCTGGGCAAGAATATCGAGGTTTACATAGATGACATGGTGGTGAAGAGCAAAGTTATAGCCGAGCATGTGAAGGACCTTGAAACTACCTTTGGGATTCTACGAAAGTACAAGCTACGATTGAATGCTTCTAAGTGCTCGTTTGGGGTAGGGTCCGGAAAATTTTTGGGATACATGGTCACGCACAGAGGAATCGAAGTCAACCCCGACCAGATAAAGGCCATCAACGATCTACGAGCTCCTCGGAACCCCAAGGAGGTTCAGAAGCTAACCGGAATGACCGCTACCCTCAATCGGTTCATCTCTAGATCAGCAGACAGGTGTCGTCCCTTTTTCTCCCTGCTCAACAAGTGGAAGGGATTCGAATGGACTGAGGAATGTGCTTCTGCATTCCAGCAACTCAAGGATTATCTGGCTCGGCCACCTATCATGTCCAGTCCTGAGCCTGATGAGGTACTGTTCGCCTACATAGCTGTAGCCCCCTATGCAGTGAGCCTGGTGTTGATACGATCAGATTCTGGTGTGCAAAGGCCTGTTTATTACGTAAGCAAGTCGCTGCATGAGGCCGAGGTTCGCTATTTGCCTCTGGAGAAGGCTATCCTGGCAGTAGTGCTGGGCACACGGAAGCTGCCCCACTACTTCCAAGCCCACACGGTCATCGTTCTCACACAACTCCCACTCAAAGCTATACTCCGAAGTGCTGACTACACCGGTCGGATTGCCAAGTGGGGCACAATCTTAGGGGCTTTCGATATAAGATATATGCCCCGCACATCGGTCAAGGGACAGGTCCTCGCAGATTTGGTGGCTGAGTTCACGGAGCCCCAGTTAGAAGAAGTAAAGCCCACGTCAGGCATGGATGAAAAATCAGTTGGCCTGATCTCCCAACAGAATCCCTCCCACTAGGAAGTGTACGTGGATGGCACGGCAAACCAAAAAGGATCTGGAGTTGGGCTGGTACTGATATCCCCCGAGAAAATCACCATCGAAAAATCATTAAGGCTGGGCTTCTCGGCAACGAATAATGAGGCGGAGTATGAGGCCCTACTGATGGGGATGACCATGGTCCATAAAATGGGGGGGAAGTCCGTGGAATTGTTCTCGGACTCAAGATTGGTTGTAGGACAAGTACAAGGCGAGTTTGAGGCAAAGGACGAAAGAATGCAGGGGTACCTGGGTCGTGTTAAACAGCTGCAGTCAGGGTTCGACTTTTTCAGTTTGCTGCACATCCCTAGGAGTGGCAACTCACATGCTGACTCCCTGGCGACGCTTGCCACCTCTTCGGCACAAGACCTTCCGAGGGTCATCCTCGTCGAGGACTTGCACAGGCCTACAGAAGCGAAGTCAGGGGCAGTTCAGGTTCACCAGGTCAGAGCCGGGCCGTGCTGGATGGACCCTCTAGTCAGATTTCTCAAAGAAGATGTATTGCCTGAAGACAGGGGAGAAGCTGATAAAATTCGAAGGAAGGCGGTTAAGTTCTGGTTATCCGAGGACCAGAAACTGTACAGACGCTCCTACTCGGGGCCATACTTGTTATGCATGCATCCCGAGGCAACTGAGGCGTTGCTAGAAGAGCTGCACGAAGGAATCTGTGGGAGCCACACTGGAGGCAGGTCCTTGGCTCACCGAGCCCTCACCCAAGGCTATTGGTGGCCTAACATGCAAAAGGAGGCACACGAATACGCTAAAAAGTGTGATCAATGTCAGCGCTTCGCTCCAAACATTCACCAGCCAGGGGGAAAACTTAATCCGCTATCTAGCCCATGGCCTTTCGCCCAATGGGGTTTGGATATTGTGGGACCCTTCCCCAAAGCTGCAGGAAACAAGAAGTACCTCCTGGTCGGAACAGACTACTTCACCAAATGGGTTGAAGCTGAGCCCTTAGCCAATATCAGAGACGTTGATGTGCAAAAGTTCGTGTGGAAGAATATTGTCACCCGGTTTGGAGTTCCTCACACTCTCATCTCGGACAACGGCTTGCAGTTTGATAGCAGGGCATTTAGGAACTACTGCAGTGAGCTGGGAATTTTGAACAGATACTCCACCCCAGCCTATCCCCAGGGTAATGGACAGGCAGAAGCCATCAACAAGGTCATACTAAATGGCTTAAAGAAGAGGTTGGATGATGTAAAGGGCAAATGGGTAGACGAACTGCCGCATGTACTTTGGGCTTACAGAACTACGCCTCGTAGGTCTACTGGAGAGACACCCTTCTCAATGACCTATGGGGCTGAAGCAGTCATCCCTTTGGAAACCGGGTTCCCAACGATGAAAACTAGTTCATTCAGTCCGGCCGATAACGATGAGCAACTACAGAAGAGTTTAGATTTGATTGAGGAAAGGAGGGAGAATGCAATGGTTCGGCTGGCACATTATCAACAGAAACTCAGGCAAGGCTATGATTTTAACGTAAAGTTGAGGCCACTAGAGCCTGGTGATCTAGTGTTGAGGAAAGTTGTAGGCAGTGCAAAAAACCCGGCTTGGGGAAAACTTGGACCCAATTGGGAAGGACCATATCGTATTACCTCAGGAGCAGGCATTGGGGCATATTTCTTAGAAGACCTAGATGGTCATGTAATACCGCGCCCATGGAATGTAAATAACCTCAAAAGGTACTTTTATTGACCAAGTCTCTCCTTTAACAGATGTGTCAATTCTCTGCATAAAGTATTCTCTCTAGTGTTTAAACTTAAATCCAATCATGCATGTAGTCCTCGGACCAGATGATTTGGGTTAGTTAGCACTCAGTTACAGTTCTATAGTGTTTAAACTTAAATCCAATCATGCCTGTAGTCCTCGGACCAGATGATTTGGGTTAGTTAGCATTCAGTTACAGTTTTCTAGTGTTTAAACTTAAATCCGATCATGCATGTAGTCCTCGGACCAGATGATTTGGGTTAGTTAGCACTCAGTTACAGTTTTCTAGTGTTTAAACTTAAATCCAATCATGCATGTAGTCCTCGGACCAGATGATTTGGGTTAGTTAGCACTCAGTTACAGTTCTATAGTGTTTAAACTTAAATCCAATCATGCCTGTAGTCCTCGGACCAGATGATTTTGGTTAGTTAGCACTCAGTTACAGTTCCCTAGTGTTTAAACTTAAATCCGATCATGCATGTAGTCCTCGGACCAGATGATTTGGGTTAGTTAGCACTCAGTTACAGTTCCCTAGTGTTTAAACTTAAATCCGATCATGCATGTAGTCCTCGGACCAGATGATTTGGGTTAGTTAGCACTCAGTTACAGTTCCCTAGTGTTTAAACTTAAATCCGATCATGCATGTAGTCCTCGGACCAGATGATTTGGGTTAGTTAGCACTCAGTTACAGTTTTCTAGTGTTTAAACTTAAATCCAATCATGCATGTAGTCCTCGGACCAGATGATTTGGGTTAGTTAGCACTCAGTTACAGTTCTATAGTGTTTAAACTTAAATCCAATCATGCCTGTAGTCCTCGGACCAGATGATTTGGGTTAGTTAGCACTCAGTTACAGTTCTCTAGTGTTTAAACTTAAATCCAATCATGCATGTAGTCCTCGGACCAGATGATTTGGGTTAGTTAGCACTCAGTTACAATTTTCTAGTGTTTAAACTTAAATCCAATCATGCATGTAGTCCTCGGACCAGATGATTTGGGTTAGTTAGCACTCAGTTACAGTTCTCTAGTGTTTAAACTTAAATCCTATCATACCTGTAGTCCTCGGACCAGGTGATTAGGGTTAGTTGACACACGAATACAGTCAAACCCCATGATCCTTGAACCAAACGACAGGTTAGTCGATACCCCCCCCCCCTCCGCGCAGTTGTTGTTACTGGGGTTTTTTAGTGCTAAAATTCCTGATTGAGTTTAAATTGGTTCTAAGTTATAAATGTCTTCCTCCGTTACGTTTAGTGCGAAACCGAGGGGTAATAACTTATGTTTTACTTGGAAGGACATGCGAAACTCGCGTATGCACTTATTCTAATCATTTCTCGTCAATAACTCTTACTCGGCCTATCCTGTTCAATTTTAATTACTCACACCACCATTATGATGTATCAGTCAAGTTATTTATATTATCATGTCACAATTACAATGTATGATTGTATGTACGGCAATAGTAAGTGATAAAGCATGTATCAAAGACATCAAAAGACAAATAGGGAGCCATTCCATTCAACAAAAAGTATGTACTTAATCAGCAAAACAAGAAAGAAAGGACTACAGTTTCTTAAATAAAGAACAAAAGTGTAAGTGCAAAATAAAAACCCTATATATCTATTCTTTCGCTGGAGGAAGCACGGGGTTAGCAGCCTGGCTTATCCGAGCAGTAGTTTCAGTAGGCTTTTCCTTGGGCTCAGAAGAAATTTTCTCTCCGCCTGACCCTTGGTCTTTTCCTTTGGCTGGTTCAGCTGGCTTATCTTTAGCGCCTGGCTGACCAGTTTCCTTGCTTGCACCAAGGGTGGACGGAGGAGCCTGGTCGGCCTGGCTTGGCCCAGAAGCCTCAGGAGGCTGGGGGGCAGAGGGATCATCCACTGGGATTTCTTGGATATCAGGATCATAGTAGATGTTCCCAGGTAACCTCAAGGGAGAGTCTGAGGGTACCCCAGCTGCGTCCAAGGCTTTTTCCCAGGTTTTGTCGCAGTACTCGCGACAAACAGATGCAAACTGCTCGGTGAGTTCCCGCGCTGTCACATCTGCCCCCAACTGGTACGCTGCCTTCTTCTCGGTTTCAATTGACTCCTTGGCCAATTGAACCTTTTGCTCGGCTGTTTTGGCGTTATCCCTAGCCTTTTGCAGCTCGGCCCTGAGTCCTTTCACCAGCTCCCGTTCGGTCGCCAAATTAACCTCCGAGGCATTCAGCAGTTTTCGCTGCTCCTCGACCTGTTTTTCAACATTTTTAAGCCCAGCATCGAGGCTTCGCTTCTGGGAGATCGCCTCTTTAAGCTCCTCGGACATTTGAGAATGCTCCTCCTTCAGCTTTCCAAGGGATGCCTCTGCTTCATGCTGGGATTGGATTACTGCTTGGGCTTTGATCCAGGACTCTTTGTTCAACCCCTCAGCCACATAGACTTGCTGAGTAATCTGCATGACAACACTTTCACTGATAAGAAGAAAAACGAAGCCAATCAAGTATAAAACTTAAACTCATAAATGGTGCACTTACCATGGCTAGGTCCCTCTTAAGAGACATGAAGAGCTCCTGCTGGTTGAAGCGCCTGTAGGACTCCATGTCGTGGGGAAGGAGGAGTGGTTGCTGCAAGGCTTCGGCGACATAGCCTGCCCTCCCTCCGTCATAATTCCTGAGGGAGGTATCCCACAGGATTGGAGCGCCCTCCAGCTCCAACTTGGGAGACCAGATTCTCGGTCCTCCCCCTCGGCGTACATTTGCCACAAAAGCCTCTTCTCGGCTTTCAGTGGATGAAGCCCTATAGGCTCGGCTGTCCACCACTTTCTGCTGCTTAGCCCCCTTGTCTGGCAGCTTTTGTTTTTCCCCAACCTCAACGTGGGGCCTTTTCTTCTTTAAGTCCGGAATGGGCTTCAGACTTGGGTCAGGAACCTGCGTGGACGCTGGAGGCAGTGTCACTACTATTTTTGACGACCCAGCATCTTTCTGCTCGGGTTTTTTTCCCCTGCCTTTCATCAAACTCCTCAGGTCCATGTTGTCGTCCGAAGAGCCTTCAGAATGAGCAGCTAATAGATTAAGGTGAATGCCCGATTGCTTGTCGGTATCCTCCTCAGCGTCCGAAACCTCTATCACTCGATCGGCTCCTGGACCCTCGCCCCCAAACTGGAATCTATCTATCTGTTCCTCTAGTGAGGAGGTGGAAGAACCGACCCCTTCGCCTTCAGCTGCCTGTCCGAGAGGGACTTGCTGGAGTGGTTGGACGAGAGGAGGTATAACTTGAGGGCGTGGATGTGGTACGGGCTCTAGATCATATGAGGCCAAAAAACCCTTCTGACCAACGTCAATACGGGCAAGGCGGCGGTCTCCTTGGACAATTGCGTTGCCGACTGGTTGGAAACCCTTTGGATTTCCTGTGTAGCCCAGAATAAGAGGAGCCGATCGGAGCTGTCCGTCTTCGCTCACAAAAATCTCAGATCTCAACAGGAAATTGAGGGCGGCGACGTTCGTAAGACTTAGCCGAGGAGCTACGAAGTTTTTATCTGTTCCAAGGCACAGCAAAGCTATATTAGAGACTCGCAAATAGTAGTACAAAGGAAACCAAAAACGATTAAAGGACGAGGACCCTGGGACTATAGTTAGTGTGCCTAAATCTAACATGGCCCACCTGGCTTTCCATGCTTGGTGGGGCAGTGATGGCCGTCATGCCATGCGCCCGAGACGATCACATAGTCGTCTTTCATCCCTTTGTTGGATTTGGGGAGGCAAGAAATGAGCCTGACCACGTCCGACCGGGATTTCAAGTAATATCCCGCGTCTCGCTGGCTATGGCATTCGTACAGATGTACTACGTCGAGCCAGGTGAGGCCCAATCCTAGGTGAAGGTTAAGGTCCTCAATGGCCCCTAGAATCCTAAACATGTTGGGCGCGCACTGCCAGGGAGTGAGCCTATGGTTTCGGAGATAGCTAATGGTGATGGGACCCATGGGAATGGTCATTCCCCCTTCTTTGAAGGCGATAAGGGGAATAACTACTTCTCCCGTCTTCCGGTCTGTTAGAATCTTTTCTGGGGGGCAATACCTCACACCCACGTTGGGAGGTATGCGATACGTGGCCCTAAATGCTTCTAGTCGCTCAGGGGTATCCACCATGTACTCAAGCTTTCCCATGGTGCTTAGACGAAACTGTTGGCCGAAGAGAAAACTAAATGGCTTGGTGAACGATGACTCACCGGGACTAAATCGGAAAGAAGATTTCAGGCTTGATGACTCTGGGAAGACCTGAAAGCAGCGACTCAGAGGTTTGGACGGAGCGGCGCGTCTGTTTCTCTCTGGAGCGTCTGAAGATTTGCAAAGTGCGGAAGAAATAATGACCTCTGAAGCTTTATACGGAGTCAAACGAAGAGTTAGGGGCACTCCCGCCCAAATTTCGAAGAAAAACCACAGCCGTTGGATCAGTCAGTTACCACTGGATCTGAAGGACAAAGCGTCACCTGGTGCAATTAATGCAGCGCCTGGGGAATGAGGAAACCGCAGCAGCATTAATGAAGCGACAGTTCCTACATTTATGCACGTGCTAGTTCAAATTTGCCTGTTTGCAAGCCTTTGCTCCGTGGCAAGTCAAAATCCTACTTTTTCTCTTCGGATGCGAATGAAAAAAGTACAATTTTGAGGGGCTAATGTGGGGGGAGAAAAACCCAACCCAACTTATTGGGCCCAAGGCCCTGAATGAGGAACACTTTTCGTCCGAGGAGGCGAGGCCTTCAGTCCGGCCCATGTCAAAGGAGAATGCCTTGAGATGAACACGTGTACTATCCGAGGAGATGTTCATATGTCCGAGTAGTCCAACATCTTCGGATCCGAAAAGGTTTGATCCAACACGAGCATGGGAGGTTCAAGCGATCTGTGTGACAAGTGTTAAGAGAGAAAGGAACCTTAGACACACGTAAAGATAATGGGAACAGAGAAATATCAAGGGGGCATACTTCAGCCACCACATTTAATGCAATGCACCTACCTTTCTGGCCGCATTTATGTGGACAAGACCCCTGAACAGTGCTTTCTCAGCTACCACCACTCACATAAGGCTAAGATTGGGGTGATGGGACATGCCCTCAAGTGGACGCCTGGATGATGAACAAGTAGACGGAGAAGATGTAGGAAGGCAGTGCTATATAAGGGAAGGGGGCCTCTGATAAGGAGGGGGGGAGAAAGAAAAAAAGAATATATAGGATTACTGTAGCTCCAAGAATTGTAATCTTAAATTATCAATGAAAAGCACCTCTTCGGACACGGCTCTCATATCAGTCCGAGGACATATTAACCCAAATCCTCCCATTGGTGTTGTCATTTAATACTGTTATTTTCATTATTAGCCTAGCTCTTTCACCCACTCTCTACAAAATTTATTGTTTTGGGCTCAGTGAGCTCCGAATCCATATTTCCTTGGGCTCGGGCTGCAAAAACTGACCCTACATTAGTATTTTGAAAATTGATCTTAAAAATGGGAGCCAAACACATAAAATATAAAACTTATTATCTGAAAACTAGTTTCAAGTTCAATTTTTTAAAAATTGTTTTTATACTGTTTTGAAAACAAAAACAAAAATCCTCCTATTAATTAGACCCTGAGTATTCGTGGGGAAAAAAGTTTATGCTAAATGGAATTTGGATGTTAAACGTACAAATTCCAATTAATTAATTTTCTCTCTCTCTCTCTCCATGCGGAACCATATTTTATTTAATCGATTTTTGAGCAATTAAGAACAAAAGAACAAAATATAGGCCTAGCATATTTTTTTGTTGGTTAGGAAGCATCTTAATCTTTTTTATGGACTAATAATAGACTATATTTGCTTTTTATTTTTTACTGAATAAGAATATTTTATCAGCGGAGGTTGTGTCTTAGCCTGGTTGAGATGGGTCATTCTTTTTAAGTTTTTTCTTTCTTTCAATTTGAGTATTTGTTATTGTGCTGCCCAAGCGTTGGGTGGGCTTGCTAAAGGTCAAGGGGAGGACATTTATTGCCCTTCGTATCTCTCTCCCATTGAACATATTGAATAAAAACTCTTAATGCTCTATTTGTTTCAACAATAATATTTTCTAGAAAATAAATAATTTTCTAAAAAGTATTTTTTAGAAAGCTATCTTATTTTAATATATTTAGTAGAGACTTTAAAATGAATTAGAAAATTATCTTTTAACTTCTCTTATTTAGCTCATATGAGATAAAGTTATTTTCCAAATTTAGCTTTGTATAAGATAGAATTGTTTTCTAAAAAATTTAGTGGAAACCTACTCTATCTTATACCTAGCTAAATCAAGAAGTACTTAAATAGTTTTCCTTTGACCCTTATTTTTTATACTACCAAATATAGGAAAATGTGAAAAATGATTTTCATATAAGTTTTTTAATGAAACAATTAGAACTATTGTTTCCTCTATTAAAAAAACTAGTCGCTAACCCGTGCTATGCACTGAAACCTACCTATTTGTAAGATAGACTAAAATAATTTTATAAAATCTTAAATTGATTAAGAAACTACATCATTACATGATTTGCTCTTGTATAATTTCAATTTGTGTTACAATTTGATGAAGAAGCCATTGCTTGAAATACCAAAAAATATTAAAGAATCAGATTATTCACTGCTTAGAAATTATTGAAACAAAACAAAATATATATGACTAAACAATAGAGAAATATAAAAGAAAGATGGGTTACATTCAAAAGAATAATTTCAATTATTACAAGCTTTTTTATCTTGTAAAAAAAAGCTAAAGAGAGTTTGGTGGTTCATATACAAAATTACTTTTTAAAAAATACATGAAAAACCATAAAATAATTTAAAAAAAAAAACAAAGTTGAAGAGAAAAAAATAACATGAGAAAAGCTCATACCTCTGCTTGGTTTTAAAGAAAAATTTAGAGTTTGCATTGCTTTTTTAGTGTTCATGATTAACCTCGCAAAAATTGAGTTTAAGTTGGACTTTGTTAGAGAAATAGAGTTTCACTCCTTATTAAATTTGAACTAAACAAAAATAATTTTGTTTTAAAAAAATGATAATGATACCTACCAAGCTTCTTAATTACTACATTGTTGTATAAGAAGTTGCAGTAGAATTCTTTTATTATCCTATTTTTGTTAAGTTGATGACTTTTATATTTATCCAAATAAAGTCATGTTTAGAATAATCTTAATATAAGATTTATTCAAGTTTTTTATTTTATTTTTTATTATCAATGTTTGAGTTTGAGTTTAAGTTAGACTTGTTAGAGAGATAGAGTTTCACTCATTGTTAAGTTTGGACTAAACAAAAATAATTTTGTTTAAAAAAAATGATAACAATGAGTTTGTGTTTAAGTTGGACTTGTTATAGAGATAGAATTTCATTCTTTGTTAAGTTTGGACTAAATTAAAAAAAAATGATTAAAAAAATAATGAGTTTGAGTTTAAACTTGTTAGAGAGATATAGTTTCATTTCTTGTTAAGTTTGGACTAAATAAAAATAATTTTATTTAAATAAAATAATAATTTTATTTAAATATGATGTTGACGTGAAAAATTAGAGTTTCAGAAGGTTCAATGAGAGAGAGAGAGAGAGAGAGATTATTAAAACAAGGGGAAAAAAAAAAAAAAAAGGTGAGAATCCCTGTCTTATCCTTTGGTTTTTGTTTTGGCTTTTTAATTTTTTTTTTTTTAATTTTAATAAATTAATAATAGACCACACGGCCCACCCTGGCTTGTTTAAACTTTAAAGGACGACGTAGCATTCAAATGGCCCCATTCTGACATTGCCAAGGAATAAAACGTCTACATTTAATGCACTGATTGGTTGTGATCAGTTGTGAGGTTAACACGTGTCCATTTTTTTGACAATGTATTATCATTAAAGGCACTAAACCTATGCTTTGGACAATGTATTATCATTCTAATAATGCACTGTAAGCACGTGACCCTTTTTTGGACAATGTATATATATGTTGACATGTATTTACTTTTAACTATGTGTCCCTGCCCCTCAAAACAACTATTATTTCAATAATCTGAGTACGCATTTACGCGTATGTTCATAAATTCTTTTATTTTTTTTTAAGGTTAATTATTTAGATTTATTATAATTTGAAATTATTATTTTATACAAATTGTATAATCAAATAGGGATAATATCTTAATTTTTAGCAACTTCCTTTGACATCTATATGCAAGTTAGATTTTCGTGAGAGTTAATTTGAATTCCAAATAAAAGTGATAATTCAGATAGAAAATCGACGAAGAAATACCTAAAATTTAAGAGCTTGCAGAGTTTTATTTTACAAATTAATCAAATAGGATAATATCTTAATTTTTAGTAATTTTAGAGTTCACAACTTGGAAGTTAGCTTGAAGTCTACCACTTATGATCTTTTTAAATAGTAGTATATATTGCACCGTATTTTTTGTAATTTTCTAAAGGCAACTTTTTTTTAAAACAAACAATATACTAACACGTCAAATTTTTTTTTGAAAACAATATACTAACACGTCATTGCTTACTTTTCCCTGATTGGTTTTAACCTTTTAATAACACATCATGTATTAACGTGTCTTTGTATCTTTTCATCACCTGTCTATTTCCGAATGGATGTACAACAAAAATCAAAATTTGCTTTGAACGAGTCCCACAAAATCATATTAGTTTTGACATTTTCTTGTAAATTGACATGATAGCTTGATAGTTATCGTACAATTAAAGTTGGATGCATTTGACACTTTTTTCTTATGGTGGCTTCAATCAATTTTGAATAAAATATAGAGACACAAACTTTAACACCAAATTTAACTGTACATTGAAAGTAGCCAATCATGTGGACACTTTTTATCCATATTTTTTTTTTGCTGCTAGTAATCAATCATTGCAATAAATTATCAAAGTAGACGTGTCTTACTGTCTTAGTATTATTTAGAACCGGCTTAGATGATGTGCTTTTTATTTTAGAGAGTAAGTGTTTGTAGGCTGCTTTACTGCTTACGATGATAACTTTTTATCATTAATTTAAGGTATTAATCAATTTTTAGAGATGGTATCTTTTTATTATTATATTAAAACACCAATTAGAACTTCAGATATCTTATTTAACCATAAAAAACTATACTAATTAAGTTACCTGAAACTCATAAATTCTATACTTTTGTGCAATGGATTCGATGAAATTTGAGTTCCCCTCTCAATCAATTGATACGCTGTACAGATACATTAACTCCCGTATTATTTAGAATTTTCAAATGAAAAGGACTTTTAGCAATTAGGATTTAGGTGCACGCAACATCCAAATGTACGAGGTAGATCAGCCGATGAGAAAATATCTTTGCTAACACACATTCTCTTAGACAATCAGCTGTGCCACATGGCAAAAAAAATGTTCGTATGGGTGTATTATTATTGACAACTAGAAGATGAAAATGTGCACAAGGAATCGACAACTCATATATTCGTTCTATGTCACTCATGTCTATTTGTCTGTGGCTCAAGGGTCAGGTACCTAGTTTTTATTCTTTTTCTCAATTTTCAACATGTATAATAATCAAAAACTTTTCTAATTAAATTAATTAAAATTCATAAACTCTATACTTTTATACAATAAATTTGTTAAAATTTAAATATATGTCAAATAATTGTCACGTGTTTACCTCGCAATTGCTATGCTGTACAGGTGCACTAGACTCCCGTATTATTTAGACTTTTCAAATGAAAAAGACTTTTAGCAATTAGGACTTAAAGCAATAATATCCAAATGTACCAGGTAGATCAGCCGATGAGAAAATTTCTTTGCTAACACACATTCTCTTAGGCAATCAGTTTGTGCCACATGGCAAAAAAATGTTCGTACGGGTGTATCATTATTGACTACTAGAAGATGATAACGTGCACAAGGAGTCGACAACTCGGATATTCCTTCTATGTCACTCGTCTCCATTTGTCTGTGGCTCAAGGGTCAGGGGCCCTAGTTTTTCATCTTCTTTTCCTCAATTTTCAACACGTATGGTGGTCTTTTCGAGGCCACCATGCGCATTAAAGATGCATAAGATGGCTTTTTCTGTGCATAGTTACTTGCATTATTTAGAGCACTACGTGCCACTTCCTAAGCTTCCTAGCTCAATGGCATTGGGTGATCCAAAAAGAGCTCACAATCTTGGTGTTTGTCCTTGAGCTAATTAAGGCTCTGGTCCAGCCCATTGAAAACTTCATATTTTATTTTATGAGCCCATTGAAAACAAATGCAGGCCTAAACAATAATGGCAATGCAAGCTCAACTACTATTATGGCATACTTCAAAAGCATAAATTTTCATTGGGAAAAAAATTACAACAAAATTCATAATTATTAAAGTGAACTTTGAGTTACGGAAAAAGAATGGTATTCAACAGTGTTTCACATATGATACAATGCTTATAAATATGTCATTACCATCTCTCAGATGGTTAGGTACTTAGGTTGACACTTTCTCATTTCTTGCTAAATGGAGGATAAGGCCAGAGGAAATATTATAGAACTAAGTAATTGTGAAGAAAAATGTGGCAAATATAGGATATGACTTCTGTATATCTTACATCTTTCACTTTTTATCTAGATCGCAAAAATATCTCGCTACCACCCTAGACAAATTACTAATAATGGGTAAGAATTTGGTCCATCAACAATTGATTGTATCAAATTCATGGAATAAATATCACTAACGTGTTATTGTTAGTTTTCTCTGATATCTCAATAATTTTCTTATTAAAAAAATTTATAATCTTTAGTGTTCTATTTTGTAAACAAAATAGAAAAACAATAGAAGTGGTATAGTAATTTGATCATATTATTATATTCGTAACAAATTTAAAAGTTGCACGATATAATGATTGGTGTAGATAGACATGTTTCATGCCTATTCAAGAATGCAAATAATGTTTTTCTTAAAAAAAAAAAAAATATCGTTTTAATAAAATAAAAATGCAAATATATTTATTATCAGTTTTTTTTCCCTTTCCTCTATGCATATATATTATGCCTTTTTTGGAAAACTCATTATTGGAAACTTTATTTTGGAATGCCATTCTTGACAAATTAAAGAAAGAATGTCAAAATACAGTTATGAAAATCCCTCTTTTAGAGGGATTTTTTTTTTTGGATTTAGAAGAATAGAATTTATAGTTTTGAAGGATAGAAATACTCGCGGCCACTTTGATAGGTTAGATTTCCCTCTTATTACATGAGTATCCATGCGAGCAATTCCACAAGCAAAACTACTTTATTGGGGCACTTGTTTTTTATTGGTCACCTTTTATGTTTTTATATACCCCCATAAGAAAAGGTTGAGAGAAAATTTTACTACTTTGGGGGATATGTAAGTTGCAATTATTGACAACCATCCAATGACAAGCTTCTTGCTTTATGAACTTTATTTAAGGTTTGACCATTTTCTTTGGTCTAAATGTCGTACACTTGCTAAATTTTTGTAATGAGAGCGATTTTATCCCCCTACCCTCCCTCCCCTCTTTTTAATTAAAATATAACAATTTCAGTTGAGATTGAAATGAAACTCCTCCCTAAATGTTTATATAAATAATACTTCTTCCTTGTATATGCAATCGATAAGTGAATGCCAAACTTTCTTAAGAATATATTTCATTTTGGAAAACACTTATACCCAAATATTTAGGGATAACATATATAGGACACCTTTTATTTTGAAGATTTATCAATTAACACATTAATTTAGATACTTGACATTTACACATTTTCAAACCATACACACACGCGTGTGAGCGCACATACACACACACATATACTAGTTTTTTTTTTTTTTTTTTTTAGAAGAGTATATACTAGTTGTTGACTTGTGCGTTTTACGGATGTTTTTAATTTCTAATTATTAGTCTTTGAATGATAGGCACTATAAAATCGTTAGATATCATTACTTGATAGAAGTATATCTCTATGTTTTATTTGAATTTTATATTTTAACCAAATTAAATAACAAACAAAAGAAGAAGATTTCCCTCAAAAAAAAAAAAAAACAAACAAACAAAACAAAAGAAGAAGATTTCAATTTTTGTTGATCTCCTTCTTCCTTGTTGAGTTCACCTTCACTTGCATGTTCTTTCTTTCCTATAGTTATTTTCCCAAATAATTAGTGGACACTTTTAAACACACAAAAACAAATGCGTACTTAACCAATTTCTATATATAAATTAAGAGTAAATGGTTGAAACCCATTTTAGTAAAAAAAAAATTCCTTGCTATAATTGATCTCAGGAGCAGAATTTCAAGTATCTTAAAAAAAACACATTATATATTCCCATAGTGCTCTATGATTTTTCTTCTTGCATTATCTAGTTTTTTTATATTCCATAGTTATAACATGGTAGAAAAGTGTACTTTCAAGAATTTATTGGAAATTTGTATTTGACTACAATGGCAAGCCTGGTTGTGTCTATGCAGCTGAGTGAGACTAAGGTTTGTCTCCTGTAAACTCACCATTTTTGTTTCAATAATGTTGACAACCACAAACATTCGTGAGCCTTTAGCCATCTTTTAGATAATCACTATAAATTTTCATAAATTGGGAACATCTAGTTAGCTAGCTAGCCACTGGGATATGTAATCCATTCTCATTGATTAAACCTTCAAATAAGGCATGCACCAATAACTTGTTTGGCCTCATCCATGTTAGTGTAAAAAAAGCAAAGGACAAGCTTAACACATCGAGACTGTGAATTACACGTCAAATATCTAAAACAAATTTCACCAAACACATACCATGCATCTATTGCAAAAATAGAAAATATTTCGGGATTTTTATACGCTATAAGCCAAAGTTTACTGATGGGAAGAACACTCAAGAAAGTTGTCCCATTGAAGGAAATGACAATCAAACGGTGGATTGGTGGAATAAGAAAGAGGGGCAATCAAAAATTTATATATAAAGAAAAATGATTGATATTTTGGTATAACGAAAAAGACAATGGAGATTTAACCCAAAAAAAAAAAGGACTTTGTATCATTAAAATGCACATTTTAACAAAAAGGGACAAATTTATTATATCATGCTATATAATAAAAATGGTGTCAATATTGTTCCAAGCATATGTTCTCTTCACCCTCAAAAAAAAGAAGAAGCATATGTTCTCTTCTTCTTTATCATCATTATATATTATTTCATGCTATATAATAAAAATTGTGTTAATGATTATTTCAAGTAGATGCTCTCTTCCCTTCAAAAAAAAAAAAAAAAAAGTAGATGCTCTCGTCGTTTTTTTATCATTATATTTTATATATTATTGAAATTCTATTACTAAAAATGTCTAGACATTTAAAATAATTTTCATTATTTATTTTATATTACTTAAATAATTTATAATGATTTTTTGATATAATAATAAAAGTTGTGCCTGACCTGTTATGGTTGCACTATGCGACTTCATCTAATTATTACTAGTTGCACAATATAATCTCATCAAGCATGACTCATTATAAGTATATCAAAACGATCAACATAATTTACTTTAAGTGAAACTCTAATACCAAAAATAAAAATAAAAATATTAATTTGTTAACTCAATTAACAAAAGTTTCAATAAATTTAAAAGATGTTTCATTATTTATTTCAAATTATTTTATAATCAATTATGTAGGGACACGATTTGCAGCCCAAGCCCAAGATGTATGGGATCTTGGCCCAATGAGCCCAATACAATAAATTTGTAGAGAGTGGGTTAAAGAACTAAGCCCTAATGAGTTTAATAACGGCTAGTATGGATTTAAAAGACGACCAATTAAGAACAAGGCACATAGGACTGAATAAATTTACTGTCCAAGGAGGCGAGACTTGGCATAAATCAATAGGACTGATTACGAGTGCAAATACGATCGCTACAATATTCTTTCTCTATTTTTCGATCCCTCTCTTATGGAGAGTCTCTTCCATTATATATCTCCTTCCTCGTGATCTTGGCCCTCCATTTGTCAACCGTCTAAGCCACTACTCGAGTACCTGTCCCATCAGACACCCCTTCTGCCTCTCTGTGAGTTGCGGTGGCCAAGGAAACACTATTCAGGGGTCTTCTCCACATAAATGCGGCTAGAAAAGTAGCTGTAGTGCATTTAATGCGGAGGTAGCATCTTTTCCTTAGATATTTTTGGGTTCCCTTCCTTCTCGTGTGTTTACGAGGCACGCTTCTGACACTGGAGTTTCTATTGAGGTCATTTTCGTCGCTGGAATACGTATCTGAGCTATGTTTGTCATGGCCGAGGAGGTATTCTTCCTCGGACTGCCATCTACTCCTTTCTTACTCATGAGACCTTGAATTGGAATCCCTCATAACGATTTGTCTCTCCTCGGATATGCCAACGTCCTCGGATAAGGCCCAAGGCCCAATATATAATTTTAGTCCCTTATCCCTAAAATAGCCCCTCAAAACTCCAATTTTTCCCTCTCATCCGAGGAGAAAAAGTAGGGTTTTAATCTTCAAGAGACAAGACCATTTATTTCTCTGAATTACACGTGTGGGAGTGCCATTTTACCCGTTTCATAACTGCTTCTGATGCTTTGGGGTCTGCGAATCGTCATTTATTGCTCCAGACGGCGCTTTGTTCCCTAAATCTAACGGTGAAGCACAGATCCAATGGCTGAGCTTTTTTCCTGGAATTTCGAGTGGGATAACTCCCACTTACTTTTGCTCTATATATAAAGCGTACAAAGAAATCTTTTCTCCATTTTACAAGTTTTCAAGTTTCCAGAGATATCAAACACTTAAGCTCTCAATAACTCTCCAAGATACACAACCTCTCACACCCTTTCCTCAAGATCTTCGAAAACTTTTTTCAAAGGTATCAAAGATTAGTGTACATTTTAGTTCCTGCGAATTTACATTCTTGTTGAATACTTCTTTTGCTCTTCGGTCAGTCTCCTCGGTCTTCTAGTTCTCACTTCCTTATTTACAAATCCCGATCACTTCATCTTAGGTTATCCAAATGGGTAGATTCGAGAGCCTAGTAGATTCCCCCGCCAAAATAGAAGTTTTTAAACAGAGGTACCATATACCCTAGGAAGTCGGCCTATGATATTGTTCCCTAAAACAAATCGTTACAAATAGAGAGGAAGGGGAAGTCATCATCCCTATAATAGCCTTCATAGAGGGGGGAATGACCCTTCCTATGGGTAGGATAACCCGAGACTACCTTATTAATCATAGGCTGTGTCCCCATCAGTGCGCACCTAATATGTTTAGGATCCTAGGTTGCTTTGATGCTCTTAACGAGCATTTCAAATTGGAACTCACATGGCACGACGTGGTCCATATGTACGAGTGTCACACACAAGTCGACGGAGGGTTTTACCTCAAGTCCAGGTCGTCTATCGTCAGGCTTATCTCATTCCTCCCAAAATCCAACAAAGGGATGAAAGATGACTTCCTCATCGCTTCGGGGGCATGGCACGATGGTGTCCACTACCCAACCCAAGAGAGAGTGCCAGGTGGGATACCTTAGAATTAGGTTCCTTAGCAAAATACTTAAATTTTATAACCCTACCCATGCCTTACATTTTACTTTCCTCTGATAATGGACTTCAATTATCTAGTTGTGTTTGGTTTCTCGGCCATTTTTGCAGATAGGAGGCAAGTTGCCCCTTGGCTTAGTCTTACTAACGTTGCGGCTCTCAACTACCTGCTCCGGTCGGAAATTTTTGTAAGCGAGGACCAACAGTTGTGAGCCGTCCACTTGATCCTAGATTTTGATCTTATTTCGAAGATTTTTCAAGAGGTCGGCCACGCCATCAGAGCTGGTGATCCTCAGATAAATCGTATTGACGTGTCAAAGCCAGATTTCCTGGCCTGAGACGACCTTCCCCCACTCATTCTACCAGTTCATCAGATCCCTCCTTCGCTCGTAATACCATTACAACAAGTCCCTCTCGGAGCAACAACTGCAGCAGAAGAGGAAATTGCCTCCTCGCGCTTATCATTGGAAGAAGAAATAGAATAGCTTTGTTTTGAAGGGAGTGGAGCACCTGATACGATTGTGGAGCTCTCGGATTCCGAGACCGAGTCCGAGTCCGAGTCCGAGTCCGATAGATTCTTCGCAGCTCACCAGCCCTAATTGATTGTTTCTCGTGTTGACACCAGTCCAAAGGGAGAGGAAGGGATGGACTCCAAGAAAAGACCAAGATTAAAAGGTTTAATAGCCAACAGGAACAAGGGGGAACCTCAAAAGACGTTCCCAAGACCCAAATTCCTGCCAATCTTCCCCCTCCTCCTCCAGCTGATCTCGGACTGCACGCCCTGTAGGATCTGAAGAAGAAAAGGCCATGGCGGGAACTGGAAGAAGGTGAGGTGGCCCCTCCAAAGGGCACCAAACAATAGAGGACGAAAGACCTTTTGTAAAAAAGGGCCACCTTCGTTGATAGCAGGGAGGATGCTGAAGTGCACCGACCACAGCGCACCTGGGCTTTCTGGATAGAGCTAGACAGAGCCCCAATTTCCTAGGATTCTTCTATCCGAGAATCCCAGAGAGGCCATGCAACTCATTTGGCTGAAACTCTAGAGCAGCCCCTTTTACTCCCAAGGGATATGGAGGCTCTCCAACGCACTAGGCAACCGGAGCTTTTCATGTCATTGAAGAGAGACCTCGCCGTGGTAAGTTAATTTCTGTCTTTTTGAATTAAATGCTAAGGATCTCCTTCACTAGTTAGTGTCATTATCATCATTTTTTTAAATATGTTCCCTCTGTCACTGTTGTGCAGGTCACTCAGCAAGTTTACGTGGCCGAGGAGTGGGTTCGAAATGCCCATAATAAAGTTAAAGCTGAAAGCCATTCTCGGTGCGAGGTGGAGAAGGCCCTCGGAGCCTTGAAGGAGGAGCACATGGCGTTGGGCAACAAGTTGAAAGAGGTGGACAATGATTGCAAGAATTCCCTGGCCGATCTAAAGAGTGCTGAAACCCAGGCCGAGGACTAACATAAGTTGCTACATACAACGAAGTTGAACTTGGCCACCCAGAAACAGTTGGTTCTGGACCTTAGGGCCAAGATGTAGAGGGTCAAGGATGCAGCGAAAGAGGCAGCTCGTGTGGCCAAGGAAACTACTGAGGTTGCAGTGATCGCATCCTACGAACGTGGGGTGGAGGAAACGAAAAAAAGGCTGGCCGAGGAGGTAGCCGAAGTGTGCAGTGACTACTGCACGGAGTCCTGGATGGAGGCACTCAATAGTGTGGGGGTCCCTGCCGACTCCGAGCTGAGGAAGGCTGAGAGCGTATTCTTCCTTGAACACATTCGAGAAGCTCCAGCTGACCTCCCTCCAACTTTTGTTCTATCCCTCCCTCCTCTTGAGCAGGTTTCTAGCACCCAAGACCTTGCTGTGGATGCTGAAATCCTCCCAGGAGTAGTTGGGAAGTGTAAGGGGTTCCCTCCTTCGGCCAAAGATACCCCTTCCGAGGATACGCTTACCATTAAGGATGCGGTCTCCCAAGCCAAAGCTACTGAGTCAAAGTCTCAGGCCAAGGATGCCAAGCTCAAGGCCAATGATCCTGAGAAGAGCTCCCAACCTGCAAAAAAGTAACTGTAGGATCTTTCTTTTTCATTGCATTCGTATTGTAATTCTTTGTTTGTTTGTTTGTTTGTTTTTTTTTTTTTTTTTTTTTTTTTTTTTTTTTTTTTTGAGTTGTGGCTTCTGCCACCATTTGTAATGAATCTACTCTTAATTAACAAATAGACTTTCACTTCTACTTCTCGTGTCCTTACTTTATATGCCAATGGATTTGAACTGCTAACATTCTAAACAATTGGATTGAGCACCAGTAACAAACAGGTCTAACACACATTTGTATTATGAATTGGATTAGACAGTCCAAAACTTTAACTTACACAGAGTTAGAAACCCAAGAAGCTGGTTATAACCTGGAATTTGTTTTGACACTTGGTGATAAATAAGCGAATATCACAGAACGTTAATTTTCCCATATCATCTGGTTTAAGGATCTTAGGCATGACTATGGTTCAGTTTAAACACTTATAAAAGGTGTCATGGAGTGTTGATTTCACCTAGTTATGTGGTCTGAAGAGGCATACACAGTTAAGATTCTGTTTATACATCTCTAAAAATGTCAGTGTGTTAATTTCCCCATAGCATCTGGTCCGAGGACTTCAGGTATGACTATGGTTCAGTTTAAACACTTATAAAAGATGTCAAAGTGTATTAATTTCCCCATAGCATTCAGTCCGAGGACTTCAAGCATGACTATAGTTCAGTTTAAACATTTATAAAAGATGTCGAAGTGTATTAATTTTCCTATAGCATCTGGTCCGAGGACTTCAAGCATGACTATGGTTCAGTTTAAACACTTATAAAAGATGTCGAAGTGTATTAATTTCCCCATAACATTTGGTCCGAGGACTTCAGGCATGACTATGGTTCAGTTTAAACACTTATAAAAGACGTCGAAGTGTATTAATTTCCCCAGAGCATCTTGTCTGAGGACTTCAGGCATGACTATGGTTCAGTTTAAACACTTATAAAAGACGTCGAAGTGTATTAATTTCCCCATAGCATCTGGTCCGAAGACTTTAGACATGACTATGGTTCAGTTTAAACACTTATAAAAGATTTCATTGAGTGCTAATTTCACTCAAGTATGTGGTCCGAGAGACCTGACATAGCTTACGATCGATTTAACACCTATAAAGATTGAATAATGAGAAATATAATGCCTTTAATAAATGAACATATTGACAAAAGAGACTTTCATTAATAATAATACATTTTCAGGTTGTTTACATTCTACGAGCGTGGTATTACATGTTCATCTAAGTCTTCTAGAAAATATACTCCTATACCAGCCACCGCGGAGATGCGGTATGGTCCTTCCCAATTAGTCCCTAGATTTCCCCACGTCGGGTTCTTTGTAGTACCCAGAACCTTTCTCAATACCAGATCACCAGGTGCTAATGGTTTAAGCTTCACGTTAGCATTATAACCCTGCTTGAGTTTGTGTTGATAGTATACCAATTGAACTATTGCGTTTTCCCTTTTCTCTTCAATCAAGTCTAAGCTCTTCTCTAGTAGCCTATTGTTACTGCTTGGATTGAATGAGCTGGTACTTAACGTTGGGAAGCCAGTCTCTAGAGGGATAACAGCCCCAGCCCCATAAGTCATTGAAAAGGGGATCTCCCCGGTTGACCTACGAGGTGTGGTTCGATATGTCCAGAGGACATGTGGCAGTTCTTCCACCCACTTCCCCTTCGCATCATCCAACCTCTTCTTGAGTTCTTTCATTATGACCTTGTTAACAGCCTCAGCTTGTCCATTCCTTTGGGGATAAGCTGGGGTAGAATACCTATTTGTAATTCCCAACTCACAGCAATATCTCCTGAAAGATTTGCTATCAAACTGAAGGCCGTTGTCCGAAATGAGGGTATGAGGGACCTCGAACCGGGTGACAATGTTTTTCCAAACAAACTTCTTGGCATCCACGTCCTTGATATTTGCCAGGGGCTTGGCCTCCACCTACTTGGTGAAGTAGTTCGTGCTGACTAGCAGGTATCTCTTATTTCCTGTTGCTTTGGAGAAAATGCCTACAATGTCTAAGCCCCATTGCGCAAATGGCCAAGGGCTGGACAGGGGGTTAAGGACTCCTCCTGGTTTGTGTATGTTTAGCGCAAACCTTTGAAATTGGTCGCACTTCTTTACATATTCTTGTACTTCCTTTTGCATGTTCGGTCACCAGTAGCCTTGAATGATGGCTCTGTGTGCCAAAGATCTATCTACAGTGTGGCTTCCACAAATCCCTTCATGTAATTCTTCGAGGAATAATTTTGTTACCTCGGGGTGTATGCATAGTGGGTATGGCCCAGAAAAAGAGCGCTTGTACAGTTTTTGGTCCTCGGATAGCCAGAAACGAGGCGCCTTTCTCTGTACTTTATCAGCTTCTAACTTACCCTCCGGCAAGATGTCATCTCTCAGAAATAGTACAATGGGGTCCATCTAGCTAGGCCCCACTTTAACTTGATGAACATGAACCATCTCTCGGTTCACCTCTGTGGGCTTGCGCAAGTCCTCTACGAGGATGACCCGAGGTAGGCTCTGAGGCAAGGAGGTCGCAAGTATGGCCAGGGAATCAGAATGTGTGTTTCCATTTCTAGAGATGTGTAACAGGTCGAAAGATTCGAACCCTGATCCTAGGTGTCTAACCTGACTCAAGTACCCTTACATTCTTTCATCTCTCGCCTAAAATTCCACTTTCACTTGGCCAACGACTGATCTTGAGTCCAAGAACATTTCTACTTCCTTTCCGCCCATTCTTTGAACTATGGTCATTACCATCAGCAGAGCCTTATACTCGGCTTCGTTATTTGTAGCTGAAAAGTCCAGCCTTAATGACTTTTCAATAGTGATCCATTCGAGGGATATTAGTACTAGCCCAATTCCGGAACCCTTTTGATTTACCGCACCATCAACGTACACTTTCCAGGATAGGGGACCTTGTTGGGAGATCATGCCAACCGATTTTTCATCCATGTGTTGTGTTTCCGTTTCTTCCTCTAACGGGGATTTAGCAAACTCAGCTACAAGATCCGCGAGGACTTGACCCTTGACAGAAGTGCGAGGCATGTTTTTGATGTCGAAAACCCCTAAGATCGTGGCCCATTTAGCAATCTTCCTCGTGTAATCAACGCTCTAGAGCAAAGTTTTAAGCGGAAGCTGAGTTAGGACAATAACCTTGTGTGCCTGAAAGTAATGCGGAAGTTTGCGTGTGGCGTGTACCATTGCCAGAATGGCTTTTTCCAACAGCAGATAGTGGATCTCAGCCTCATATAGTGACCTGCTCACATAGTAAACTGGCCTTTGTGTGCCGCCATCGACTCGTATCAAGACTAAGCTTACAGCATGAGGGGCCACAGCAATATAAGTGAATAGGACTTCGTCAACCTCCGGGCTGGACATGATAGAAGGCCGAGAAAGATAATTCTTAAGTTGTTGGAAGGCCAAGGCACACTCCTCGGTCCACTTAAACCCCTTTCATTTATTCATCAGTAGGAAGAAGGGTTGGCACCTGTCCGCTGACCGAAAGATAAATCGATTCAAGGTAGCAGTTATTCCGGTCAGTTTCTAGACTTCCTTGGGATTTTGAGGTGGTTGTAAACTGTTGATTGTTTTAATCTGGTCAAGGTTAACTTCAATCCCCCTATGGGTTACTATGTAGCCTAGAAATTTGCCTAATTCCACACCAAAGGAACACTTGGAAGCATTGAGGCGTAACTTGTGTTTCCTCAAAGTTTCAAATATGTTCCTGAGATCTCCTAAATGTTCGGACACTACCTTGCTTTTTACCACCATGTCGTCTATATAGATCTCAATGCTCTTGCCAAGCTGCGGTTCAAACATCCTAGTCATCATCATTTGATAGGTAGACCTCGCATTCTTAAAACCGAATGACATCAATTTGTAGTGATAATTTCCTGTAGGAGTAACGAAAGCTATCTTCTCTTGGTCATCCAGGGCTAGTGGTATTTGGTGGTATCCCTGAAAGGCGTCTAGAAAGCTCATAAGAGGATGGCCTACGGTAGCATCCACCAGCTAGTCTATATTAGGCATCGGGAAAGGATCCTTTGGGCAAGCCCTATTCAGATTTGTGAAGTCCACATGCACTCATCATTTCCCACTCTTTTTCTTCATCACCAATGTATTGGCCAACCACTCAGGGTAAAATACCTCATTGATAGCCCCCGCCTGCTTTAGTTTATACACCTCCTTTCTGACAGCATCAGAATGGTCCCTAAACGAGCGCCGAGGAGGTTGTCTCTTGGGAGTGACAGATGGATTAACATTTAGATGGTGACAGATGAAGTTCGGGTCCACCCCCGGGGCTTCGTAAGCACTCCATGCAAAGACATCGACGTTTTTTTCTAAGGAACTCCATCAACTCTTCATTCTCTAGAGGAGGTAGCTAAACCCCAATCTGAAAGAATTTCTCCGGATCGTTGCCGATAACAACCTTCATCAAATTTTCACATTTCGCCTCCTCGGCCGACCCATCGACCGGCAACGCTGGAGCCTTTAATTGCTATAAGCCCCCTTTGGCATGGGCCAAGGATTCAGCTTCGGGCTGATGCCGAAATGGCAGCCACCAGGTATTGCCTCGCTATAGATTGATTTCCCAGGATCTCCTTAACCTGGCCTCAGGACGGGTATTTCACCTTCTGGTGCAGAGTAGAAGAGACGGCTCCTAGGGTATGAAGCCAAGGCTTGGCCACAATGGTAGTGTAAGGTGAATAAGCATCCACCATGATGAAGTCTACTTCCACTACGTCTGAACCAGTCTGCACGGGTAGCCTAATTTGGCCCTTCAAGATGACGACTTTCCCATCAAAACTCACCAGGGGTGAGCTATAGGGTGATAGGTTCTCGGGTTTCAAGTTCAGCCCCTTATACAGGTCGGGGTACATTATCTCGGCACCACTGCCTTGGTCCACCATCACCATTTTCACATCATATCCCCCAATCCTAAGGGTAACCACCAAAGCATCATTGTGGGGTTGGATGGTTCTGATCTTATCCTCATCCGAGAAACCCAAAACCGGTTGAATTTCTAGTCTAGCCTTCTTTGGCTCTTGAATGGCGTTCTCTGCGGATAGCTGAGCCACAGACATCACTTTGGAAGGATAGGACCCAGTTCTCCCTAGAGTAGCGAATATGACATTTATCATTCCCAAGCGGGGTCTTGAAGAATCATTTCTCCGGGATTCTGAGTTTGCCTGGCCCTCCTGACCACTGGAGTGGTGTAAGAGTTACTTTAGCTTTTCTTCATGGATGAGCTAGTTTAGGTGGTCCCACAGACTTTTACAATTCTTTATGGTGTGTCCATGATCTTGGTGGTATTAGCAATAGAGATTGTGGTTGCGCCTCACGGGATTTCCCGCCATTTTATTTGGCTATTTAAAAAATGGTTCGTTCCTAATCTTCTCCAGAACTTGATGCACCGGCTTTCGGAACACTGCATTGACCGCCTGAGGATTGGCAGATCCTGACTGTCCGACAAAATCTCTCCGTGGTCGGTTGCTATTATACCAGTCTGATCTAGAATCCCTCATCTCTTGAAGGATAACCTTATCATTTCCTTTCCTTTGCTGCTGATCTTCCTCAACCCTTTTATACTTGTCGATTCGGTCCATAAGTTGGCGCACACTAGTGACGGGTTTGCCAGTCAGAGATTTTCTCAAACCGTGCTCGGCCGGGAGGCCAAGCTTGAAAGTACGGATGGCCACATCGTCAAAGTCACCATCTATCTCGTTGAACATTTCCCAATATCTGTCAGAGTATGTTTTCAGGGTTTCTCCCTCTCGCATGCTTAAGGATAGCAGGGAAGCCAAGGGCCGAGGGACCCTGTTGCAGGTGACGAAATGGGAACAAAACGCCTGGGTGAGCTCCTTGAAGGAACTTATGGAATCTGCTCTCAGGCTGTCGAACCATCTCATCGCGATGGGTACCAGATTGGATGAAAAAATCTTGCACATCAAAGTTTCGTCTTTGGAATGGACAGCCATTCTCTGATTAAAATGACTCACATGTTCCACGGGGTCTGTTCTATCGTTGTACATGGTGAAAGCAGGCTGAGTGAATCGTCGAGGAAGTTTAGCCTCCTCGATTTTGTGCGTGAAGGGTGACTTGGAGATTTGGTCCAAGGCCCTACTCACAGCGTCATTTCTCACGCCTTTATGAGGCGGGCTTCTGACCCTCTGTTCGCAATGGTGTTCCTTTTCATAGGAGAAAGACTCACTGGGCGGGGTTCGAGACCTTTGCCTGTAACTGATGTCCCTTCCGTCGTCAGAAGAAACATTAAAGTCAGAGGGAGTTCGCCTTCGTCATGCATGGCACAGTTCCCTCTTTAACTGGTCAATTTCCAACTGCATGGCTCTGTTATGCTGGTCTTGAGAGATGTGACTTCTAACTCGAGTATGGCTTTTTCTTGTATGCGTAGTGTGCACGCTGCCTTCTCGATCTCCTCTACGCTCAGGGTTGGCGAGAGGGTTTTCCCATTGGGATGCCACGGATTTTGCCTGGTGTGGACCTGAACCTACCATAGCTGACTGTTGCGCTCACTGCCACACAAGTTCTTCCCACAGACGGCGCCAATTGTAGGGACACGATTTGCAGCCCAAGCCTAAGATGTATGAGATCTTGGCTCAATGAGCCCAATACAATAAATTTGTAGAGAGTGAGTTAAATAACTAGGCCGTAATGAGTTTAACAACGGCTAGTATGGATTTAAAAGATGACCAAGCAAGAACAAGGCACATAGGACTGAATAAATTCACCGTCCGAGGAAGCGAGACTTGGCATAAATTAATAGGACTGATTATGAGTGCAACTACGATCGCTACAGTATTCTTTCTTTATTTTTTCGATCCCCCTCTCATGGAGAGTCTCTCCCATTATATATCTCCTTACTCGTGATCTTTGCCCTCCATTTGTCAACCGTCTAAGCCACTACTCGAGTACCCGTCCTATCAGACACCCCTTCTGGCTTTCTGTGAATTGCGGTGGCCATGGAAACACTGTTTAGGGGTCTTCTCCATATAAATGCGGCCAGAAAAGTAGCTGCAGTGCATTTAATACGGAGGTAGCATCTTTTCCTTAGATATTTTTTGGTTTCCTTCCTTCTCATGTGTTTACGAGGTACGCTTCTTACACTGGAGCTTCTATTGAGGTCATTTTTGTCGCTGGAATACGTATCTGAGCTATGTTTGTCATGGCCGAAGAGGTATTCTTCCTTGGACCGCCTTCTACTCCTTTCTTACTCATGAGACCTTAAACTGGAATCCCTCATAACGATTTGTCTCTCCTTGGACATGCTAACGTCCTCGGATAAGGCCCAATGCCCAATATACAATTTTGGGCCCTTATCCCTAAAAATTATAATATTTGGGTTTTGATAAAAAAAATCTGGTTTTACATTGTGTGAATTTATCATATAACTTAAAATATTTTCCCGTTATTTTTATTTTCACTGTCTATTTTACAATTGAATTTTATTATATTATTAAAATATTTTCTTTAGTTTATACGTTATTATTTGATTATGTATCGCGCACATACTACACTACATTATGAATGTTTATCTTACACATTGTGGCTATGCCAAATGAATACTAGTGTTATACATAGTATGACATGTTTTCACAACGTAGCACGTCTTAAGTATATTAATATTAGTAACATAATTTGTTCGAAGGGATTTTATTTTGGGGGTCAAAATTTCAAGAAATTTAGAAAAATTACTTCGATTAACCAAAAGTCTCTAAAAATTTAAGAGAACTTTCACTATTTATTTTATAATGGACCTCAATAGTTGTTAGAAATCAACAAAATATATATTTATATACACTTTTTATTATTATTAAATTTTGATAACTGGGGGAGAGGAATCCTAAATGTCACTGTTAGAATTACTGTGATGTGTTAATCATTTGAATTACAAAAGTCTGCTTGTGTTAGTCGATTTAGTTAGTGTAATACAGTAATACTTAATCAGTGGAAACACAAAAGGTTGGTAGGTTATTTTGATATACGGTGGTCTTGGCTCTGTAAAGGATAACAGTCATTATGAACTTTCATTGTTTGGGAATTGTGAAGGGGATATTATATTAGGATTGGTGTTGGAACTTGTTATGAGGGAGGTAGAGACAGCCTGAAATGTTTGCAATGATGAGTGATGACGTGGTTGATGTGGAATAGAGGAAACATTATTGGCTCTAGCAGCAAGCCTTCCTATCTGTGAAATCAGTAGAGTTGCAGAGGAAAACTTAGTAGAATTTCAGAGGAACTGAGAATAACAAAAAGGCAAGATCTTGAATGTAAAAATTTGACTATGGCTGACATCAATTTCCAAAAAATAGGTTTGTACATATTTGATAAAGCTTAATTTACAAGCCATTGATCTGAGATTGGATATTAAATTACTGAGTGAGAAGGTATTAGGCACCTATTTTGCTCGATGAACTGATTTTCTAGAATATAGTAGTCATGAATTCATGTCATGCAAGCGAAATCTGAAAATGTTATAGAAATAATAAAACATGTTATTGTCATGAAAACTAATTAAAAATTTAGGATTTTGAAAAAGTTTTGAGCATATGAGTTTATTTCACAAACCCTAAATAGATCTATCATGTTCAAAGGTTCATCCCTTATCATCAATCACAATCATCATGGCATAGCACAAATTTAAACTTGCATGCTATGTTGGATTCAAGGAATGACCTTGATCGAATGTCCTTAGTGCTTTTGAATGTAAGGGCAACACATTCTTCCTTCAATAGCTCTCAAAAGGATTTCAGTGTGCTTTGCAAATGAGGGGTCTCCTCTAATTATAGAGGAAGTAGAGGGCATTGGAGATAAGTTAGGATGAGTTTGAAACTCTCAGCTTAATTTGTATGCAAGTTAAAATTTTTAAAAAATAAAATAAAATAATGTGAAAAATGAAATTTGGAGGGAACCTAAGCTCAAGAGCTTGAATTTTTTTTTCCTTATTAAGAGCTTGAACTGGTACTTTGGACATTTTGTTTGTATATTATTCGTTCATTTTTTCTGATCCTAGAGCCTTTGATGATATTGCTTTTGCATCTGTCATTCTAAGGGTCTTTCTTCACTGGTAATTTCCTCCATTTGGCTGCTTGTTTTTGGTTAGAACTCAAAATATATTGATGCCTTATGTCAACTGATTTTCTATTTTGGTAATCCAATATCCTAGTATTGGTACTCTGCTTGTTCTCGAACTTGCTCGATCTTAAGGTTTCTTAAATGCCTAATGGTTTTTTTTTTTTGACAAAATTTAGTTACAAAATTAGTTGTGTCATTTGATTACAATTTTACTCAATATCTTTTTATTGGATGTGAATTTTGACTTTGCATCTGTCATTCTAAGGGGTCTTTCTTCACTTGTAATTTCTCCCATTTGGCTGCTTGTTTTTGGTTAGAACTCAAAATATATTGATGCCTTATGTCAACTGATTTTCTATTTTGGTAATCCAATATCCTAGTATTGGTACTTTGCTCGTTCTCGAACTTGCTCGATCTTAAGGTTTCTTAAGTGCCTAATGGTTTTTTTTAAAGACAAAGTTTAGCTACAAAATTGGTTGTGTCCTTAGATTGTAGTCTTATTCAATATCTTTTGATTGGAGGTGAATTTTGACAAATCCACTATTAAATTACATCTTCTTTTTATATTCTCTATGCTTGCAAAATTTCTAGAAAATTAAAGATCAAAAGCTATGTTATCAATAAATTGTTTAAATTGTAAGTTTATGTAGTTTAAAATTATTAATAAAATATAACTTATAGATTATATAGTAAATAATATCCAATTAACACAAAAATTGACATGTGTATTAAGAGCGTAAAGAACATGCAATTTAACGGTTAGATTTTCAAAATATGTAATAATATTTATTTTATTGAGTAAGGTTGTGGTTAAACTTTATCCCTTTTTAATAACATTTACAAAATGTTGAACCAAACTTGGGTTTGTTTCAAAGTTTTTTCGCTAAAGTAATCGAGCTTTAAATGTGAATTCAAGCTTTGTTCGTTTAAATGAGATCAAATCAAGCATAATAGTGAGCCCAATTCAGATTGTCGGTGAGCACTTGATTTGTTTTTATAACCATTAGCATATGGAGTATTATTTAATCTTCATCATTACCACACAATAAAAATTGGTTATTTGATAATGAGATTGTAAGCAATAGTGATAATTAAGTGGTTTTACTTAGGTGGGTAAGGTGATTTTTTAAGCTTTCGCATTGAGTTTTATGAATGAGTAACCTGACACTAATATTAAGTAGATTGAATTAGACACTTGATGTAATTAGAAACTACAATTTAAATTTTGATTGTGTTTTTTTTAATGGAATATAGTATATGATTTGGAACCTACCCTAAATAATAAAATTTTTTGTAGTTTATACTCAAAATTAATTTGTCCAATTTTAATTTAGATAGTGCGTGGATGAATTAAATTGTACTTTATAAAATTTTATAAATTCATATTAGAAATATTATTATATACTAAAAAAATAGGGTTAAGTTAACGGGTGTCCTTAGCACAATTGTTAATAAATAATTTTAGAAAAATTTTAACACAACTTTTATGGAAAATATAAAAAACTGTCAACTATATTATTTACTTTATCATTTCCCATAAAAAACATTTTTAAAAATAGTTTTTAAACCAATGCTCTTAAGGCATTTGTTAACATTTCCCTTAAAAATATGTATAACTATAACTAAAAATCTTGTAAGTTAATTGGCACTTTATAATGTTTTTAGTGGAAATGTTTAGGGTTTAAATCCTCTACCTACTTATCGCAACTATTGAATTATATATGAAAGAAGTATAAATAATTGTAATTAATATTTAAGTTTTAGTCAACTTAATTAATAGTCTCGATTGCAACCCACCAACTCCCATTAATATATGGTTAAGAATTTTGATGCCCAATTGGGACCTCTAGTTTCCGACAGTGAGAACATACTTAGGTAGTCTTAGAGGAAAAATTCTTAGGTAGTCCCGGAGTATAGTGAAATGGTGCTCCCTCCTCTCACATTCATAGTGGACCCTACCATGAATTTAATGAGCGGATCCCACCATAAATGTGAGAGGAGGGAGCACCATTCTCCGTGCTCCGGGAGTACCTAAGAATTACTCGTCTTAGAGTATAGTAAAATAGTGCCCTATCCTCTCACGTTCATTTTTTTTTTTTTGAGAATGAAAAAAGGTGGTCTTTATGGTCATATTACACCCCGGGCAGGGAGTCAGTGGCCTCGGTCGGGGTAGCCCGATCTCGGGGGCCCTTCTGTATCATTGTGCAAAAGTCACCTCACATTTGTGAGTACACCTCACCATTAAGTTTACCCACCAACGAAAACCTGCGGGCAGCGGGATTCGAACCTAGGTGTGTTGCACGAAACGTCCGACCCTTATCCACTCAACCTCTCACATTCATGATGGACCATACTATGAATTTAATGAGTGAACCCGCTATTATTGTGAGAGAAAAGAGTACCATTTATCATGCTCCGAGAGTACCTAAGAATTATTCCCAATAAAGACGTCAAAGATTCAAGTTATGCATTCTTGAACTATAAAATTATTTAAAAAAAAAAAAAAAAACTATGTGATAGTAAAATTTTAAAATAAAATGGTTAGGGCTACTATGGTAATGCTTGGACCATTTTTTTTTCCCTACCCAAATATAGTCCATCCCCTTTCTTCGTGGCTAAGAAACAATATTTTTTGATCTCAAAAAAAAAAAAAAAAAATTTTAATAAAAATTTTACTTAAAAAGAAAAAAAAAAACAGTAATTTCAATTTTGGAAAATTTGCCTCCCCTTATATTTTACTTGCAACAATGTTCACTGTCTTTTTCTCATTTCTTCTAAACTGACCTTTCCTGATTTTCACTCCTGCCTGCCCACTCAAAAAGAAAATCTCTACACTAACAAAAGTCCCTCAAATCTCACACCTTTTTTTGCTTATTTCAACAAAACCCATTAAACCAATATAAAAAAACCGTGAACTTTCTCTCTCTCTCTCTCTCTCTCTCTCTCTCTTTCGCTTTTTCTTCATCTTTTTCTCTCCAACCAATCATCATTTTAAAACCCTAATTTCCTCTCCATTTCACTCCGATCCTCCTTCCCTCTCTCTCTCTCTCTCTAGGTCTTCTTCCATGGACTCCGAGGACGATATGCACGACGCCAACGATGTGGAGTCCGTAGATGACGAGTTCTACAGTGGCGAGGCGGAGGAGGCTCCCATGGATTACTATTGCAGCGAGTACGATAACATCGACGAGGACGTCGAGCTTGAATACGAGGAAGATGAGGATGATGACGATGATGATGCCAATTTCGACTTTGTTGAGGACGATGCTGATGATTCCATTGATATCGAGTCTCGTCGTGCTGAGGTTGTTGTTCAATTCTTCACTCATTTTCTCTATGTGAATTCAATGTTTTGATTGTTTAATTCGTGTTAGTGTGTTGTCGTTTGGTTGCTAAGAAAGTTTGGGGGAAAACAGGTAGGGAAGTCAAAGTTGGGTCCTTTGATTATGGGAATTAGTTTTTTTATTTATTTATTAAGCTGTGTTTGGTTGCTGACTAAGTTTGGGAAAAAAAGGTAGGAATGGCAAGGTTGATCATGGGATTTTTTGCTGGTTTAAATCCTATTTACGGCAAAATTTGATAGCATTAGTTTCCTTAAGCTCTGTTTGGTTGCTGAGAATGTTGAGGAAAAAGTTAGGAAGTCAAAGTGGGGTCCTTTAATCATGGGAATTAGCCTTTCTTAAGCTGTGTTTGGTAAAAAGGTAGGAATATAAAAGTTGGGTCCTTTGATCACGGGATTTTTGTTGGTTTAAAACCTAATTATGGCAAAAGTTGATAATGGTCGCTGAGAATGTTTGGGGACTAATGTAGGCTAGTCAAAGTTGGGCCCTTTGATCATGGGATTTCATGTTGCTTTATAACCCATTTATGGCTAAAATTGATAGAATTAGTTTCCTTAAGGTTGCGTTTGGTCACTATGAATGTTTGGGAAACAGGTGGTAATGTCAAAGTTGGGTCCTTTGATCATGGGATTTTTTGTTGGTTTGAAACCCATTTATGGCAAAATTTGAAGGTATTAGTTTCCTTAAAGCCTTGTTTGGTTGCTGTGAACCTTTGAGATGAAAGGGAGGAATGTCAAAGTTGGGTCCTTTGATAATGAGACTTTTTTGTTGGCTTAAAACCCGTCTATGGCAATTTTTTTTTTTGGTTGTTTATGGGTAATGGAAAAAGTTAATAGTATTAGTTTCCTCAAAGCTGTTTCCGGTTGCTGAGAAAGTTTGGGTAAAATAGGCAGGAAAGTCAAAGTTGGGTCATGAGATTTTTTCTTATTTAACACCCATTTATGGTTAGAGTTGATAGAAATATTTTCCTCAAAGCCGTTTTCAGTTGTGGAGAATGTTTGGGAAGAAGATAGGAATGTCAAAGTTGGGTCCTTTGATCATGGAATAATTTGTTGGTTTAACATTGATTTATGTCTAAAGTTGATAGTATTAGTTTCCTTAATTAATGCTGTGTTTTGTTGCTGAGAATGTTTGGGAAAAAAGGTAGGCTTTGATCATGGAGTTTTTTTGGGTTTAAAATCCTTTTATGGCTAAAGTTGATTGTAGTAGTTTCCTTAAGTTGTGTTTGACTGCTGAGAATGTTTGGGAAAAAAGGTAGGAATGTCAAAGTTGGGTCCTTTGATCATGGGTTTTTTTTTTTTTTGGTTGTTGTTGGGCTAAATCCCATTTATGGCTAAAGTTGAGAGTATTGTTTCCTTAAAGTTGTGTTTGGTTGCTGAGAATGTTTGGGAAAAAAAAGGCTAAAGTTGATAGTATTAGTTTCCTTGAAGCTGTGCTTAATTGCTGAGTGTGTTCGGGTAAAATGTAGGAATGTCATATTGTCCTCTGGTCATGTGATTTTTTCTTACTAAACGCCTATTTATGGCTAAGTTGATGGTATCATTTTTCGTGAACCTGGTTGGGGAGAATGTTTGGGAATAAGGTAGGAAAGTTAAAGTTGGGTCCTTTGATTGTGGGATTTTTTCTCATTTTAAACCTATGGCTATAGTTTCATTACAGATTTGTTCGGTTGTGAAGTAAACTGAGGGAAAGTAGGGGAAACATTTTTGAAAATGATGTGTTATGTTGTTTAGGGTTTCCTAATTGTGTGAAATAGGCCAGCTTGATAAAATTTGAGGCCTAAGGTGGTAATTTTAAATAAGACTCTTTCTTATATCAAATATTTAAAGAATATATTTAACTTTCAATATTATAATTCTTTTATTTAAAATTTATTTTCATCTTTTGAGATGCAAAATTAATAATGATTTCTTTATTCAACTTTTACTATCATTTAGTTTTCAATTGATAAAATGATTGATCTACTTAATCTTTCTTATGAGACAGTGCATCTTAGGTGGGATTTTATTGATTTTAATTTTGAAAATTAACAATATGATAGTTAAGATTTTAGGTAGGATCTTGGGGCCCTTAGGCAGTAGCTTAATGGACTATAGTTAGAGCCGGCACTGTGAAAAAAACCTTTAGAGAAAGAACTAAATGCTTAGGAATGCATGGTAATAGATGCGTAAATTAATATATGTATATTTTGTATTTTAACTATTGAATCACTTCTTCAAATAATGAATATTTTGTATATTGGGCAGTGGTAGAATTAAGTTTACACTCAACTGAGCCTAACATTACCTTGAAGTTCTGTATGGGTTTTATGAGAAAATTGTAATTTTATTGATTTTGTGATTCATATCATATTGGTCCTAGGTCCTAGAAGAGAGAAACCTGTAGTTAATTGTGCTTAATGCCAGCTAAAGTGGTTATGGTTTTCTTAAAATTCTGGTGTATTGCTGAGAAAAGTAAGGAGAAGAGAGGAAAAGGAATGAGTTGAATCTTATGTTATGTGTATAAAAAGCTTTGTGGTTATGTTATGTTATTTGTACATAAAATATGCAAAATTGTAAAGTTGTTTCTGTCATATTTCCTTTAATTGAAGGACAAATGCATGTTTCTACCTTTGAAAACATGTAGGTCCCAATTTTGGAGAAACTGTTAAATTGGTGCTTTCGCTAAAAGTGATTTTTGGCAAATAAATGGGTCCATAATCTCTTTTAGTTATCAAACACTCACTACAACTTTACTGGCTAGTCACTCAGCTTAAAATCACAATTTGAAGCCCAAAAAGTGCATTTTAAATCATGAACTTTGAACTTAGTCAAAACTTTCATGTCTCATTGGAACTTTGGCCTTTAGGCAATGTTTAATCTTCACTCATATAACCATGAAACTAAGTGATGCTGTTTTCTGTTAAACTTTCATGCTATATTTAGCTGTTGCTTGGGCTGTCTTCTGAATTTTACACATTTTGTATTTTGTTTCAGCAAAACTTTACCATCTTAAGGGAATTTGATATACAGCAACGTCAGGAGGATGATATCACAAGAGTATCTACTGTTCTTTCCATATCTCGAGTTGCTTCTAGCATCTTACTCCGCCACTTTAATTGGTAAACCAATCTCTTTCTTCATGCTTGTCACCTGTAGTTGACATGGAATTGTTTCATTTTTCTGTAAACCAATCTCTTTCTTAATGTGTAAAATGTAGTTTTTTTTAATAAGTAAGTTTGGCTCGGATGAGTAAAATGTAACATTGGAAACTATAATTAGAAATTTTAAATTTTGCAACTTCGGATGCAGCATTTTGTATGATGGGACTCTAGAGGACAATTGTTTCTGGTATGTTGGTGTTAATGAAGAAATTGGTATTGCAGGAGTGTTAGTAAAGTACATGATGCATGGTTTGCTGATGAAGATCGAGTTCGTAAAACTGTTGGGTTGTTGGAGGAGCCAATTATTCGATTACCCAATGCTAGAGAAGTAAGCTATGTAGATAATGTGCTTGGTTATCTGCTCTGTATTCTGATGTCGGTGAATCCCTTGTAATATGATGTTTGTATTCATGGCAGCTTACTTGTGGGATTTGTTTTGACACCTTTCCTCGTGACAGTATTAAATCAGCTGCTTGTGGTCATCCTTTTTGTAGTACATGCTGGGAAGGTTCGTCCAAGATACCCTTATTTTTTTTTAATGTGGTTTTAAACTGCATTGTAAGCTGCATCTTCAACTTTTATTTTGAATAAGTGCAACTTGGTGGTTTTTAAGGTTATCAACATTTGCAACCATTTTTAGTAATTTTATTTTAAAATTTCACTAAGTTTTGTTGAATGTTATGTCTAAAATACTGGACAACTGTGGAATATTTTAATGGTTTTGTTCCATGCTTGTGTTGCCATGTTGGTCTTGTACATGTTTGTTTTGTTTGTTTGTTTGTTTGATTTTTTTTTTTTTTTTTTTCCGTAAGGAAAAAGTTTACCTCCAAATTGGTTTGGTGGGAAATTCATCCAATCCACGTCCATGTGTACTTTTGGTCACATGAATTTTTTAATGAGTCATGTGATTTGTTTAAATAATACGCGTGGATAGTCTTATAAATTGCCACGTAATGAATAGGAGGAGATTCCGAAAACTTTGTCCATTTTTTAAATGCAAATATAGTTTTATTGGGGATTGCTCTTCCTTTCCTTGAGGTGTGGAGAAAAGACAGACTTCCCTCTTGCTTCAAAAATAGCATTGACTGTCCTAGTCAGAGTAAGGGTAATTACAATGTTAATAACTAATACTAATTTGCCTTTTTACCCCCATTAAACTTGCCTTTTCCTTTGCTTGTTCCCCTCTCCTTTTTTTGGGTCTCTTGTATTTGTTTTTTAAATATATATCAACCTAACTTCCCTCTTCACGTATTGTTTTTCCTCACCAAACCAACATCCATTAAAACTTTTCTTTTGTGTGTTTGTCTTCCTTGTAATCAGTATTAATTTGATCTCACCTCAAACAAGTTGTCCATATCCTCAACCCCTGATCCACATCAAGATCTTGTTTGTGAGTCTATTAAAAAGTGCTTTTGGATTGTTGCTCCTGTGATTTAAAGCCAAAAGTCTTGTTTAGAAAAATGTACAAAGTCTCTGAAGTAAAAACCAATAATGAAGTCAGGATTTATTTCGAAGATCAGTGGCTTCTGTCTTTTCCCAATACTTTGGGTCAGGGGATTGTAATTTTACCTTTTATTTTTCATTTTAAATTATTTATCCCAATTTGTGGTAGGTGGTAGACATGTAACCCATACGATTTGCTTGATGCACGCCTTATAAGGATATATGTTTAAAACCATTCAGACAATTAATAAATGTCACTCATCTATCCAAAGTAAAGAATAAATTCAACCTACTGTGGATTATCATTTTGAATATTTCCATGCATTGTTGATTTGAGGATTTTGCTTATATCTTATTTCCTGCTGTATCTTATGTATGTTTTTAGGGTACATCAGCACATCCATTAATGATGGTCCTGGATGTTTGATGCTGAGATGTCCTGACCCATCTTGTGGTGCAGCAGTTGGTCAAGATATGATTAATTCATTGGCATCTAATGAAGATAAGGAGAAGTACTGCCGTTACCTTCTAAGGTCTTATATCGAAGACAGTAAGAAGGTGTGTAGTGAATTTGTGACCCTGATATTAGGATCATAATTTATGGAGTTTTATTAAATGTTAGTTCACTTTGTGATTCGAAGTTGTGCCTTTTTTATTTTTACCAATTAGTGTTCTTAAAATATATATATGGGTGACTTGAATGGAGATTTCCATTGGAATCCAAGCTTTTATTGGAGCTCTGCAAGATTGGGAACTAGAGCCCTCGGGTTTTTTTTTTCTTTTTCTTTTTCTTTTCCTTTTCTTATTGTGTTATATCCTACCCATGTCTGAAAGTGCTGGGGGGGGGGGGGGGTGGGGGGGTTGATGATAAAACGATTTGAAGGCCTTTTAGAAGTCATGACTTTCAAGTTAAAATCTTATTTTATGTCTTTAAGATTGGAGGGAAGTAGTCCTTTTCTGTGGAGAATTTGGAAGGCTGGAGCACTTCTTTACTTGGACAACAGCATTGGTGAATATTTTGACAGTGGATAATGTAAGGAAGCATACAAAATAGTGATTGGTATTGCATGTGTAAATCAAGTGGAGAGAAAGCAAATCATGCACTTTTTCACTGTGGCATGGCTAGGGAATTGTGGTCCATATTTTAAGTTTTGTGGATTATGCCTAAAATGGTTGTTGATTCTTGGCCTGTTGGAAGGTGCAGTTGGAAGACATTGTGGTGATGAAAATTTGAATATAGTTCCCTTTTGTATCATATATGTGGTGTATTTGAAGAGAGGAGAATGTGCAGAAATTTGAGGGGTATGATTGAAGTTTCTGTTTTAATGTTCCTTATAGTATTGGACTGGCTAGAGTTGCTTCTCCACCTCAAATTTGTGGAGTAAGAGACTGCGTCTGTTCAGTTTGGATCTCTATGTATATCTTAAATCCTCTCTACAATGAGTTGGTCTCTTTTGATTGTTGGATCTGCTTTTGGATATTTCCTGTCTAGCTTTTTACCATTAAGTGGGTTGTAGCAGGAGCTTTCCTATGTTTTTATCTCTAGGGCTTGACTTTGTTAGATTTAAATATCTCATGTACATGTATAGTTAAAGCTTTATCACATGTATAGCCGGCCATTCTCTCGCTTCCCCCCCGGCCCTCTTTCTCTGTGTCCCTCCTCTGCTTTCTGTACATGCATTGAATTTTCTGTTGAATTTTTAGAATTCTGTGCATGCTGTTATTCCTTTGTTGCATGCATTAACCCTGATATTGGTGCTTGTTATGTAGGTAGCCATATGTTTAGTCATCTGTTCACCTTTAGGTCATTAGTCGTTAATGGTATATGAGATCGTATTTTCTTGCTTCTTCTTTGTTTCCTAGAGTTCTTACTATGTTTCTTTTCTGTCCCAAAATTGCTAGACCAAGTGGTGTCCTGCTCCAGGTTGCGAGTATGCAGTTAATTTTGAGGCTGGCAATGGGAATTATGATGTTATTTGTTTCTGCTCATATGGCTTTTGCTGGAATGTAAGTTTCTTCTGGCGTGCTTGGAAATGTTGGTATAATAACTAGTTTCTATAGGAATTGGTCTGCATGCTAGATCAATAAACTCATTCTGGTGGATCTGCAGTGCACAGAGGAAGCTCACCGGCCAGTGGACTGTGGTACAGTTGCAAAGTGGATTTTGAAGAATAGTGCCGAGTCTGAAAACATGAACTGGTAGAAATTATATTTTAGCATCTTATGTCTTATCTTCCTTTTGATTATGCTACCTGGATCTTTTGGATATATGTATCACTTTTTTTTCTCCTGTCATCTTGATAATTGGCAGTTTTCAGCTGTTTCCTATTAAAAATCTTTGGTTGCCTATGTATCATATGTGCAGAGGTTTACAGTGTTCATTGACTACAAATATTGACTTAGTTTTTGGTATTCAGTTACTTGTTGAGAGGTTTTCTTGCCTGCGTTGTTTCTTTAGTTGCCCCTTCTTTTCTTGTTGGGTTCGTATTGGTTTTTACACTAGTGTGATTGTGTGAGGGTACTATGATATATCTGTTACATGTCTTAAAGGAGCATGCTCAATTGATCATGAAAAAAGCTGAATGACAGTAATTCTCTTACTTAAACATGTGTTAGAAACTCTTGGGAATGACAGAAACTTAAGTATGAATATGGCAAAGCCTTGGGTAAAACTAACAATTGGTGTGGTAATGTGGTTATTGTGCTAAATGGTTTTGATGGTTGTTATTGTTATTATAGATTTTCTACTTGACATGACAGTCATTTAGGAATTTGATTTTCAAGTGAAATTTGTTGAATTTAAAACAGGACATTATGGATGGATTTCTGCTAGCTAGTCTAATGGTTTGTACTTTGTATTGTATTAGTTTTATGATGTTTTTAGTTGCTACTTATGTTAATGGATGTGAGTGGAACATTGTTGTTGTAATCATCTGCCTGCCGGCCGCGCCCCCCCCCCCCCCCCCCCCCCCACACTTCTTTTTTTTTTCCTTTTCAATTGTATTTAGAATCTATATTGGGGTTCGTTTCTGTTATGTCATGGTCATTTTAATCATGATAGCATTTTATTTTGCAATGATGAATCATGGAGATATGCTTTGAAGGTCCTTCAGCCTATTTTATTTTTGACTGAAAGGTATTTGGGGAAAGGTTCATTTACTTTTCAACAGAGTGGAACAGGTTTATCCTTTCCTCCATTTTGAGTTACCTTCCCATGTTACTCCCATCCATTGCCACAAAAGAATACAGGGCTAGTTTGGGCGTTTTAAAAACATATCAGTAGTGAGGAGTTTTTCGCTTTGTAATTTTTTATAATTTGACGAACAGTAATGGACAAGATTGCTTACCTTGCATACTGTTCGTTTACTTAAGAGGGGATTGAATACTGTGGAGTTCTCATTTCCAAAACATAGTATCCAAATCAATTCACTGCAAGTTTCTGTTTTAATGGCTCTTAGGTCTAAGTTGCATGAATATGAGGCCACTCCGAGCTAGACTGTTTTGCCTTCTTGCCTCTTGATTTGCTTTTTTGTATTGCACTTTCCTTGACAATTAGAGACGTGTTTACTTATTCTCTAATTACTACTATTTCATTTTTTGTTTAAATAGCTTTGTGAAAATATAGTGGAACTGCTGATTTGTTTCTAACTTATGCTGCACAATGCCACTTTTTAATGTAACTCAGGATACTAGCTAATTCTAAGCCATGTCCAAAATGCAAGAGGCCAATTGAAAAGAACCAAGGATGCATGCATATGACATGCACACCTCCCTGTAAATTTGAATTTTGCTGGTAAGAGCCATAAAGAATGTTTTACTATTTCAGAAATATGTCATTCTTAAGAAAAATGTAACACCCCCTGTACAAATGTTTTGAAATTTTGTTGCGTCTGTAGAAAAGAATTCATGCTATATTATATTATAAGACTTTCCTATATTTGTTTACAAATCATTGGCATTTTATTTAGATGTGTTTTAATGTAATTGCATGTGAACTTCATTTAATGTCAATGCAGGCTATGCCTAGGTGCATGGGCTGATCATGGTGAGAGGACAGGTGGTTTCTATGCTTGTAACCGTTATGAGGTTGCTAAGCAAGAGGGAGTGGTGAGCTAGTTAAAGATTTCCGTTTGGTCATTCATTCGGTGGATAGCTTAGTATTTCTGACATCTATGTGATAATTTGCTATCATCTGTGATAAACTAATATTTTCTTTCTTACATGTGAAATATCATATTGGCACTTTTTAGTATGATGAGGCCGAGAGAAGAAGAGAAATGGCAAAGAATTCTTTGGAGAGATACACCCATTATTACGAACGTTGGGCAAGCAATCAATCGGTATACATAATTTTTAAGTTTTTTGAATTTATCTCTGTTTCTTATGATGTGCAATGGATCCTTGCATTTGTTTTGTTGTTTGTTAGTTTAAGAAATTTTTTAGTACTTCTGTCTATCAAAATTTACCACAGTTCATTGTTTAGTCTTCCTTGTGTATTTCAAATTTAACCAATACATGTTGAATACTTGATTTAGGTAGTGTTTTGTATCTCTACTGGTAGAATGCATTCCAGTCCAGTAGAATGCATTCTAAAAAATGCATAATGACAAATTGCTTTTTTTTTCTTCTAAAAAATTGTGTTTGGTTTTATGCTGAAACTCTTATTGAAAAAGTAATTGTACCGAATGTAATTGTGTTTGGTTATGAATTCATGGAGATTGTATTTTTTGCCAATAATAAGGTGGTGGTTCCCATTTTTTCTTTCTTTAAATGTAAACAATTAATCTTACATGCATATAGTCCTATTCCAAATACATACTGAAGGTGTCAAGTATAAAAAGCAATACACTTGCACAAGCAAATTTTTAATTAAACAATTTCCAAGAACAGGAAAATTACATTAGTTTATTTTTAATTAGATAATGTTGTAACAAACAACAACAAAGATAGAAAAAACAGATTAAGGGACAATTCTAAGAGAAGAAAGAAACTCAATGATAAAAGGAGTGATATATATATATATATATATACCTTCTCTTTCTTTTAATAGAAAGGTTATTAAAAGAATAACTACACCAAAACCTGTTTCTTTAAGAATGATCCATACAATTCTCTAAAGGCCATTTAATAACAAGAGTGGGAAGCTTAATAACCTCTAAACCAACAGAAAGCTTAATCTGTCTGAAAAATCACGGTTAAGGAGTAGTGGGGAAAAAAATAGGAGTGGGAAGACAATTTATGTAGAAAAGGGTTTTTTTTTTTTTTAAATAAAAAAAATTTGGGTATATTGTAGATCTGATATGTAGAAATTGTAAAAAATTGTCGTAGTTAGTTATTTAAAAGTTTTTTTTAAAAAAAAATTGGGGAAATTGTGAACAAGGTATATTGCTTTCAATGAGCAACTTTCTTATGTGCCAAAATTTTTTTGATAGGTAAAGGCAAAAATGACTTTCTTATGTACACTTTTTCTTGTGTTTACCATCATGAACACCTTGTATTTGCTTTATTCATTTTTTTCTTCTTGATTAATATGATTCTTATTACTTATAAAAAAAATATATCACTCCTTACTAAAACCACTTTGTTTGAGATATTTAAAAAGAAGAAGAAGAAAGTGATCATGTCTCTCAAAGTGGTTTGGTTCATCAGCTTTTTTGTCATCCTTGTTTTGAAAATGTTGCATGTAACTGGACATGCTTTTATTAATATCGTTAAATAGATTTGGTTTGTATAGTCTTCAATGTTAAGGTTCTTTTTTGGCAGTCGAGGCAAAAAGCTTTGGCGGATTTACATCAAATGCAAACTGTGCATGTAAGTGCTATCTCTCTCTCGCTTGATATATGTGTGTGTATATTTATTTATTTATTTTTGTGCGTCTGGTTGGGAGTGTGGACGGTGTTGATGTGTTTTTATATACTATTATGTAGACCTGAATGAGATCAGAATCTCCATTTTAATTGAAATAATTTTTATGAAAGTTTTTTTTTATATGTTTTATGTTGTTCTGCATTGCCAACTTGAATACTTCATGGCAAGCACCTCCGAATCCAAAAAATAAAGATTCTTTATAGTTATATCTTTACTTAATAAAAGAGAAAAATAATTTAAAGAAATTATTATGATTTCTTTATTGTTACACTTCGGAAAAAAAAAAAAAAAACTGAATTCTTTGTAGTTATGTATATTTTTTTAATAATAAAGAAATACATTAAAAGGAATTATGATTGAGCATTTCTTTTGTTATTGTTTTTACAAAATATGCCTTGTACAGAACTCTGGCATTCCTCCTTGAAGAGAATGCACTAGAGAATTATATGATAAGCAAGTGTACTTTTTCAAGGGTTCAATTTCTGATGAATAGGTTTTGTTGAGAGCTTCCTTGCAAAATGAATAACCTGGCTGATTGATTTAACCATCAATTTATCCTCCTTATTTCTAAACTATGGTTCATGGCTTAGAAGATCTGCTGTTGATTGAATTACTGAATTGTGGAACAGTGTATTAAAACTGCTTAGTGCTTACAAAGGGGAAAAAAGAAAAAGGAAAACCAACACACAATTGTCTGTTTTTAGTTATACCTTATCTTATTGATGACCTTTTAGTGGCCTTCTGATTGTAAATGCTTCTGGAGGTTGTATAATGACTTGTTTAATTTTTTTGTTTTTGGTAGCTTGAGAAGCTTAGTGATCTACAGTGTACACCTGAGTCTCAGCTCAAGTTCATTATAGAGGCCTGGATGCAGGTACTTTCTGTGCTCATGATTAGATGTATACAACATTTTTTGTTTTTTGTTTCTCCAGGAATCAAGACAAAATATTTTAACCTTCATATAAACAATCCATATGCATTTTGTTGACTTTTTGGGTAAGATAGCTACAATCCTTCTACCCCTATATTCTTTTTATTTTATTTTTTCCTTTCTTCTAAGTACCAATGGCTATGTTTAGTATATCAGACCCAGACTTTCTCTTTTTGACTGGACATATTAAACCCAAGTAGGGTGTGATAGCATACCCTGGGGGAACCATTTGTCGTAAGTTAGTAATATCTCCCTCTTTATTTCAGATAATTTTGAAACTAAAATAGTAGTAGTTGCACTGATATGAAGGTGGTGGTTTGGCATGAAATGATGTGAAATATGCATTGTGTTTATGTTGCATGCTTGCAGATAGTTGAATGTAGGCGAGTGCTGAAATGGACCTATGCATATGGGTTCTACCTACCTGAGATTGAGCATGGTAAAAAGCAGTTTTTTGAGTACTTGCAAGGTATATGTGTATTGCTTAAAAGTCTAAGAATTAAATATGAAGAGTTTTTTTTATTTGTTGTGGTCTTCATACAATTGTGATAACTTTACAGGTGAGGCGGAGTCTGGTCTGGAAAGGCTTCATCAATGTGCAGAAAAGGAACTACAACAGTTCCTCAATGCTGACAGCAAACCATCAGCCGATTTTAATGACTTCCGTACAAAGCTAGCTGGACTTACGAGGTATATATTGTGTACAAATATTGGTGAAAGCGATATTTATTTTAATTCACACTTCTAATTTCTATTTTCTTACTTGTTTATATTTTCATAAATACTTTTATTGAAACGAATGGAGCTGTATGAATTTTTTTTATTGACATTTCTTAGAAGCATCTGTGATCATCTCTACAATTTGCATTTTGTTTTTGCATACGATGGTTTGTCATATACCTTTGTCTTATTGATGTGTTTTAGTTCTATCTCAATTCCTCTAAGTTTTTGCGACTAAAAGAGAAAAAAGGTTATCCACAAGTTTCTTCTTCTATTTGTAGTAATTTGGTTCCTTCGTGTTCCCTGTATGTTTTCTGCAGAACGTTCCCCCCCTTTTTTTTCATGTCTATCTTATTTTTCGTGCTTTCTCCTGTTCTAGCAATATGGTTCCTAGACATGCTTTGAGCATTTATGAAAAGAAATACTGTGCTAAAAGCTTTAGATGAAAGTGTGCAAAATGTCTAGAAGATTGAAGTATCTCAAGCCACATCACTGCCAGACCACTGAGTCATCTCCTTTAAATATCTTTTCGGTGTTCCTCTCTTTATGATAAAGTGACTAAGTTTTATGTTCTTGTCAATCTGCCACACCCACCTCCTTTTCCTAGTTTGGGACTGGCTGTGAGCAAAATATGTTATTTTATGAAAACCTATAATAACAATAGTAGTAGTAGTAGTAAAAAATGGAATATTAATTAAGGAAGTAATGGAGAAAATGATTTTGATGATAGAATGGTTGATAAAAATATGTGGCCAACTCCAGCATACATAGCTGACCCCAAAGTTTTGGGACTAAGGCTGTTGTTGTTGAGTGCATGTTGATTAAGTAATGGAGAGCATGATTTTGGATATGATAGGATGGTGGATAAAAATATTTGTGGCCGACTCCAAATAGTTTGTTGAGGATTCATAATTGACCCCAAAGTTTTGGGACTAAGGCTTTGTTATTATTGTTGTTGTGTTCCCCCTCTTTTTTGCTTTTTCATGCCACTTCAAAAATGTTTTGAGTTTGTTTTAGGAGGAACGTTGTGATATGCTTTGAGTTTGTTGTAAGAGAAATATTGTGATAAATGCTCAGATCAAAACCTTGCAAGATGCATAGAAGTATGTCATGAACCAAATCTATAAGCTTGAATGGTAGTGGGCAGTCCAATCTGCCCCAGATGTACTGTCCTAGCGAGATGGACTTTGCCAGATGTCCATACTGTGTTCTGTCTGGTTCTGCTTTATTAGAGTGTGTGTGTGTGTTGGAGTTAAGCCCTATTAGTGTGTGTGTGTGTTGGAGTTAAGCCCTAGAAATAGGGTATAGCACTGGAAAGCTTCTTGTTCTGGAATTTAGGTAGGATAGAGATGGCATGTGCTTTTATTTCTTGGTGGTTTGGGTATTGCTGCCTGATGTATTTGCTCATTCTTGTATACCTTGCATTGGGAACTATCAGGCTGCTGTGTTTGAAAGCTGATGTAGAAGTTGATTAAGTGATTCCTTTTTTTATGGAGAATAGATCTTTGATTGTCTTATTGCTTCTCTCTCTCGTTAATTTCTTAATATGAAATTCTTGCAATGTGTGATGTTACTTCTAATGTTATTTATTGAAGTGTATGGCTCTGGCATGCATGTATTTTGTCCCTTTCTGCTTTTACCATTGCAATTACTTGGCTAGTTAATGTCATTAGTCTTCTCTGATTCAGCTTGTTATCTTTATGTAATTGCAACAGTGTGACTAGGAATTACTTTGAGAATCTAGTTAGGGCATTAGAGAATGGTTTGTCAGATGTGGACAGCAATGGCGCTTGCAGCAAGACAAGCACAAAAAATGTAGGAGGGAGCAGTAAGGGTCGAGGTGGAAGGGGAAAGGGAACAACTCGAGCTGGCGGTTCTAGCAAAAGTGCTGATGATACCCTTTATTGGTCTTGTGAACAATGTACCTATGCCAATGTCAAGTCTGCCACCAGATGCGAGATGTGCAACCAGCAGCGCCGGTGAAAAATCTAATCCAAATTAGTAAAGACAAGATGGAGAACATAAACCTTAAACTCAAGAAGAACAAAAGTTTGATTTGAGGGTGATACCTAGTGTAAAGGTTTTTGTGGCTCCTCTTTTGCTAAGGCTGTCGAACGCATGTGGAAAAAAAAGAAAGAAAGTAGAAATGGAAGAACTCTTTGAAGAAAGGGCAGCCTCTTTGGTGTCGTGTGTGTAGCAGGAAACACTATAATGTATTGGTTCTGTTCTGTATATAGTGCTCTCTTTCTATAAATATAAATATAAAATATTGGGGTTCTGCAACTTGCTTTTGTTGCTGATTTACGTGTATTACATTTGCACTGGGTAAAGTGAATGCAAATGATATCTTATGTTCTAAAACTAGTTTTTCCTTATTTTATATTAGATGTGTATATATATAATTTATAATATAATTGCTCTTGTATAAATCGGGAAAAGCTAGGCTCTCAATATGGATGTCTAAGAAGTAAGAAGCGTCTCCAATAGCTTCTCCATATTTTGTGTGATCAAGTTTCAGCTAATCAACTTACCTTTTTCTGCTAGATACCTTTTTAAATATACTTTTCAACAAGCTCATTATTTCTCTATTCCATTCAGATATTAGTTTTATTCTATATATTTTTTCCAACACACTCGACCAAGCCAGCATATAGAAGCTAAATCCAAACCTAACACCACCTCAGCTATTATTGTGAAGCATGGTAAGCCACCAAACGAACTTAAAGACCTCCCAAACCAGTGGTATCTTATCTATTTTCTATACCCAATCTAAATTGCGACAGAAGCTAGCTGCTGTATTTTTCTTTTTTTGATTTATATACATTAAATAGTTAGCTTACAGCTAGGTTGTTGGAGAAGATTTTTTTGGGGGAAAAAACTAGTTACCTAAAAAAATGGGAGGCTGCTTGTTGGATGCTCTAATGCGGTTGATTGTAGCCTTTAGCCTTTAAAATTATTGTTGAAGAGAGTTTATATTTTCTAAGTTAGTATTTTGTTATGATTTGGTGCAATATTGTGATGGAGTGGAATTTACTTGGCAAAGAATTAAGCATATAACCAGCATATTGATGTGCGATATCACAATATTAAAGAATGGGTTTCTTTGAAGGATTTTTCTCTTTGAAAGATTCACACTAGTGAGTATGCTTCTGACATGTTGATAAATTGTTCTCACAGACAAATTCAAGCACTACTTGGACTTTGATTGGTGCCTGCAGTCCAGATTGTGTAACCTGATCCAATTTAAACCAAGGAAGAGATTTGTTGTTGTGGTGGCTTGAATCCTAGTGAAGTTAATTAAGTCATGGTTGTCTTTTGGGTTTTGATTTTTCATTCCTTTCCTTGTGGCAATAGTTTGGTGAACCCTATCTAAAGCACTAAGCCCATCCTATACTAACATAAATATCAAGTTTATAAGTCTTCTCTGATGTAAAACACAATATAAAGTTGTGAGTGCTGTGACTTTTGGGACAAAAGAGAGAATTTTCCTCTTTTGTTTGTTTGTAGGAGAGAGCTTAGAGTCTATTTGGAGAGAGAAGGGGGGGGGGGGGGGGGGTGTTGGAGGTCTCTTGAATCTATTACCTTTTTAATTTATGTATGATTGTGGAGTTTGGTACACATTTAAGGTTAAGTCAACTTTGATTGTTCCTCCTATATTGTATGTATTTTGATAAATATATGTAAGTTGTACGATAGGAAGGAAGTAAAATTCAATTGTAAAATCTATTAGTAAATAACTAAATGAGTTAATTTAATTATTTTGTCCAAATTTATTGGTACATGAAGTCATTTAAGGATTTTTTTAAAATTAATATTAATCAAACAATAATATCTTTTAAATAGTGCATCTTATGAATGTTTTCATTTAAATTTTTAATAATAAAAAGAACATTTTAAATGATATTGTTTACAAACTAAAAGATTTAGACGAAGAATTAGATTGACTATTTTTTACAAAATAATAGACTAAACTGAAAATAATTTTAACATGAAGAACTAATTTGACAATTATAGTCAAAATTAATGGACTAAATTTAAACTCTTTTTTATTTTATTTTATTTTTAAGAATCTTAAAAATTTTAGTTTAGTCATGAATGATATGCAATATTATTTGCGTTGCCCTCTCCAATAATATCACCTTGATATACTTTTTTTTTCTTTGTAATTTCATGATAAGCTCCATTAATTTGGTTGGTGGTGATGATGCTATTGTTAAATATTGGGGTATTGCTTTTGAGACCCCACTTTTAGAGCTTTAGGTGGTATTATGTGTGTTGCGGTGATTTTTCACATATTCGATGAGGTTCCCTACACCACTTATGTCAATTGGGTTTTCGCCGGATTGTGGGGTGAGACTTGAGAGTGATTGAGAGGAGGGTTAAAACACTACTATAAAGTGTTTTCAGTCTACTTCGGTTCATTTTCAGCTTCCATGTCTATGTATTTGAATATGCCTTTCAATTATTTGAATAATATTAATTCTAAATTTTTGATAAGTTATGATTATATAATCTCCTTAGGATAATGAGAAATTTTTTTTGATAAGTAAGAGAATGAGAAATCTGATTAATTAATTTGAACTTAAAAAAGTTTAGTTGTACCCAAAAAAAGGAAAACATAACACACTATACCAAAAGTTTGAATAATATAGATCACTTCCAAAAAGAATAATATCAATCAAACGCACTCAAGTTTCTTTAAAAAAAAAAAAATGTGGAAAAAAAACTCCAAAATAATAGAATGATATATTTGTAGAGATAGAGAGATGGAAAAGAAGAAACTTTTAAAAATAGTTCAATTTTTAAAGTGAACAAATTATCTTCAATAAATTTTAGAGAATAATTTATATATTATACCACGTTACAAAATAATTATATATTTTCAAGCATTGCGTGAGTTTGCGATTAGTAATAATAATATATAATCTATTATTAATATGAGAGGTGAGAGTAAGAGAGTATGAGATTATTATACTCTCGGAATACTATATAATTTGCCCCCAAATCTAGTTAAACATCAAAGGGAATTGGAGAATTTAAATAGGTTGGTATCTTTATGAATTTGGGATAGACAAATGCAGCTTTGGAACAGGGAATCTTTTTGTGCAACAAATTCGGCTCCAATTTACAGTAGCCATTTCAATTCCAATTTACATGATTTTTCATCCTCAGTTTAAGAGACGATTTAATAAATATCTCATCATCAAACCTGTCTTTTTCTCCTAAAAAAATCCATTTCCAAATCCTTCATGTTAAAAACCATCTTTTCACAAGTCAAAATAATTACAACAGTGCCTATGAATATTTGATATCTACCTTTCAATTTTTCATTGTTCTGGGGAGAGGAAAAAGATTTAAGGTACCTCAACATTTTTGGTTACCTCCAGTGATTAATCAACGTTTAGGCTTTAGTTCCATAGACTTGAACATTTTGTCAACTTTTACATCCATAGATTTGTCCTTGAACATTTTGTGGCTGAGAGCATTTAGCAATGCTCTAGAGTACTGGCGAGAAGACATTTTCCAATCCATGCCTGTTTTCATCATTGCTTTAAACTCATCATAACTGATTCTACCATCCTGTAATTAGAAGAAAAGATCAACAAGATATTATTAAAACAAAGAAAAAAAAGAAAAGGAAAAAAGGTATTATGTGACATGTACTTCAAAGTATTTATGTTTGAGAATTACCTTATCCAAGTCAACATCAAATATGATATCTTCGATGAGCTTGTCATTGTTAGGACCAAGTTTATCATCTATCATGATCTCTCTCAATTCATCAAACTCAATATACCCATTTTGATTCTTGTCAAAGAACCTAAAAGCTTCAGAGAGAAGATCATCACCACCAATCTTTTTCATCATGTGAACAGACATTGTCACAAATTCTTCACAATCTAGTGTGCCATTTCCATCAACATCCGCCTTCAGTATTAAATAAAGTCTTAGATATTGAGGATTAGAAGGAATAAAAGAAAGAAAGAAAGAAATAAGAGGAATCCTAGATATATTAACATTGGAATGGTAATGTTAGCAGCAAAGAAGAAAAGAACAGACAAAGGTAATAATATCAATATGAGAAAGTAACTGTAAATTGTCTTCTATCTGCTTAAATACAATTTGATGCTCCTCAATCTTCTGCATTAAATTTGAGTTTTAAAATTAAAAAAAAGGCTGATATTTTTTCAAAAAGTGACCAATCAAATGCTTTTCAGTCATTTGAAAAAAATCCATCAAGTACTCTTTTCAATTTATAAATTCAAGAGAGGTATAAAAATTCTTACACCAGTTGCACCAGATAAAAATTTATGTTTTGAGTGTCCATGAAAGGTCGGTTTTAAAGTATTTGGGTTATCATTGCATCATACTATGTTTAATTGAATTGAACAAACATCAATATTCATTCCAATTGTTTAAAAGCAGAAGCCGAGGCCACTGGCGCCTATCTACGTCATATGACAGCACTCAAGCATAAAGTTAAATTGTGTCAATAAATTATGTCCTTATTCATAATCAGTAAATTTGGAGAAAGAAGAGTAACTGCAGTTAGTGTTAGAGGTTCATTTAATGAAAATGAATACATTGATCTTATGAAGGCTAGACTTGCAATTTTACTAACCAAAACCTACTATGCTTCATTTGTAGAATATATGGAACATCTTCTAAATTTTTAGAACACGCATTGAGGATTTGACCTTGAAAGGGATAAGGGACATGCATTTCTAGTTCTAGATTTCTCCAAGGTCGAAATCATGACATGATTTAGATTATGGCATGGTTCTCTAATGACTCATGAAGTAAGAAAAACAGTTATCTAAAAGATTTAAAATAAAACCAAAGAATGGTATATGCTGCAGTTACTTAGTCATACTGAAAACCAAGAATGCCAACAGCAAGTTTAAAAGGAAGGTCTTATGCAGAATAAACTCACAGCATCCATTAACATCTGGACCTCGTGATCAGGAACAGAGTGCCCAAACATATGAAGGCCCACTCTGAGCTCCTCAAATGACAACTGTCCATTGTTGTCTGTGTCCATCATATCAAACATCTCTTTGATTCGAAATACTTGTTCATCTGGCAAGTTGTCTGCTACAACCTGAAGTCAAAATAGGTAGCAGTTAATAATGTTTGAGAAATATGATATCAGGCAAGGAAATAAAGCGTTCAAAAAACTTACTCTGAGAACCTTCTTCTTGAATTTATTCATCAAGGAGAACTGTTTGATCCTTAATCTCACATTTTCTCCCAAACAAACATCGCGCATTTTATTTGCATTTTTTATCCAAGTATGTCCTTCACATAAGAAGCAGGAGAATGATTAGTTCATTTATCATACAGTTCACATTCAGTTCTGCACATAATTAAAGTAGGCATAAGTGCTAGGCAATACTAGCAAAGGAAACGCATATATTTTTTAATAATGGTCAAAGAGAATTAATTAATGCATGAATTTTTTTATCTATTATAAAAAAATAGATGTAGCCAGTACTGCATAAAGAAATGGAAGCTCACTTTTTCTCTATTGACATGTTCTATTGATGCATCTTTGTTCTTGGTATTCATTTTAGTTCAGTGCTTCCTTCAATGAATGGTTTATCATTTGTTGTCATCAATTTCTAAAACATACTTTCAAATGCATTCCTTCAAAAGAAAACATAAGTTCTACCCGTAATCATCATTTCACCTTACCATTGGTGAAGATGCTCAACTAAGCAAACAAGCCTTCTCATATGGCTACAGAAAATTGAACGAATCCCATCTTAAAGTAATGTCTTGAGAAACGATCGGCATGACTACAGGCATGAAAAGTATTGATCTGAAGTCAGAGTTTGGCTTGCGGCACGCATGAGAATTGGACTTTAATCCTCAGACATCATTGTTTCCACCTCATGATTTTATATTGTCAAGATTTTTTTTTCTCATTTAAACTAGTATAGTAAAGTGAGCAATATCCTCCACTGGTCAGAAAACAAAAGAATAACACTGGACCAAACTTGGTGGAGCCAGCCAAAAGTATTGCTCCACATCCAATCTCCAAATGTAGACATCTCATATGCACAGAAAATTTTCAGTCCATTTTCCAATTATAATCCATTACCTATGTAATTGTGTAAAGTAAATATTTGTATCTTTCCAATTATAATCAGCTGTTTCTTGCCTATAGCATGTGCTTCTCTACCAACAACCAATCATAAAGGCTACATGAAGACTCTACTACCATAAAATTGCTGCTGGAAGTATAAGCATCTGGTTACTTCTACTAATACCTTTGCTGACACGTGTCAGATTATTTGCCCCTGGCAATTCCTCTCAGGGAATTGACTGTGATGCCTTCAGCGATACCTGTCTTTATCTTGCTGAGAAAGACATGTCTAATAGGACCCCCAGCAGAGGTGGGTTGATGAAAGTCAATAAACACATTAACCAGAACCACTGATGTCTGGTGATCTTCAAACTAAAACTAACAACCTAAAAAGTAATTCTTTTTTTGTCCTAGGGGCCACTATGAACTGATCAAGCAATTATAATTTAGTCCAACTCAGATATGTAAATTACATTCCATAGAATTAAAGGAGTCTATGTACAAGCCATACATTGAAAAATATTCTAAGTTGCCATATTATCCAAACTGTAGCTTAATTCAAATTCATTCTAAGAGTCTTTCAACATTTTTGGCAAGCACGTAACCTTAAGCAATGAACACAAATGATATTTTCATAGATAGGTAAAAAGGTACATACCAAGGACTTCATCGATTGTCATCCGACTGTATGGATTTGGATCAAGCATATTTTGCACTAGATCCTTTGCTTCCGCAGAAACCTTTGGCCATGGATCCCTTTCAAAATCTACGTCACCCCGAACAATTGCGTGTGCAATTCCTTCCTCAGTTTCTGTACTAATTGTAAAACCCATATTAGGTTGCACTCCGAAATAAACTTCTCCACACAATTTTTTATGCTAGCATGATAATAAACGTTATGATAGTTTTGCAAGAACTGAAATATCTATAAGAATGGAATTTGAAAAGAACTTGCCTGCCCAAAAGGGGGGAACTCCACAAAGTAAAATGTAAAGGATAACACCTGCACTCCATACATCAACTTCTGGCCCATAATTTCTTCTTAGGACCTCTGGAGCCATGTAATATGGACTTCCAACAATTTCATTGAATCGCTGACCTACCAATATATAGTGAAGATCATAGCTGAAGAATATGTACCCAACCATGTGCAAAGCTATATTAAGGCACATATGCAGTCAGATATTGCTATTTAAGAATGTAAAGGATACCAGTTTCATAGAATATGGAGAGGCCAAAGTCAATTGCCTTTAACTGTGCAGTTTCGCTTGTATCTGTGAATAAGAAATTCTCGGGTTTCAGGTCCCTATGTATAACTCCATGCTCATGGCATATCTGTGACAAACATAAAAGCCCCACTTGAAAACTAAGCATAATACTAATACTTGGTATTCCACTGGCAAAATGAATGTAGATTTGCTTTCGATTTAACTGAATAACATCTCATACATTCATAGAATCAAAAGCCACATACATGTAATGGAATAAATTAATAGAAAAACTTCTGAAAGTTATTTATTGAAGCTTCTCCTTTACTTGTTAGTTGTTACCAGTGTGATTTGAAAGTTCCTTATTCAAAAGTAGTATCCTATTTTCGAATGTTTTGTGCTCAAATAAGATTTTACCTTACTACTACTAAGTACTATTAACACAGTCCCTAACTTGATCATTGTGAGTACTTATAAAGTGTGACAACTTATTCACACTATTTTAATTACAAAAACCACAATAAGAGTTGTAGAGTAGAATATGGCTAAAATTTCTTCTAAGGTTTAGTTATTCAGAATATAAAATAATTACCCCAAGGACAAGACTCTATCTAATGGAACCAGACACTATCTTACAAACACTATATCCTCATCTGATTCTGTGCTTAATAACCTCCCAACACTGATTATTAAGTATAATAGG